>CM021104.1:32316198-32439132 GCA_007115665.2 Sequoiadendron giganteum
CTAAAAATCCTCAACAACCAGAGAAACAAGAATATGAAAAAAATCCTCAACAAACACAACAACAATATCCTCCACCAATCTCTCAACATTCTCCTGGAACTCAACAAAATTTAATGGGGGTAATTGAAAATAATAAAAAAAATATTGAGGAGTTAATCATGAGGTTGAATGATCTAGTTAGTTCAATCATGGAAAGAACACTTGCAAGTTCACTTAAAGAAATGTTAAAACATGTATATGCAATCAACAAACAATTAAGTGGTTGGAAAGATCGGTGGCAGGAGGCTAGGAAATTTTACGTAGAAAAATTATCATATAAAGAAGTAAAAGATGAAAAAATTACACAATTACATTTGTGCTCTTTATTCATTGACCCACACATAAATTAAAATCTTGACCTTAATTTGAAGAGGTTTCCTATCTATTGGTGCCACCAGCAAGGGATTAGGAATTTTTTTTGGATAGGTGGTACATAGTTTTTGCTTACCCACCATGCAACAATTGTGAAGTCCCACAAAATTTCTTGAGGATGCTCTACTGTGAGTTCATCTTGAACAAAATTCCCAATTATTTTGATACGAGGGACTTCCAAGGGAGAGGTGGGGGTCAACTCAAGATAGAATCGGAGCAGGACATGATCCTAAGTGGAAAGCAAGAAAAGCACATCGTTATCCCTTCCATCGTGAAGGAGAGTGTCGAGGTAGACACTTTATAGGATATCAAATCTTTGACCCAGGTCCCAAAGTGTCATTCAACATGTCGAACCTATAATACAATGCCATCCAGGGGAGTCTTCGAGTGGTATGCTTCCAACCCATTCATGTTAGGTTTGTGGGGTGACTTGTTTATATGACCCCATAGAGAATCAAGAGGCTACTACAATGGATACATCTGTAGCGACAAAGATGGTGAGGGCAAGTGACATTTTGAATTAGGCTTATGAAATCAATACTCAGGTAAATGTTAGCATGTTCATTGAGTTGAATTTATTAAATTTTATTTTTTAAATGTAAGATTAACTAATTTAGTTTTATGATTGTAATAAATTTTTTGGATTACAATGCTAATGCTAGATACACCAGTCCTCCACCTTTTTATTACTACACTACATCTACCATTGAGATATGTAACTAGTAAAAAATTATAAATTTAATACATGTGAATAGAATTGTTATATGAATGGTATTCTAATATTTGATTTTGGATGTTGAATAGGCTAATATTGGAGGTTTTGTGGGAACACCTCCCACTACCAGTGGAGTTAGACAAACCTGCATGCAGGTAATAAAATAAAGAGTTTAACTAATGAATTTTACTTAATAGATTTGTGTAGTTTATATTCATATTGTTGATTACATTGCATTGCACATCTTTCAAACTCAAAGCATTAATTCAAATTCCATAACTAATAACTAGATGTTGATAGATGACAAAATTTCAACTACAATATAGTTCTTTAGAAAGTCAACATAAGTAGTGATGAAATTACTTCACATAGCATAAGTAATAACTAGGAGTAGCTACCAATTTAATTTTCTTGTAATGGCATTCCATGAGACCACTTTTTATTTATGCATCTTTTCAAACAATTAATTTCCTTTTCTATGCTATGGATGCTTGGAAGAAATATATGAAAGAATAATAGTAAGCAATAACAGAGACAAGGCAATGAGTTGTTTGAAAAAATTCCTCAAAGAAATGTGGTCTCATGGTGATGTCCATCACCAAAAGACCAAATTCCTTTGAGACATTTTTTCAAATATCTCACCACCTTTTCTATGCTACCACATTTTCTATACATGTCTACCAAAGAATTTTATCAAACAATTCACTTCCTTGCTGCTATGGCTAAAAGTCTAAAAAAAATCACTTTCCATCAAACTATGGATTCCTAGAAAAAAATCTATCAAATAATAATAGTAAGCAATAGCATAGAAAGGAAGTGAGTACTTTGAAAAAATTCCTTGAAGAAATGTGGTCTCATGGTGATGGAATGCCATTCGATCACCATGAGACCACATTTATTAGAGGAATTTTTTCAAACATCTCACCACCTTTTCCATGCTACCACATTTTCCATACATGTCTACCAAAAAATTATATCAAACAACTCACTTCCTTGTTGATATGGCTTAAAGCATCAAAAAAGGTTCTTTCCAACAAACTATGTATTCTTGGAAAAAAATCTATCAAAGAATAATAGTAAGCAATAACATAGACAAGGCAGTGAGTAGTTTGAAAAAATACCTTGAAGAAATGTGGTCTCATGGTGATGGAATGCCATTCCATCACCATGAGACCACATTTCTTTGAGGCAGTTTTTCAAATATCTCACATCATTTTCTAGGCTACAACATTTTCCATACATGTCTACCAAAGAATTTTATCAAACTACTTGAACTTCCTTTCTGCTATGGCTAAAATCCTAAAAAAGGTGCTTTCCAAAAGACTATTGATGCTAGAAAAAATCTATCAAAGAATAATAGTAAGCAATAGCATAGACAAGGCAATGAGTAGTTAAAAAAAATTCCTTGAAGAAAAGAGGTCTATTCCATCACCATTAGACCACATTTATTTGAGGCATTTTTTCAAACAGATCACAACATTTTCTATGCTACCACATTTTCCATACATTTTTTTCAAAGCATTTTATCAAACTACTCACTTCCTTGCTGCTATAGATAAAAGCCTAAAATAGATGCTTTCCAACAAACTATGGATGCTTGGAAAAAATCTATCAAAGTGTACACATGAAAAATGTACAAATTCGGTTCGACACACTTGATCCTGATCACTAACGACATTTCCTCCAGAATCATACGCTTTGTTATCATATTTTGTCTCTTAATTTAATAAATCATTTTTTCTTTGATTAAGTCTTTCTCTTGCATTGATTAAATTAATCAATTTGATTTAATTAACCTTATGTTTCTACTTAACTAAATAAATCATTTTATTTGATTAAAGTCTCCAAAGTCCTCTTATTAAATTAAATAAATTAAACCTTATTTGATTTAATCTAACATTTTCCCACTTAGTTAAATAAATCAAAATCATTTATTTAATTAATCATTTCCTCTCAATTCTGATTTAAATCAATTCATCAATTTAAGTCAAAATTGTCAAATCATCTAATCCTTCATTAAGTTAATCAAAATCTTGATTAAGTTAAATCCTGTAACTTTGATTTTCTAGAATTAATGCTAAAGCTACACAGATTAAAACGATTAACTCTAATCTAAAAAATAATCTAAATAAAAACAACAAAGAACGAAACAAGTAAACATGATTAAACTAAACAAATCAATTAGAAAGTTCTCACCGAATATGTATTTACTTCCTTGAATTATCTTGATTGTCCTCCATTTTGTTGTATCATCATTCTTGCCCTGAGATTTATGTGTTTGATGCAAGCATAACTTCGTCGAGTGTCTAAGAAAAATATCGAAGATTCGTGTCTCTTCTCAAAACTATTGATTTTGGGAGGAGGAATAATGATAATGACAAGCCTTTTTATAGATTTTGGGTTTTCGAATGATCAGCTCAGATTCGAAAGAGAGATCAATGATCGAGATTGATGAGTGTCATGCGATGTGAGTTCTGTGTCAGATAGAATGTGAGTTAGGAAATTCTACAAGATACAGATTAAATTAGAACGATAACTTAATCTTGTGTCAGGACTGTTCGAAAATAGAAAATAACAAGAGTTCAAGATCTTAATCTTCAGTTGAAAGTCTTCGAAAATAGAAGAAATAGACTTTGAATGCAAAAGACAAAGTTAGAACTCAAAGAATAAAGAATTTGAATGCATACATGAATTAATTAAAGATATTTAATTAATAAACGCGTGAGTTAGAACTGGCTAATTGACTAGTCATTACATAAAGTCTCCTCACAGAAATGATCAGATATAGAATCTGGAGATAACTGGTGGATTTAGAAATAGATCTCGAGTCAAATGGTGAGTGAATAATTAGTCAGATGGATGACAAAAGAATGTGACATAAATATTTAATTATGAATTAAATGTTAATTTAATTCAATATTCGAAAATGAAAGATAAAATAAAGATAATTTATTTAATGTGACTATTGAAAAGGTGGAATTGAATAATTAAATAATAAATATTTAATTATAGTTGAAAAGGTTAAATTGGGTAATTAAATAATAAATATTTAATTATGGATAAAGGGGGTTTAATTAAACAATAAATATTTAATTATGAAAGAAGAATTAATTAGTTAGTGACATAATTAAATAAACTTAATTTATTTAATTAATCAATAGTTGAATAAATGAATTAATGAACCTAATGAATTAATTAAAAGGGGTATTTAATTAATAGAGAAAATATGTATTAGAAAGGGTAATTAAATAATTGATATTATTTAATCATGACCATGGGTATTAGAAAATTACGTCGAAAGTGGTACTCGTAGGCCTAGACCAATTTTCGGTGTCTACAGTTTGCCCCTCTTTGATACGAAGTTGTTTTGGTGTTGTGTCAAAGAAAATATGCCCCAATCATGCCCCAGCATGACATAGGTTAAGGTATGCCCCCTCGGGAAAATTGACAAATTTTTGAAAATTTTGAAAAAAATCAGGAGATATTCCCGATAAGTAAAAATAATATTCATAAATGCTATGGAGTTGACAGAATTGAATTTGGAAGTGTTAGGGATGTGTACGGGTTAGTAGAAGTCAAAATTTTACGTGGCCAATAGACAAGGTCAGAAGAAATTCCACCAAACCCTAGGTATAAATAGATATTAGGTTGAAAACCAATTCATTTGCACCCGGAAGAGTTGAAGAACTGAGATTTTGCTCTGACTATTGGACGAAGATGGCTCCCATTCCATATGCTCTGCATCAAGGATATCAAATCCAGACCTTCAGATGGTCAACCGACGTAGGAGCACTTGTATGTACCCTAAAATGAACTCTTGAAATTTATTTTTGTACGTAATTTTAGGCCTTAAAAATTTAATAATCATATGCGGTCTTTCGAGATTGACGCATTGCCATCGTACGCAACACATTTTCTTACAGAACAACGCATATGCTAAAACACACCTAGGCTAGAATAGGCATTTTAGGCATTAAACACATATGTTAGAAAATGCACCACACTTGTATGCATGGAACACATCTGCATATAGGATGTACACATGTAGGTTAGTTAACCACATTTGCATTAGTGAATCACATATGCACCAGGTAGACAGGTCATAGAAAATGCACCACATTTGCCAAAGATAGAAAATAGATTGAAAATCTGCAATGCAATTGCCTTGTTATGCAACGCATTTGTATGAATGCGCCATATTTGCTAAAGTGAGACACATTTGGATGGAAAAGTTTTTGAAATTTTTTCGAAGTAAAAACTTGAAAATCTTGACATGATGGTTGAAATGTAGGTTGTGTTAGATCCTATTTACACTTGGGAGTCACGTCCTAACACCTTCGATTTGAGAGATCATCTAGTTAGTGCGAATATTCAAATTTTGTGGAGACTTGGTCTTCGTCATGTTCTTGCGATGCCCACTACTCGGGCAAACAGAGGGATGCTCACCGCATTGTGCGAGTGATGGCACTTTGAGACATCATCATTTCATATGCCGATTGGGGAGGCGACTGTCACATTGGAGGATGTGTACAGGATTCTTAGACTACCTATCAAAGGAGAGTGGGTGATGTACAATACCTAGCATAGATTGAGTGAGCTAGCCAGATTATACCAGTATGATGATATTAGCAGTCTCAACATAGAGCATTACGAGATCAGGTGGCCAATGTTGGCAAACAGATATGAGAGGATTGACTACATACTATGTACATTGATAGGTGGGATAGTATTACCAGATCGACGGGGTCATGGTTTTCCCATTGGATGGGGAGAGATGTTGGTGGGCATGTTAGAGAGAGAGACCATGTATGCCTGGGGTCCATGTCTATTAGGGATGTTGTATTTTCATTTACATGACATTATGTACAGAGATGCACAGTCAATGAGCTGTGGGACTACGCTTTTGATGGTTTGGGCATGGGAGAGGATAGATGTTTTCCGTCCTCCGGTTACTATAGAGCGAGAGGCTAGATCTCCATATGTTTTCTAGTACATAGGAAACATCACTCAGAGCCATGTGGGGATACAGGATATTGGAGACATGTGTTGGATACATTAGATTAGTTCACTTGGAGACCTTACATGGACTACGAGAGATGGGCCGATGAGGATAGAAATTTTCCATACTATAGGCACACATAGTACCTAATTGGGAGGACTGTTTCAAGTGTGCACATTATTGAGAGACATTTTCCAGAGAGGGTTTTGACACAGTTCAAAGAGGTTCAGGATGAGCCTCGAGGTAGAGCAGAGTTTGCTCATTCATCTAGAGAGGTTCCATATTGGGGGCCTATGATTCCTATTGCTACCGCAGAGGCAAAGATTCAGGCATTACAACCTATACAGTGGGGATGGAGAGATGGAGTAGTAGATCAGGCCACTACAACTACCTATGATACATGGTGGGATGAGCATCGACTGATTCCGTATATAGATCTAGACCAGCCTCACCAGTTGAGCGACAAGGCACAAGGCTGAGAGGATGACGAAGAGGTAGAGGTGGCAAAGTTAGAGGGAGGGGTGGTGGGGATGATGGTAGAGGAGGTGGTGGTGGCAGAGGCAGGAGACAAGGATGAAGAGGGTGGAGAGGGGGTTAGGTAGGTGAACTTTCACCTATCCGAGAGGTAGTGGTAGAGGATGTACCGATGTTGGACATTGGAGGTGGAGATGATGCACAGGTCAGAGACGAGCATGCTACCGAGGAGGCAGTTGTAGATGAGCTGGCTGATGTGGATATTGGGGGAGAGGATGAGGATATGGATATGGATATAGATCCTCTAGGTATTCTAGTAGGGTATGGGGAGGACAATGTGGAGGAGGAGGCACCCATGGAGGAGTAGGAGAGAGAGCTCCGAGATTGGATTATGGAGGGGAGACAGGAGGATGATGCCCCTAGGGATGGTGATAGGGAGGCTTTGGAGGAGAGACTGAGACCAATGACAACAAAGTGAGATGCTTTAAAAATGGAGAGGGACAATGTCTGTGTAGAGAGAGACAATGCACTCATGGAGAGGGATTAGGCCATAGCCCGACGACAGGAGACAAAGTAGCAGTATACTGAGGTCAGACGCCTGGTCAGTGGGTCTTCATTTGATGGCATGGTATAAGAGTTAGTCAAAGCTATAGAGAGGGATACATATTATAGGGACTTATATGAGTCTATGGTGCTAGTAGACAGACGAGCTCCCAGCTTTTCTGAGGTTCCCAGCCATAGGTCACAGAGAAAGAGTCAAACCAGGACTCAGAATACAGAGGGTGTGGTAGGTCCACCGAGATTAGGTCCATATAATAGGCCTTCCTCCTCATAGAGGTTACCTCCAAGATAGTTTCCTCCGGCTTCACCACATGATAGTAGTGGCAGTGGCAGTGGGACACGATGAAACTTGTCGGATATGCCTACACTGTATTATGATCAGAGAGCCCGCGAGCTCAATTGTATTTATGGACACACTTTGATATTGTACTGTGACACACTATTTTTGAGTGATATATATATGATTTTTGGTGGCTTCTAGATGATGTACAGTTCTATTTTATGATTGATGCATTGTTTCTATATGTTTATGATTCCTAGATGATATATTTATATGTGTTATGAGTAAATGTTTCTACATGATGATGGATGTGTTTATGCAATCTATGATGTTATGATGTATTTCTTTATGATGTATGCAGTGTACTATATGATGATGACTTATATGTGATGGTTTTATGTATATGCAATGAAGATATTAATGTATCTATTGATGATGCAATGCTTATTATGTCATGATTTTTCTATATACAACGAAGATATTAATGTTCCTACATGTATGAAATGCAATGTATTATATGAAATGCTTATATAATGGATGCATATGCAGATGATATAATGTTTTAGTTTGTGTCACTGGACTCTATCATTATGTTGGATGAGAGAAGTGTTAATACGTATGATTATAAGATGTTAGTGTGAAATAACGAAGAAGGTTGATTTAAAAAAAATGAAAAGAAACGAAACAATCTTCGATATTTTGCCATATTTGCTATACATGTAATTTTATCATTACTGGGTGGGACTGACACAAGTGGATAGTACACACCATGATATGAGATAGACCATAGTGTACAATGTCATCCATCTGTGAAAAACAGACAGTCACAGACAAGGAGTGTCATAATGCAAACTAAAGAAAAAATTGCCCCAGTTGTTTTTGTCTAGACAAACCACAGACAATAGACAAATAAAATATGGATCATGATACGCCATTACTTCTCTAAATCCTTCAAGGGACATCCTTGAGAAATCTAGTAACATGATTCAAAATTCAAAGTTTTAAGAAGATAGTTGACAGACAACAGTCAAAGAAAAAGAGTCCTGAGACGTCCTTGCTTCTCTAAATCCTTCAAGGGACATCCTTGAGAAAGCTAGTAACATGACCTTGCACAAATCAATTAAAAGACAAGACAAAATAAGATATAAAGTCATTAAGCCAAAACACATACCGCATAAGACGTTTGAGTCTGGTTCAACTTGGTGACTATCTGTGTAAGGCATGACAAAGCCTGGTTTTAGAAGGAAACTTGTTGTATAAGATGTTGGAGCCTAATGATGTTGATGTGACAAACTACATGAGGCTATGATGTTTGACAATGTCTGTTGACAAGAAAGACATATCTTGTTTAAGACATAAGTTGATCACTTCGATAATGTGTTTGATTTTGACTTGATGATAGTTGAGATGCGTGCCTTGTTAATGCATGATTTTTTTTGATTCCTTGATTGATATGAGTGTGTGTGTATATTGATAGTATATGAATTGAGATGATATACCCTAAAAGACTGACCTAATGTGGCCTCAGGGGCTCATCGATTGATTTTCCTTGCCTACGTTGTATATGCAGAGACCTCGTAGTTCGACCAAACATTAACTGGCATATCTGACTGAACATATATACTTAAATTGATGACATGCAACGTGTGTGATAGACCCTATTGGATTGACCTAGTGTGGTCTCAAGATCTTATCAATTGATTAGCCTTGGCTATGTTGTACACAGAGAGACCTCGTAGTTCGACATGACCATTGACTGTGAATGGACAAAGAGTCATGATTTTATGTGTATGAAACATGACAAATCTAGACTGACAGACCTAATGCCTCGGGGGCACATCAATAGATGGCCTTGCCTATGTCCAATCACAAAGGCAATGTAGTTCAACTAATATCTACGACTGACTTAACATGATTGACTTGACTTTGTTTTTTAGGATTTTTTGCGTATTTTTATTTTTTTGGATTTTTGATGTTTTCTAATGTTTCTGGATTTTTCAGGACATTTGCCGATGGTGTAACACTATGTACAAGGTCCATATGACATAGAAATAAGGATTTTCCCCCAGTCAGAAATAAGGTAATCAGGATGGAGTGGGGAATGTGATGGAATGGACTTGATGTCAATCGTTCCAAATAATGGATAAGACAACCATTTATTACGAGTGATGGGGAAAAGTTGGATTGGAATGATGGTAGATGAAAGATCACTTGAGTACACATGGTGCCTATTTTCCAGGTTTTCACAATGGTACTTATCCATAGCGCCACCGAAGTGGTTTTCACTAGTGGACGGATTATTTCTCTTGACTTTTCTTATTGGTTTTTTTAATTTTTTTGGTGTTACAATGACGCCTGTTTGCCAGGTTTTCATCAAGGTAACCATTTTTTGTTTTTCTTTTTTTTTCTTTTTTTTTGTATTTTCTTGGTTAAGACACAGATTCTCAGAAGCTATGCATATAACCTCTTCAAATGAAGGTTGTTGATTGGTGACAAAAGTGGTTTTCCTTTAGGGGTAGAAAGTTGATACGAACCTAATCCAAATGCTTATGTGACTATATAGGGCCCTAACCAGTTAGGTTCAAATTTCCTTGGCTTTTCTCATTCAACTTGATTCTTGGGATTCTCCATTAAAACCAAGTCACCAATGTCAAAGTGCCTATTTAGGACTTTCCTATTGTAGCTATGACGAAGACGATTTTGATATGCTTGGAAATGATCTAATCCTTTTTGTCTTTGTTCATCCATTAATTCAAGCTCTTGTAGTCTGGATACACAGTATTATTCATCATCAATATGACCCTTCAAGGATACCCTCAGAGAAGGTATTTCAACCTCAATCGGTAAGATAGCTTCAAAACCGAATACTAGGGAATATGGGGTGGCACTAGTGGGAGTATGGATACTAGTACGGTAAGCCCATAAGGTAGGGTTAAGCTATAGGTGCCAGTCACAACCAGTGTCATTGACAGTCTTCTTAAGGATTTTGACAATGGTTTTATTAGATGCCTCAGCTTGGCCATTACCTTGTGGGTAATATGGTGTGTAAAAATGATGTTGGATGTGGAACTCTTCACATAGGTGGTGAAATTCTTGGTTTTTGAATGGACAACCATTTTTTGTGATTATGGATTGGGGTACACCATACAAACAAATGATATAGTTTAGGATAAACTTAGATATTTGTGTGCTAGTGATGTAGGTCATGGTTATAGCTTCAATCCATTTGGTGAAGTATTCGGTGGCGGTTATGATGAACTTATGGTCGTTGGATAATGGAGGGTGTATCTTACCTATGAGTTCAAGTCCCCATTGGGTGAAGGGCCATGGTGAAGTAATCGAATGAAGCTCCTGTGTTGGTGCTCTTATCAAATCTCCATGTATCTGACACTATCTACATTTCTTAGCAAAGATGTATGAGTCTTTTTCCATTGTAGGCCAATAATAACCTAATCTCATAATCTTATGGGCTAGAGTAGGAACACTAGAATGCAAACCACATATACCCTCATGCACCACTCGCAAATTTGTTTGTGCTTCTTCAGCATCGAGACATCTCATTAGGGCATTATCTAAGGTACATCTATACATTGTATCTCCAATGATGGTGTATTTAGTTGACTTACAAACAAAGGTTCTACACTGGTTGTTGGATAGGTCTATAGGTAAGGTTTGGGAATTTAGATAGCCGTATACATCCTTGTACTAGGGGGATGTGGGACCAAAAATTGTACACACCATCTCAGAATCAAGGACATCTTAGGTAGGGACAAACAACTATTCGACCAAAAACTCAAAGTTAGGAACGTTGCTAGGAATATCCAGTAAAGAACCCACGGTTGCCATAGCATCTGCTGCCTTGTTTTGAATATGTGGTATCTATTGAAAGGCGATCTCATCAAAGTATTGCTTGAAGCTATCACCATGAGCTTATAGGGAGAAATTTTTTCATCCTTAGTCTCGTAATCATCATTTACTTGCCGGACTACTAGCTGAGAATCTCCATAAACATGTAGACCCCTAATCTTCCATTGGGCTGCCATTCTTAATCCTGTCACTAAGGATTCATACTTTTCTATGTTGTTGGTACAATGGAAATCAATTCTGAATGATTTTGGAATCGTATCACCTTGAGGTGTAACAAACATTATACCTGCTCTTGAACCACGATTTGTATATGATCTGTCAAAGTATAATTTCCATTTGGTTCTAGTGTCAATGTTGAAGATAAATTCATCTGGAAAATCTGCCACCAAAGGATAGTCTGCCTTGATGGGTGCATCTGCTAATTGATCTACAATCACTTGTCCTTTTATAGCCTTCCTCTCCACATATTGGATGTCATACTCACTAAGTATCATAACCCATTTTTCCAATCAGCTTGTTAATGCTGCTTTACTTAGTAGATATTTGAGGGGATCGATCTTTGCAACCAACATGGTTTGGCGATTGAGCATATAGTGCTGAAGCTTTTGAGTAGCAAAGAATACCACAAGACAAGCACATTCTATGTTGTTGTAATTCAATTCATATCCTACCAAGGTACGACTGATGTAATAGACTGCCCTTTCATGACCTTGATCATCATTCTATGTGAGAAGGGCTCCTAATGTCAACTGAGTTGCTGAAATGTATAATATCAAAGGTTTTCCATCTGTAGGTGGCATCAATACTGGCATGGTGAGAAAATAATCCTTGATCTGTTGGAAAGCTTCCAAACATTTAGGTGTCCACACAAAGAGTACTCCTTTCTTGAGTAAATGTTGAAATGGGTGTATTTTGTCCACTAATTGTACAATGAAGCACCAGATGGATTGTAATCTTCCTTGGAGTGTTCTTAGTTGACCAATGCTGATTGGGGGAGGCATTTCTACAATAGTTTTCACCTTCTCTGGATCTACTTCGATTCGCCTTCTAGAGATTATGTAACCTAGAATTTTCCCTGATTTGACTCCAAAAACACATTTCTTTTGATTTAGTCTGACGTTGTAATTTTCTAGCCTATAAAATATCTTGTCTAGAACATTCAAATGATCTACCCTTGTTACTAATTTAGCTATGATTCCATCAACATAATCTTCCATGAAAGTATGTACAAAGTCATGAAAAATAGTAGTCATCACCCTTTGGTATCTAGCTCCTGCATTCTTAAGACCAAAAGGCATAACATTCCAACAATATATCCCCCACGGACATGTGAAAGCTATCTTGTATTGATCTTCAGCTGCAATTTTGATTTGGTTATATCTAGAGAAACCATCCATAAGGGATAGCATCTTGTATCTTGTTGTAAGATCTACTATCATGTTAATATTCAGCAAAGGGAAATTATCCTTAGGACATGCCTTGTTGATGTCTCTAAAGTCTGTACAAATGCGAATGCCCCCAGTTGGTCTAGTTACTAGTACAAGATCTGAAATCTAGTCAACATAATCTATGGTTCTTATGAATCCAACATCCAAAAGTTTCTTGAGTTCTACTTTGACTAACAAAGCAATTTACGGATGCATTTTCCTTAACTTCTGTTTGACTGGCTTAATACCTGGCTATAATGCTAGGTGGTGCAATATTAGGTCTGGATCCAATCTAGGCATGTCTACATAGGACCATGCAAATTTTATCTATCTCTTTATGAAGAAGTCCTTAAACTTAGGTTTTTCTGTCTCTATCAATGATGCTGCAAAATACATCATTCGAGGGTTTTCTTCTGTATTTATGTTGACTGCAATAGACTCTTCCACTAACATTGGTGATTGTTCTTGTGCTATGGGGAGAATGTTTAAACCTCTATCCTTGCGTGCCTCAGAGAGGTTTTCACCCTTAGATTCATCCTTTATTTTTACTTTTTCTTTGTCCAAAGGCGCCTTTCGGTTTTCACCTAGGGACTTGTCATTTTTCTCTTTTTGATCATTTTTCTTTTCATTCTCATTTTTGCAACTAGAGGTGTAAGCATACTCCCCAAAATATTCTTTATCATCCAAGTCTATGGTGAAACCAACCTTATGATCCCCTCTAGGAATGCCTTATCGAAGTCCTAGGAACTCAGCTAATGATTTGTCATTCTCAAATACATCTAAGACAGGTGTACCTTGTTGATCCCAGTCAATAAGTTGGGGATATATGAGAGGCATGTCATCATTGGAGTTTTCAAATGTGGCAGCTGACAAGGTGAATATAGAATGGTTGACATGGTCATAGAAGTTTTGGACTAACTCCTTATTCTTTTTCCTATGGGTAGGTAACTTCTGATGTGAGATTACTGTAATGACTAGGTCATCAGAAGATGGTTCGTCAGGTTCCCAAGATGTATGATCAAGGGTTTCCCAATAATAGTGCTTAACCCATTCTTCTTTGGTTAGGGACTTGTTATTATGAGGACTAGATGGATTTGGTATGGATTTGATCATTTTGTCTAGTTCTCCAAATAGATTATCTAGGTTCATGGTGTTGGTTGAGGAAAGGGAATCCCATTCATAATCGCTTGAGTCATGGGATTTATCATAAACTGGGGAAAGTGGTTGGTGAGATATCTTGATGTCTTCATAAGCACTCACTTCCTCTTGTAATGGTGATGCAGTAATAGGAAACCCAATTCTAAGCGGTTGGAACCCTAGCCCTAAGTGTTTTGGTCGTGGTTGGAGAATGATAGGTTCTGTCCTTCCAATTTGATGGAGTCCTAACCCACTATGTCCATCATAGCCTTTTCCATATTGATCTTTAACTATCTGAATAGATGGTGAGGGGTATTCATTGTCATCTTAGTACAACCAAGAAGTAATATCTTCTTGATCCACAATTTCTTCACTTAACTCTCCCCATTTGGTTAATGTCATTGTAGGGGGAACATGAAATGTGACCACAGATTGTCTTCTATCTGCTAGGGGTAAACCATATGCCTTGGGTAGAACTAGCTAACTAACACAGTAGGATGTCTTCATATGATACTCTCCACAACCTTTGTCTTGGATCTCAACTTTGGGAGTGGATGATGGTGATTTTAATGAAATGGCCTTGATGAGATTTGAGGGGTCAACATATAAGGATGAGGTGGATGATGAAGCTTGTTGATTGATAGGAACCCGATGTTGTGGAATTTCCCTTAGGCTGGTACAATATTGAAATGGATCTGGATCACCATCAATTGTGATCTCGGTGCCATTATACAAAAATTTGAGACATTGGTGATATGTGGAAGGTACAAATTTCATTGCATGTATCCAAGGTCTACCTAACTATAGATTATATGGAAGGGTGAGATCCAAGACTTGGAAGCTAGTGTTCATAGCTGCTGGGCCAATTTTGATTGGGAGTGTGACAACTCCTTTGGATGATATTTCCTTGTCATCGTGATCTTTCCTTGTCATCGTAAGCCTTGATTACTATGCTCTTAGAGGTTTCCACACACGCTTATGAGAATCCTAATGCCTTCACCAATTTTAGGGTACACAGGTTCAAACCTTCTCCTCCGTCTACCAAGACTCATCTAACTTTGGTTTGATGGACTAAGACTTCAAGATGTAATGGGTCATTATGATCAGTTTTTTCTGTCGAGTAATCCTATTGGGAAAATGTGGCATGGTGGGAGTTGGTTAGATATCCTACCATTTCATTGAACCGATTGACATCTAAGTCAGTAGGGACTGTCGTATTCTGTAAGGCTTTGTTGAGAATAGCTCAATGATTAGGTGACAAAGTAAACAGTTCCAAGATGGATATCTGCGCTGGGGTTTTGCTTAGTTGTTCAAGCAGATTGTACTTAGACTTGGAGGACTATGTAGGTGGCTCAGAAGAAGGACCTGGATGAGTTATTTTGGTTCTGCGTGTATTTACAGTGCATTCAGGATGCTTCTTGATGGTGATGGTATTGACATTTTTGTTTGTAGCTCAGAGGTGGTTTATAATGATACCTTTACCGTAATCATACTTGGCATTGGCATAATTGGTGGATGGATCATTCTAGGGTCCCGAACTGGAGGCCTTTCCTTTTGTGTGGCCATGTAATGGGTCCGTGAAAACCTTATGATCAATGTTCTTGGTATGTTTCTGCCCATTTACCTCTATGGTTCGGTCTTCAACAAAGTCTTGTATGATATTTTTCAGTTGTTGACATTGTTGTAGGTTGTGTCCTTTTGTTCGGTGATATTCACAATAGGCATTATCATCCCACCATGAAGGTTTAAACTATCTAGGACCATATTCTCTTGGCTCCATAGGTTTTATGAGATCGTGTTTAATCGGCTCCTTGAATATTGTCTCTATTGGTTGCCCCAAAGGGGTAAATTCACATTTAGGAAATCGCCTTTGTGGGCGTTGTTGTTGTGAATTTTGGACAAAATTAGCTATTTGATCTGGATTGTTTGTCATATCCTGATTAGGATTGTAACCTCTAAGTGTGATGACCGGTCCTGTATGTATGGTCTTAGAATCAACAATGCCATCATTGGTAACATTTTTATTTCTAGACCAAAACTTGTTTCTATCGTTGGGAAGGTTTTGATGTTGGACAATTGGATTTTTGCCTGGTACTTTTATTTCTCCTTTGTCAATAAGGCCTTTTTCAAGGATGATGCCTTTTGTACCAAGTCTAGGAATGAGGTACAACAATGTACCCTTAAGTCACCTCTCAATTTCGTATTGATGTTTTCAAGGAATATCATGACCTTTTGTTTTTCCGGTATTTCAACTGGACATCTGCTAGCTAAAATTTTCCATCTCTGGAAGAAAGTGTTGAAATTTTTGCCCTCTTCTTGTGTTGTGTGACACAAGTTAGCTATTGTTACTTTTTTGTCTATGTTAAAGGAAAAGTGTTTGACAAACTTCTCAGCTAGTTCTCCCCAGGATCGTATACCATATGGTAATTTAGAGAACCATTACAGTGCTATCCCAACAAGGGTTTGCAGAAATAGTCTCATCAAGTATGTGGGGTCATATGAAATGTCCATACATGTTGTAGATAATTCTCTAATATGTTCTAAACAATTATTCCTCCCATTATACTTAGGAAAATTTGGTATGATGTATTCGTGGGGGAAGGGTGTCATGTATAGTGCTTTGTGAAAAGGACATGGACATAGATTTTGCACTGAGATAGTTCATTTGCCTAACATAGACATGTTGTCCATCTATTGTTGAAGCACTTGCATTTGGTTTTGTAGAACATCTACTTGTGTTAAGGACATGTTGTTTGCGTTGTTCGGGTCAATGTAGGTGTTCTGAAATGCTGTGTTCTGTGACGGGTTATGATTTGGAGAAGGAATATATCCCGGTTGAATGTTCTGAATTGGTGGACGAGTATATCCTGTCGAAATGTTCTGATTTGGTGTAGGAATATTTCCTGTTGGGATGTTCTGGTTTGGTGTAGGAATATTCCCTACCAGAATGTTCTACGTAATCCCTATGGTTGTGTTTGTGCCAACTTTGGACCTCTTACCAACAGTGTTTGTGCCAAAAGGGTTTGATGAGGTCACCCCCACAATGAATTGTAAACCTTGAGTTATGTTGAAATGGGTTGTGTTTATAATTGATGATGTTTGAGTTGGTATACCAATTGGTATTGCTACGGTAACTTGGGGAATAGGCACACTTGATGTGATAGTTTGTGTCTGTTGAGTAGGTGTAGTTTTCAAAGTATGAACATCAAATCCTAGTGGTAGTGTGGCACCTTCTACTAGAAACTTTGCTAGATATTGTTGGGGGTCATTTTCCAATACCTCATCCATAAAGGATGCAAACTCAAAATCTTGGACTACAGCTTCTATGTCTTCAATAAAAATGTGTCCCTATGCGTCTCTAGTGACATGTTTTTCAAGAAAAGGTCTATGTGGTTTTTCTTTCCTTGGTGGTTGAGTTCTAAAAGGATTGATAAATTCGTTAGGATCTAACATTGTTCTAAGTTTCTTTTGGGACCTTGTTTCAACCATAAAAAGTTTCTCAAAATGGGGTAATGCAGACTATAGCTAAAAACTGATATGTCCTATTCCTATGTTTTTTATTTTTTTCTGAATATAACGGACGTTACTAAAATGACGTATACTAAGATGACGTCTGATAGGATGGACAATATGAAAATGTCGAGTAGACTATGACAGTAAAAGATTCTAAAATAAGGTATAACCTACCCTTATGGAATAAATCTAGGCAATGATTTGACTTGACCAAGGAACCTGATTGTAGGACAAAGATAGTTGACAAGGCGAATTTCCCAAACTAGACTATTGAGATGGAAAGGTTCACTAATAGGACCAAAATGACTAGGTTCAATGATGAGGACAAATCAGAATGTGAATGTATCCAATGACGTGAAAATTCGTTCTATTCTACTATGTGCAATTTTCCTAGGAAGTGTCCAAATGAATGCAACTTAGGATGACTACGCTAAGACGTGAATGACACCTAATGATGCTAGGTTTTTGAGAATTTTTTTTAGTTTCTGTCCAAGGTTGATCATGAGAAACAAAAAACAAGAATGCAAGTTGTTTCATATTCAGTTGCAGATTTTTCTCAGTTTTCTGTTGACAGTCAAATGCGGTTCACCTAAACAGTTACGGTTCTATTTCTGACAGATGTGGTTCACCTTTTCAGATGCATTGATTTGACTAAAAATAGGTTTTCAAAGACAACATGCAATTTTAACTCTCAACAGATGCGGTTTACTATTTGACAGTTGCGGCTCGGAATATGGATTTTCTGAACCTAAACTTTTTGACAAATTGTTGCAATTTTCTGTTTGACAGATGCGGCTAACAATGACACATGTGACTCATGATTTGATAGTTGCGACTTGGTTTATTTGAACTATGTATAATTTGGATTCTTGTTGACAGACACATGCTATTTTATTTTTGACAGATACGACTTGCATTGATAGATGCGATTCGGGTTTTGAAAATTGTGACTCTATTTTTTATAATTGCGATTTTTTGGTAATGATGTTTCGAATGACTCCATGTAATGATCAAGTTTTCTGACGAATACAATAAAAACAAGCACAATAAGAAATGTGTTTAGTTTTTGAGGTGTTAGATCTATTAAAACTAAAGAACATTTACAACCTAGGCTATATGGATAATACTTGTTGAGTTCTTACTTGGATAAATCTAGCTACGCATATTCACGACAGATAAATAGTAGCTTGACCCCACTAGCTCCCCTCCATGACACTCACTTATATGAGACAACCAAGCTACTGTACCCATGAAACTCCCATGACATACATTTCATCTCTACACGTGAACCGTAAGTATGTAAGACGGCTTCACAGGTTCGACCTGCTGCACCAACAAATAGGTAGGATTTTGGCAAACTACAACAAATGGATTTTTAATTCAAGCACCAGCTCATGAAGGCGACGCGAGAGGAAATATCATCCCAATCTACAAAGGTTAGGCTCTGCAAGTTTTGATGCACCACAAGGGTACTTGGCGAATCAATAGCTGGTTCATAGGAGCTTCAGTAATACCAAGCTTTCCTCAAGTATTAAAATTTATATACCGGTTGGGAGTCACTGGAGATAAGCACGTCACCGGTTTTGAGTCATCTTGGGGTGAGTGCTTTTTTCCCACCAAGAAAGGCCCTAGTTGTAGAATTAGTAACCATTTCTCTTGCACCCAGGATCACACGAGTGCACAAGGGGAGATGATACTTCGGTATACTAAGTCAAGGTTCTAAGCTAACATTAACAGGCACAAAAGACACACATTCTTTTTAAACCCAAACGAGATTGTCTACACTACCAAACCAAAAATTTCTAAAATGAAATTAAAAATAAAACAACTAAAACATTCATTATGGTCCTGCATGCAAATGATTAGTAGTTTCCCTTCGTCGTGTCTTCGACTTTCGTCCTACAGAAAAAGTTTTCTTTTTGGTTTTCGATGGTCTTCTTCTCTTCATTCTACATACACTAAGTTATTCCTTGATACAAATGCAAACAAACATTAGCCAAAAACAACACAAAATAACATAAAAACGACCAATAAATATGCGAATGTATGGAAAAAACTAAAAAAACTTACAAAAAAAATAGTTTACCAAGCAGATGTAACTTTTGGAGCCATGGATGCATCATGATGTTGACAAGCGAGTGTGGATCGATGTTGAAAGGCGGATGTGGTTCGGAAGGTCGCAGATGCGATGCGTAATGACAGATGAATTTATGAATGTCTCGAATGTGGCTCGTGAATATAGATGAGTCTTTTCGTTGAATAGATGCGGTGCGCCGTACGATAATCTACAAAATAAAACAAAAAAATTGAAAAGGAAGTACGCGAATTCGAAGCTCGGGTTCACGTCAGGTTCACCAAATGTAACTCATATTTTCTGGAATTAATGCTCAAGTTGCACAGATTAAAACGATTAAGTCTAATCTAACAAATAATCTAAATAAAAATAATAAAAATGAAACAAGTAAACATGATTAAACTAAACAAATGAATTGGAAATCTCTCACCGAATATGCATTTACTTCCTCGAATTATCTCGATTTTCCTTCTCCATTTTGTTGTATCGTCATTCTTGCCCTCAAATTTCTATGTTTGATGCAAGCATAGCTTCGTCGAGTGTCTAAGAAAAATATTGAAGATTCATGTCTCTTCTCAAAAGTATTGATTTCGGGAGGAGGAATAATGACAATGACAAGCCTTTCTATAGATTTTGGGTTTTCGAACGATCGACTCAGATTCGAAAAAGAGATCAACGATTGAGATTGGTGAATGTCATGCGATGTGAGTTCTATGTTAGATAGAATGTGAGTTAGGAAATTCTGCAGGATACAGATTAAAGTAGAATGATAACTTAATCTTGTGTCAGGACTGTTCGAAAATAGAAAAGAACAAGAGTTCAAGATCTTAATCTTCGGTTGAAAGTCTTTGAAAATAGAAGAAATAGACTTTGAATGCAAAAGACAAAGTTAGAACTCAAAGAATAAATAATTTGAATGCATACATGAATGAATGAATTAATTAAAGATATTTAATTAATAAACGCATTCATGCACATGAGTTACAACTTGTTAACTCATTGGTCGTTACAGAAAGTCTCATCGCAAAAACGATCGGATATAGAATCCAGAGATAACTGGCAGATTTAGAAATAGATCTCGAGTCAGATGGTGGGTGAATAATTAGTCAGCTGGATGACAAAAGAATGTGACATAAATATTTAATTATAAATTAAATGTTAATTTAATTCAATATTCGAAAATGAAAGATAAAATAAAGATAATTTATTTAATGTGACTGTTGAAAAGGTGGAATTGAATAATTGAAAAGGTTAAATTGGGTAATTAAATAATAAATATTTAATTATGGATAAAGGGGGTTTAATTAAACAATAAATATTTAATTATGAAAGAAGAATTAATTAGTTAGTGACATAATTAAATAAACATAATTTATTTAATTAATCATTAGTTGAATAAATGAATTAATGAACCTAATGAATTAATTAAAAGGGGTATTTAATTAATAGAGGAAATATGTATTAGAAAGGGTAATTAAATAATTGACATTATTTAATAATGACCATGGGTATTAGAAAATTATGTCAAAAGTGGTACTCGTAGGCCTAGACCAATTTTCGTTGTCTACAATCCCTATTACTAAAATCCTCTAGAGAATGCAACTTGCACAATAAATCAATTACTTTGATTTATTTAAATCTCTATTTTCCTCACATGGCATCAAAAGGGAATATTCCCTCAAGTTTGAATTCAAAAAGTCCAAGTGGATGAGTACTTCCAACAAGTCATTCACTCCTCTTACATGTCCTTGTGCATTGAGCCAAGTGGCATTTACTTCATTCCTTTTTCCCTCTCACATGTCATTTTCTCAAATTCAAATTTCACCTAATTGCATTTATTGGCACTTTGGCCAAAATGTGCACAACCATCAACCATTCACATGGTGACAAGTGGCATTTGGCCATTGGGTGAAACTTATTCCCACACTTCCCAAATCTTGCCTCTTCTTCCAAATTCAAATCTATAAATGGAAGGATAATCTTCTCATTTTGGATCCACAACTTCATGCAAAGTTACTCTCTTGACATTGAGATCCAATTTTGTGCACACCACTACATCCATTCATCAATCTCATAGCTAGGTTATGCTCAAATATTATTGGGAGATTTGACCATTTCACAATCATCAACATTGCACTTTAGGAGTTGGGAAAGGTCCAATTTCAACATTTCAATTGGCACCAATTCCCCAATGGGATCATCAATTTTCTCACGTAATTAGGATTTTTTTTCATTTATTTAGTTGTTCTTCCCTTTTTTCCTATTTTGAGTTTTAGCAAATGGATTTCATGGGTAATCCTTCATTCTTGTTTTCATTTGATCTAACACATTGATTTTCTTGTTGTTCTTGTGCAATTGCATGTTTAGGGGTTCACACAAAGCATAATAGTAAGCAATATCATAGTCAAGGCAGTGACTAGTTTGAAAAAATGTGGCCTCATGGCAATGGAATTCCATTCCATCACCATGAGACCACATTTCTTTGAGGAATTTTTTCAAATGATTTGTTGTTTTATTTTCAGATGTTGGAAGTAGATACACCTCCAAAATGTTCATAGGGCTATGGAGATTAGTGTTTCTTTTGCTATTGTCCATGATTTAATTTTGAGCCCATATTGCAATCATGGAATGCCACATGACCACATTTCTTTAAGGAATTGGATCCAAAAAATCATGAGAGCATTGGAAAGCTAGTGAGCTCACTAGCTTGCCAATGTGGTAGGGTTGACAAGGTAGGGGCAACATGAAAAAATGCATCATAGAAATTGGGTCTCATGGTGATGATGCATTTTTTCATATTGGCCCTACCTTTTCAACCCTACTGCATTGGTAGGATAGTGAGCTCACTAGATTCTCAATGCTCACATGAATTTTTGGATCCAATTCCTTAAAGAAATGTGGTCATGTGGCATGTCATGATTCCAAGATAGGCTGCACCTTTACCCATGTTGCTAACTTAGCCTTGAATAAAGAGTCTTGAAACAGTGAAGAGAAGCGTTATAATCCCTTGTAGGTAGAATAATCAAGGAAACATTTAAAATATATCACATTAGTGATGAGTTAAGTTTGGTGATGAGGTAAATTTAGAAATAGAGATGAAAACCAAAATAGATTCAAAGATCTATCAATGTGGGAGGAGTATATTCCAATTTTGTAGAGACATGTATGGAAACATTGGTAGCATAGACAATGCAATTATATGTTTGAGAAAATTCACATCACCATGAGACCCCATTTCTTTGAGGCATTTCTTCAAACAACTGATTGCCTTGTCTATGTTGTTTGATAAAATTCTCTGGTAGACATGTATGGAAAATTTGGTAGCATAGACAAGGCAATCAACTGCTTGACAAAATACCTCAATGAGATATGTCCTCATGGACTAGAATTATTGTAGGATATGCACAAAATATATTTATTGAAAAAGCTTTAGAAAATTTCAAGCATTTGCAATTTCTAGGTGTAAAATCAAATTCCACTACATTTTTCAACACCCCCCATGCCTATACCAAAATGAAAGCTTTGGAGAGGGGTATGCACATCCATAGTAAAGGATTGAGAAATTATGTATTATTATACTCATAATTTTTTATATATATGTGTATACAAAATGTGGAAGAATACACGAGGTAAGTCAAATTTTTAACAAAATGCCTCAAAGAGATGTGGTTTAAAAATGTAATTGGAAAGTGTAAAGAATTGTGTATTTTAAAATGTACATTGACAAGCTAAGGTTATAATGAAAAAAAAAGAATGATTAACATTAAATATACAACATAAAAAATCAAAGCAAGCCAAAATAGAATGAAAGAAAATGTGTAAAGACTTCACATACCTAAAAAACAAGAGTTTCAAATGGAGGAGTTCTACCCAATTATGTATCCTTTGCTTCTTCTTGCTTCAAACTCCTCAACAATTTGGATTTTTCAAAAGCTTGTTCCCCTAAAAATTCAATTCTATATCACTCTTGAATGGAATTCAGACTTGAATTGATATTATATGCATTTCACCATGAAAGCTCTACTATTTCATGCAAAGGTGGTGGAAAGATCATGAAAAAGGTGGTGGAATTTGAAAAAATTGCATGCAAACTTGATAAGATCATCAAAAAAATTTGTTCTGTTGCAACACATTCATAACCAAGAGAATATGTAGAATTTAGGCCTTGAGATCATGAGTATAATGAGTTTTTAACCATTTTAGAGCAAGACAAAACAAACTCATGTTATAATGTGCTCACATTATAACACACTCACATTATAACACGATCACATTATAATGCACTCATGTTATAATGTGCTCGCATTATAACACAAGTGCATTATGTCTTGCTAAATAAATGACCATATCTCTACTACTTCAAAATACACTCGTGCTATGAGAAAGTTGATTTTTATAGGTTTTTTTCTCTCTTTCTCTCTATCCTCTACCCACTACCCTTAAACCCTTCTACCATCTACCCTCTATCTCCCACTCCCTCCCTCCCTTTATTTATCAAGTATCTCCCTCCTACCCCCTCTCCCTCTCTCAATTCTCTCTCTCTCTCTCTCACTCACTCAGTCCTATATCTATCCCTCGACCCTCTACTAGCTCTCTACTCTCTATCTCTCTCCCACTCTCTCTCTCTCTCACTCACTCCTATCTCTATCCCCTCTACTTTCTACCCCTAACCCTCTATCCTCTATCTCTCCCCCACTCTCTCTCTTTCTCAAGTCTCACTCACTCACTCACTCCTATCTCTATCCCCTCTACCCTCTACCCTTATCCCTTAACCCTCTACCCTCTCTCTTTCAAGTCTCTCTCTCCTACCTCCTCTCCCTCTCTTAAGTCTCTCACTCAGTCAATCCTTATATCTCTCTCCCATCCACCCTTAAACCTCTACCCTTAAACTTTTATCTCTCTCCCACTCCCTCCCTTGCTCCCTCTCTCTCTCTCTTTCAATTATCTCCCTCCTACCCCCTCTCCCTCTCTCAAGTCTCTCTCTCACTCACTCACTCCCATATCTCTCCCCTCTACCCTTAACCCTATACCCTCTACTCTTAACCCTTAAACCCTTTACCCTCTACCCTCTATTTCTCTCCCACTCCCTCCCTCTCCCTCCTACCCCATTTCCCTCTCTCAAGTCTATCTCACTCACTCACTCCTTCTATCTCTCTCCTCTCTACAATTAACCCTCTACCCTCTATCTCTCTCTCAAGTCTCCTCCTCCTACCCCGTCTCCCTCTCTCAAGTCTCTCTCTCTCTCCCACTCACTCACTCCTTTGGTGAAAATGGAAATGTAGTGGTCTGTTTGAAAAAAATGAGTCCAAGAAATGGGGTCTCTTGATGATGTAAATCACTGGGAGATCTCATTTCTTAGACCCATTTTTATCTAACACGCCACTACATTGCCAATTTCACTGAATTGACAAGCTAGTGGGCCCACTAGCTTGGAAATTCAGTGGAAATTAACAATGTAGTGGCATGTTAGATAAAAATGGGTCTAAGAAACTAGCTTGGAAATTCATTGAAATTGGAAATGTAGTGGCCTGTTTGAAAAATGGGTCTAAGAAATGGGGTCTCCCAGTGATTTACATCACTGGGAGACCCCATTTCTTAGACCCATTTTTCAAACAGGCCAAGTTAAGTTGTCAATTTCACTGAATTCCCAAGCTAGTGGGCCCTCAACCCTTAATCTCTCAACCATCAACACTTAAACCCTAAACCCTCAACCACTATACACTCTACCCTATACATTGGATCCTCAACCCTAATCCTTCAATAATATACCCTTAAACCTATACCCTAAATTCTCAACCCCTATACTCTCTACCCTATACATTGGACCCTCAACCCTCTACCCTAAACCTTAAACTCTCAACACTTAACCCTTAAACCCTCTACCCTCTACCCTCTACCCTATACATCAAACACTCAACCCTCAATTCTCAACCCTGAACCCTTAACCCTTAAACCATAAACCATCAACCCCTACACCCTCTACTTTATACATTGGACCCTTAACCCTAATCCCTCAACCCTATACCCTCAACCCTCTAGATACCCTCAACCTTAAACCCTCAACCCTCAACCCTTAAACCCTAAACCCTTAAACACTCTACCCTCTACCTATTACATTAAACCCTCAACCCTCAATTCTCAACCCTCAACCCTTAATATGTCAACCCTCCATCAATCCTCAATGCTTAAACCCTAAAACCTCAACCCTTATACTCTCTACCCTATACACTGGATCCTCAACCCTAATCCTTCAACCATATACCCTCAAACCTATACCATAAACCCTCTACCCTAAACCCTAAACCCTTAAACTTTCTACCCTAATCCCTCAAACCAATACCATAAACCATCAACCCTATAGGTCCTCAACACTATAACCTAAATTCTCAACACAATACCCTAAACCATCAACCCTATAGGTCCTCAACCCTATACCCTCAATTAGCAACCCTCTACCCTATACATTGGATCCTCAACCCTCATATATCTCTATCCCTACCTCCTCTCCCCTCCTTATCTCTATCTCACTTCTCCCTCCATATCTCCCTCCCTCCCTCCATCCCTCTCTACCCTAATCCCTCAACCATATACCCTCAACCCTTAAACCCTCAAACACTAAAACTGAAACCCTAAACCCTCAACCCTCAACCCTTAAACCCTAAACCCTTAAAACCTCTACCCTCTACCCTCAACCCAATACCCTCTACCCTTTACTATTAAACATAATCCCTCAACCCTAATACCCTCAAACCCAAGTAAAATCTCTACCCTAATACCTCAACCATCAACCCTTCAACCCTCCAACCTATACCCTCTTCCCTTTGTGTTAAACCCTCAACCCTCAATTCTCAACACTCAAACCTTAATCCCTCAATGCTAACCCTTAAACCCTAAACCATCAACCCCTATACCATCTACCATATGCATTGGACCCTCAACCCTAATCCTTCAACCATATACCCTCAAACCTATACCATAAAACCTCTACCCTCAACCCTTAACCCTAAACCCTAAACCCTTAAATCTTCTACCCTCTATGCACAACCCTAATCCCTCAACCCTATACTCTCAACTCAATACCCTAAACCATCAATCCTATAGGTCCTCAACACTATACCCTAAATTCTCAACCCAATAACCTAAACGATCAACCCTATAGGTCCTCAACCCTCTACCCTATAATGGATCCTCAACCCTCATATAAATCTATCCTTCCCTCCTCTTCTCTCCCTCTCTCTAGATCACTTCTCCCTTCATCTCTCCTTCCCTCCATCCATACCTCTTTACCATGATCCCTCAACCCTATACCCTATACCCTCAACCCTTAAAAACTTTAACACTCAAACCTAAACCCTAAACCCTAAACCATCAATTATCAACCCTTAAACCCTCTACCCTATACATTAAAACTTCAACCCTCAATTGTCAACCCTCAACCCTTAATCCCTCAACCCTCAATCCTTAAACCCTAAATCCTCAACCCCTATACCCTCTACCCCATACATTGGAACCTCAACCTAATAATTCAACCATATAACCTCAAACCTAAACCCTAAACCCTCTACCCTCAACCTTAAACCCTTTAACTCTGAACCCTTAATCCTTCCACCCTCTACCCTCAACCCATTATTCTCTACCCTCAATGCTAATCCCTCAACCCTATACCTTAACCCAATACCCTAATCCATCAACCCTATAGGTCCTCCACCATAATCCCTCAACCCTATACCCTATACCCTCAACCCCTATCCCTTTATCTCTATCTATACATCTCACTTCTCTCTCTCTTCGTCTCTCCTACCTTCTCTAATTGTCTCTATCTAGGATCTCCTTCTTTCTATGTGCCTCTTGCTCAATCATTTCCTACCACTCTCTCTCACTCCCTCTGTCTGTCTCTATCTCTCTCTCTCCCTCCCACTACCTCTCCATCACTCCCTCTCTCTCCTATCTCTTAGGTCTCTCCCTCCCACCCCCTCTCTCTCTTAGGTCTCTCCCTCTGGCAACCTACCTAGGTAACTCCCTCTCTCTCTACCCCCCTTTATCTATGTATCCCTCCCACCTTACCTACATAAGTCCCTCTCACTCCACCCCCCCTCTCTCTCCCTCTCTCTCAGCTCATTCCCTCCCACACCCTCTCCCTCTCTCAAGTCTCTCACTCTCACACTCCCTCTCTCTCACTCCCTCTCTCTCCAACTCCCTCTCTCTCACACTCCATCTCGCTACCTATCTCTCAAGTCCCTCCCTCTCACCCCCCCTCACACTCTCAAAGTCTCTCCCTTTGGCACCATACCTAAATAACTCTCTTCCCCCTCTCTCTCTCCCTCTCTCTCCCACCCTCTCTCTCTCTCCCTCTATCCCTCTCACTCCAACCCCTTCTTTCCCACTCCCTCTCTCTTAGTATCTCCCTTCCATCCCATCTCCCTCTTTCAAGAATCTCTCTCACACCTCTCTCTCTCTCAAGTATCTCCCTCCCTCTCTCCCTCCCACCCCACCTAGACAACTCTCTCTCTCTCTCTCTCTCTCTCTCTCTCTCTCTCTCTCTCTCTCTTAAAATTGTCCCTCCCTCTAAAGAAATACATAAATACATACATACATACATACAAGCATAATAAATATGTACATACAACCCTACATACATACAAGCATACATGTACATATGTACATGCAATCTTACATACATACATATAGGCATACATAAATACATGCATACAAGCATACATACATACATACATACAAGCATGCATACACACATACATAGAAGCATGCATACATACACGCATACATGTATAGACAAACATACAAATATATAACAATACATTTAATAGAGTAGAATTTAACATAAAACAAGATATAACATGAGTGCATTATAACACACTCACCTTGTGTCTTGCTAGACATGTCCCACACAAACACAAAAACCATGTCAAAACTAAGATATAGTGCAAGCGCATTATAATACGTTCATGTTATATCTTTCTTTGGGAATCTCCAAGCCTTGGGATTGGTATTTTACTTGGAATACCAACCCTAAGGCATGGAGGCTTCCCAACAACTAAAGATGTATTTTTGCAAATTCTACAATATTTCACATAATTGGGTTCGTGCTCACCATCCGGATTGCACGTGTTTCAATGTCGAACAAATCAAACACTTGGGTAATGTTAGGCTCTCTCTTAGCTATCCAAAAACATTATTTTTTTAGTTTTTGACAATTTTAAGCCTTTGATCTATAATTTCTTTTGTTTGTGTGTCTCTTTTTTGGCAAAAAGCAGTGTTTGGCATTTTTCTCATTATAAATTAACCATTTATTGAAATTTCAAATAAATTACATTTTTAAAAACTAGACTTCATTTTAAAAATATTTTAAAAAAATTCAATTAGTTTCCAAAATTTGTAGGGGTAGCATGACCAAAATTCTATTTTTTAGGAAGTGTCCACTTTGAAAACTAGTAAAAAATCAAAATTTTCTTAAAAAATTATCAAAAAAAATGTGCATCAACTACATACTATTAGCTAATTTCTCACCAAAGCGATTTTAAAAGTACTAAAAAATGTTCACCATGTTACGTTCCCACAAAATGTGCTATGTTATGTTTTTCTGACAAAAACAGCACCAATTTCTCTTTTGAACCCCTTAATCTCAACAATTTTCAAAATAAATTAGTAGTTTAGAAAGTAGTCTCGAAGCAGTACGATCCTTGTTTTTGTTGCATCTCAAAATTTTGAGTCTAACTATCCTCAATTTCATGTCCAAGGTTAGTATTTTTTTATTTCAGAAAAAGTGGCCACTGGAGCCCCCTTTTTAGCCCCCCATCTTTTTGTACTTACCCTTGGGTGATCCCACAATACTGGTTTACAATTTTTGGCCAAACTGGACATTGAATTAACTTTTTTTAACTAAATCTTCACTTTCGAGAACCTATAGTGGCTAAATTGTGAGGAATTTGAAGATGATGCAAACTAGTGATTTGTGACATTTTGTCTATAAATTCTAAATATATTTTTTTTCATTTTTTTTGGAATCATATTGCACTTATTTTTCCATCTCCTTTGAAAACTAGTTTTTACACCATTTTTAAAGAGTGACGTTACTGGCTAAAAAATAACTTTTTCTATGAACGATAAAATTCTATTTTTTGAATTTAGATTCGTAACTACGCTATCTAGTGCATGAAATTGGTTTCATATCATTTCATTAAATATTTTTTCTTAATTAAGTTTCAAAGTCAAACCAGTTACAATTTAGACATGATTTATTGGCTAAAACATAACTTTTTTTGTATGTGTCAATTTTTATTTTTATTTTTTTGTTGGATCAAGGACATCAATATCTAGTGCATAGATATTTTTTAATATTTGTTTTGATAATCTGCTATTTTTCCACATGTGCAAAACATAGAGCTTGATTTTTCAGTGAAAAACCTACATTCACAAAAGATAAAAAATAAATATAATATAATCAAATTAAATATATTCAAAATTGTACTTTCTGGAAAGCTTATAATAAGGATTACATACTTACAAAAAATAAATTTTAAATGAATTCATATGATCCCCTAAAAGATAAATCAAAAGTGTTTTTATCATCATTTTGATATGTGTAAAGGAGACTCTGTTATAGGTATAGTTTAAAACTAGCGGGGTTCTATCCAGGGAGGTTTGATTTAAGGTGGCTTGATCAAACCCTTTTCAATTGGAATCCTTTAATAAATTTTTTAAAGGCTTAAATCATTATATTTTTAAAAAATATGTGATTTCAACAAAAATCAAGATGTCCAAAAATGTGTAAACCACTATTGTGGGATCACCCCCTTGCATTATTGTGTCTTATAGAGTAACATTTGGGTTGTCTTTGCATTCTAGTTGATAGTGCCTCTTCCATTCCATCTTTATCAATTTTCTCTATATTGTGGCATCTTAGCTATCTGTGGAGGTGGGAACACCAAAACAGGTATTTTGACTAAATTAGACCATAAAACACAATCCAACACTTTTTCTTTTTGTGTGTGTGTAGGTTTGGTTCATCTGTTTGGAGTTATAGCTGAAGAATCAAACCTTGAGGTGTGAATGGTATCATTTTTATACTAGAATAAACTTGTAGTATTCTTGTTGTTTTACTTTCACCTTTCTATATTTTTTCTTTTAAACTAGAAAACCTCAATAGTCAGGTCATAAGTAGGCCCTTTCTGTTTTTTGACTATTTATCAGACCTCTATCGATACATGACACCAATGCATCCCTAAGATTCTAGCATAGGGAGATGCTAGCGTACACCCTGGATTCTGGTTCTCATGCTATTGTCCTCAGATAGTGAGCTATCTGATCTGTAGTCTAAAACCTCTAAGTTTGGCTCACTTGTTTTTAATAGAAGGGGAATGGTGCTCTATTTTCCCTTCCTTTTTAGCCTCTCCCTCAACCTATCAAATAACCTGAGGTAGTTTAAGGTAGTTCGTTCCTTAGGGATCTCTTGTGATCTGAAGCCTTGGGGGTGATGCGTCCCAATTCTCTACATTCAATAATTTAAATACAGTTACAATTCATTTATAAAAAAACCTTTATAAGTGTATGATCAACTATAGATTTTGAGCAATTTTAGCAACATAATGGTACCTAATGACAAATTATCTAATACAAGATCATCTAGGGTGTAAGGAAAAGTTGCATCACCCAAAAAAATGTTTTATTTTGATTCCTATTTATTTTGGGGAATACCCATGAAGCTCAACTCCTTTTAAAATTCTTTAAGAATGGTTTAAAACTTTAAAATTCTCAAATAGGGATCTATTTTTACTAAGTTTGCATATGAGCACATAGGGACTTGAAATTTTCCCCAAAGATCTAAAATTGAATTTTGTAATTTATGTACTGTAGTAAAATCCATACCCTTGCATTTTCAAAATTGTTTGGGCATGCCTTGCTTTATTTATCCTTCTTTATGGCTTAATTAATCCTATTTTATGTCCACAAGCCTTATGAATGACATATTTTTCTGGTAAATCCTGATATTTTCCAAAGCATATTTGATCCCCTAATGACTTTGATTGGCGTGTCCCTAGTTTATGGTTGGGACTAAGATGCCACTAAGGGCGTCTTTGTCCCCTCAATCTCATCAGACCCTAATTTCAAGGCATCTTTTTTGGGCCCATTTTTGGTGTCTGTACCCCAAGTTTCATCACTTGGGACCCTAGGACGTGTTAGTTCTCCTTGAGTCATTTTTGGGCTTTAATTTCAAATCTTGGCAAGATTTAACCTCCTTATTCTTTGAATTCATATGTTAGCTTGGTGTGATATAATTTAAGGATATTAAGCATGAACAAGTATAAATACAAGGTTTATTCATTCATTTCAACCCAAGTATTTTGTGAGAGGAAAAAATCTTTAAAATTGAATTTTGAGGCTTCAAATGATGTTTTGGAGCCCCAAAATTTGGGCTATTGGAAAAATCAATTTGAATGACATGGAGCACTCCAACATATATAGTTTTAAAAAAATGGGCTCAAACAAGTTCCTATATCAAAAGTTATGGTTGGTTATTTTTGGGTGAGAGTTACAAATTTCAAAATTTTACTTGGAGTTGAAAGGTTATATTTATGATTATTTTTTTAGTATTTTTGAGTAGTGGATTGATGATGGGAAGGTGGTTAGTTGTGAGGAAGGCAAGATAGAAGGTTGGAAGGTGGATTTGAAGAGACAAAAGATAGAAGGCTCCAAAAATCAAGGGAAATAAGTTGTAATGTGTTGCAACCTGTGAGGATTTCATCCTTTATTTTTGTTTTGTAATTTTTGTAGTGTAATATGCATTCAATCAAATAAGAATATTTATATTTTCATGTGATAAAGTTATGTAGTTTTTTGTTGTGTGGTTTGCTCCTTCACTACTATCCAATACCTCCATATTAAGCACTCTATTAATAGGAGCAATAAACAAAGCCATGTCCGAAAACCACCCAAAAAATGACACTCAAATGCCTAGTTAGAAAACCAACACCCAAATCCCAACATGAGTTCATAGGCTAAAAATAGTATATTTTGTCCACCTATGATAAGTGCACCAGTTAATCATGTGCTCTAATCTAGCTTCATTATGTCCATTCAAAGATAACTTATGACACATCATAACATGCATTATATTCCGATGAAAAAGTATAACTCCATCTTATAGATTGTTTTTATGCCCTTGATGTTTTCATATTTTCAATGTAGGAGGCCCAACTTTTGGAGACCATAATTTTTGATCTAATATGCTATTGGGCTCCCCTTTCACTAAATTATAGAGCTTGGATGGATCTATGCAACAAGAATTCTCAAAAGTGATGTCAAACAACTCAAATGTTTTATTTGATCCAAAAAACATAGTCCAGAGCCTAAAAATTAAGCTTTTATGCTTCATTGTTTTAAAACTACATTTATTATATACTCAATACTAGGAGTGAGGTTGAGACACATTTCCTAACATCTCTCCCTTCTCTCCTACTCCTCATCTCTCTCTCTCTCTCTCTCTCTCTCTCTCTCTCTCTAACACTAAGATTATGAATGTCACATTTGAAAAATATCAAGTTGCAAGAAATCAAATGACATGTGAGATCAATGATAGTAATAGTGTTGTATGTATCACAAGATATTTCTTTCTAACCACATGGATTTTTGTGAGACTCATTCTAGTAGCTCAAAGCATTATGCAAATCCCGCCAATCTCTCATTGTAGTTTTAAGCAAAATCACGCATTGTGCAAGAGCGAAGTGTAGTGAAAAAGTGAAAATAAGAAGATAAGAATGCAACAAAAGAAAGTGAGATTGTGGTGAAGCATGATTACTCTAGAAAAGGAAAAGCTCTCACTACAATAATATTGGAGAAGCTCTTTAAGATTTAAGACCCATCAATAATTTTTCTTTCTTTCTAACATCAACGAAAATAAGAAAGAAGATACAAACATTATTTGTTGAGATTTATTCTAAAACCATTTTATATATCAATAATATAATCAAATATATCTGATCTGCTCTACTTAAAAATCATACTGTTCAATCAATAACAATTTTACACATCATCAAAAAATAAAAAATAAATTTATTTTTGACCATTCAGTATATACCCCAACCTTGCACATATAAAATAAAATCAGTTGACTACAATTAGAAGCACAACATGCGGCATACTTCAAGCTCCTACAAAAATTTTGGAACGTAAGATAAAAATATACGGAAATCTACTACCACTGATTATGGTGCAATCAAAGAAGACAACGTTCTTCGATTTCCTGGTGCTGTGTAGTGCGAAAAGGAAAGAAAATGAAAGCTGAGCCAATGGAAATGAAAGCGTACATGACCCGCCACAGGTCAACATGGAATCTCTCATTGTTAACGTCAAATTCATTGTCTGCCCACTGAAACTCCCACAGACGAGTCTATGTTGCAACTGTTAAGTGCTATGTATCTATATAATATGCCAAACCAGTCTATATTGCTATGAAGTTTTCTCGAAGATCTTTCAAACCTGATCATTGAATTGAGAATTCATGGAAGTGTATATTTGTTGTTAGTGTAATATAGATTGCAAACATTATCAAATTTATCATGTGGGTGTGGAATGGTAATGTCAGTAGGTGGGAAAAGGAAACTGTCATATAGAAAACAAGTTCAAGATTTAATTATCTTTAAACTTTCAAATCATGAATAAAAGTTATTGTCAAACAATGTGAAACTTAAAAGACGTTTTGGAATAATCTTTTGATGTGAACGAATCTTCTATTCAACAACAAGGATTAGGTTTGGCCTTTAATGCAGATATAACACTATTTTCCAATTTCTTTAATTTATGTTCAAACCCTGAAAATCTTATAAATAACAGAGATTCCTTAATCTGCACGAACAAAGCTTGCATATGCATTATCCAAACACTAAAATTGGAGGATGTCTCTTGAACAAAGTCCTCTAATTGATCTTGAGTGTATGAACCTTACTTAATACCAAAAGACTCAAATAAGAGTTAGGTGCCCATAAATACCCAATTGATGGACAAAGATTAGGCTTATCCTTCATTGTACTTAAAAACTTATCTATCTTTCTAATCCATGATCAAACCCCAAAGGCATTTTGACATGAGACTTGGATATTCCTTAAAACCTCATGAACAAATATTTACTACTATGAATTACCCATGTACGAGATAGTGTAAATACACTCCAAACTCTTGAGAATGAATCTATATCCTAGGGTTTGGCTTTTTAGCTTTGTTAATTAGTATTTTATTGTAATCTTAGTAAAGTTGCAAGCAGCTACATACTTTTGTGATGTTGGGAAAGGGGTTCTAGGACCTAAACCACACTTCTTCTAATATCACAATGGAAATGACTAAAATTAATCTCAAACACCCACTTGGCTACTAACCTCAATGGAAGAGCCAGAATGGCGGATCAAGGTTCCAAGCCTTTGGTGTGTGTGTGCATGTGTGTGTGTGTGTGATAATGATTAATTGATTTATTTTGTCAATTCAAAGATGTAATTAGTTTAACTATGGAAATACAATAAACTAAGATAATTTTTGGAAAACATAGAACTGACAAACAAAAATAGAGTTCAAAATAATCAAGGATAGACATAGAAGATTCAGACACATGAATTTGGGCTTGATCTATTTGGATAGGGGAATTGGATGCCCTAGGCTGAGAAGTAGGTACTCAGAATCAAATCTCAGATTCCTATTGCTCCTTGTTTGTAGACTCTTCTTCTTGGGACTCACTATCAAAAAATTGTGTGTTATTGGTAAAATCTACTTTTTTTAATTTGTTGACTTATAGAACTTGAATTCTTGAATGGAAAAATAAATCTTCAATCCTCTCCCAATTCACTTTAGATCTATAACCTACACACAAGGAACATGGGAAAGAGTTATGCCATATAGGGGCTTGCCTAAGCCAAAGCCCATTTTGATATTTCTACCTCCACAAGGGCTATGATGATATAAAAGAGAGCTTACCCTCGATCGGGTAGAGGTTAAATTATAAACAAGTGACAAATTAACAATTAATGTAACTTACAACTCACATCTACATTCCTTGATGGATAGTAAGTCATTGTACTCATCACCTTCAAGGAGAATTGCATGCTTGATTTGAAGTCTCACAAGTGTTAATACCCACAAAATAAATACATATAAAAAATAAACAAACTCACATGAACATTTGATGCATTGCTAACATGATGCTTAACTGAAATAATGCTATTATAATTATGCTAATTTTTCTCTTGACTACTTTTAAGATGCTGAATTGCTTAATCAATTTCATTAGGATGCTTCTCAAGATTGTTAGGCTGAAAATGGTGAAAATGATTTGTATTTATATGCAATTCTTTAATTTCTCGCAAATTAATTATCGCTAGCTAACAAATGACTTTGGATTTTTAAATGTTAAAATATTGACATAGACATATTTTAAATTGAGACAAAATAGATGTTGATGAGTGTTTTTTCATTGCACAACACAGATAAAACACTAAGAGTTCTATCTCTCTTGAAAGGAAACTTTCCCTAAAAAATATCAAAAAATAACCCCAAGGCTTCAGATGTCAAGCCTTGAATTTACAAAAACAACTCAGTGGTAGATGTGATTTGTTGGTTTCACAAAGGGCATTTTTGGTTCAACAAAAGCTAGAAGCTTAAAACTCAAAAAAGGGTTTTATGAAATCTGAAAATTAATGCAAACCCTAACTATAATTTCCAAATTTGAAATCTGAAAATAACTTTTAATCATCAAATATGACAATGTTATGATACTCTCTTTGCTATAACTAATCCAAACTCAAAATAAATTGCAAAAGGATAATGGGTTTTTAGAGAATTCTAAATCTAACACCTAAGGAAAATCACAACAATAACAGATATTTAAGGTAGACAGATCCCTCAAAACCAATTCCTACTTAACCAAGGATAAACCCACAATCTCATAGATATAACACAATCTTCAAAGGAAACTAAAATATTTTTAGACTACAAACATTCAAACACATACCCAAATTTGGCATATAATGAATAGACATTCCCAATTGAACCATTACATTAAAGAGGCTCAAACTAACCACACAAATTAACATACAATCATCATATTACAAATGGTATGAACTGGAAATCTATCAAATACCTTCAACACTTTGTCATTTTTTTAACTGAACTAAAACTAAACATTGAAAATAAAACTAGAAATAAGAACTATGCAATATTATGAAGCAACAAGAATAGAACACCAAAAGCCAATGTCTTCTCCTTGTATTATCTCCAAAATGTTTTATAACAATTCTAGATCCAAATTTAGAATGGGGAAGAACCTCATATTTATAGTCTGATTACAAACTAGGGTTTTAAAATCAAAGGCCAAGATTTCATCAATCTGGGAGCTTACCTAGGTTGGCCCTATTCTAATTTTAAATGCTTTTGAATTTTTTCAAATATAAAACAACTTTAGGCACAAAAATCTAGGTGCCCAGGTTGGTGTGGGATTTCTTGTAAAATTAAACAAACATGGAACAATTTCTATGCTAGGTCGCTCCATCCACATTTTCTCCAATTTTTTGCCTCTTTGTAAATTCTTGGAACCTGTGAAAAACATTTTATTCCTCCATACTTGGCATCGGAATTATAAGGAGCCTATAAGATATAGCTGATAGCTCAATTTCATGTATCTTTTAATGAACTTGGACCAATCCTACTGAGATTCTTGGAATCTAGATGCATGAAATTGATGTACATAGTTACATCTTATAAATGATTTCCAATAAGTATTCCATCAACAACATGAGTGAAAGCATAAATAATTATGTTGGTATGTGGCAACTGATCATGCTATACTATACACTCTTCATGTATCACTAAAAAAGAAAAAAAGTCGACTTTGTAGAACGCTAATTTCTGGAAGATTCTAAAATCTTATTATAAGCGGTTGGGATGGGGAGTTGTAGTATGACATTATTTGCAAGATTGTAATATGTTTTGCATTGGATAATAAAATCACAGGCTGGCTACAGTTTTGTGGATGTAATCCAAATTGGGTGAACCACGTTAAATTCTCCATGTTGTCTTGTTTCTACTATAATTTTCTATGTGTTTTCTTTCTTTGTTTTTATCAAATTTACATTTAACTTGTTAGATATCTGCCTTCTACCCCTAACAAGTGGTATCAGAGAAAGGTTTTGTTCAGTTATCATCTATAGGAAGGTCTCACGGTTGAGTGGGAGTCTCACGATTGAGTGGGAGAAATGGCAGATGAGGGTAAGTTGAAGGTTGAGAAGTTCACCGGGAAAAACTATCAGTTATGAAAGATGCAGATGGAGAATTACCTCTATCAGAATGATTTATGGCAGCCATTGGAAGGGAAAATCAAGAAACCCTTAGCAACATCTGATGAGGATTGGGATATTTTGGATAGAAAGACACTTGGCAGTATTCATTTATGCCTAGCACAATTGGTAGCATTCAATATTACAAAAGCAAAGACAACTAAAGAGTTGATGGAAAACCTAACAAAGTTGTATGAAAATCCTTTTGCTTCGAATAAGGTATTTGTTATGAAGTGTTTATTTAATATGAAATCGGTAGAAGGTAGGTCAGTTGCTGATCATTTAAATGAGTTTAATATGGTTGCCAGTTAATTAACTTTTGTAAATGTAAACTTTGATGAAGAAGTTAGGGCTCTTTTGGTTCTATGTTCTTTGCCTAAAAGCTGGAATAGCTTGGTAATGGCTATTAGCAATTTTGTTTCTGGTTCAAATACATTGAAATTTGATGATGTTGTTGGTGTTATTTTGAGTGAGGAAATTTGTAGGAAAAGCTCAAGTGGAACATCCACATCAGGTAGTGTTTTGAATTCAAAAAGTAGGGGCAAAACAAAGAAGAGAGGAAACAATTTTGGAAGTCATGGGAAGTCACAAGGAAAATCAAAGGACAAAATCTCTCAATCTAGAGACAAGAGGGATTTTTGGTACTGTGGTAAGCCGGGTCATTTAAAGAAAGACTGTTGGCCTCAAAAAAATAAAAGAGACAAAAAAGAAGCAAATAAAGAGGAAAATGTGGTAAGTAATAAATCTGATGAGGACGCTTTGATTTTTTCCCTTGACAATGTTGATGATTCTTGGGTGTTAGATTCAGGGGCTTCATTTCATGCTATGCCCCATAGAAATTATTTTCTTGATTATGTCCAAGGGGATTTTGGGCTGGTTTATTTGGGAGATAACGAACCCTGTCAGATTGTTGGGAAGGGAAGAATCAAGATTAATTTACAAAATGAGAATCAATGACTACTACATGAGGTAAGGCACATTCCAAAGTTAAGAAAAAAATAAATTTCAGTAAGGAAACTAGATGATGAAGGTTGTGTTGTTACATTTAGTGATAAAAATTGGAAGGTTACAAAAGGTCCCTTAGTATTAGCAAAAGGTGTGAAAGTAGGAACCTTATATCTTTGTACAAGTCATATTGTTCCTTCTACTTTAGCTATTGTAGATAAAAATCAATGTTCAAGAATAGTTGCTATAGTTCTACAGGCAGAAAATTAGATAGTTGTTGTGGATTCTTAATCAACACTATGACATAATAGACTTGGGCATATGAGTGCAAAAGGTATGAAAGTACTTCATTCAAAGAATTTTTTACTAGGTCTAAAATGTGTTAATATGGATTTTTGTGAAAGGTGTGTGTATGGAAAACAAAAGAGTTAGTTTTCTCAAAGATGAGAAACAAACAAATGATGAGAAATTGGAGCTTGTGCATATGGATGTATGGGGACCAACTTAGATATCTTCTCTCAGTGACTCTTAGTATTATGTTACATTCATTGATGATGCAACTAGAAAGGTATGGATTTATTTCCTTAGGCATAAATCTAATGTACTTGAAACTTTTAAAAAATGGAGAAGCTTGGTTGAGAATGAGATGGGTAAAAAGTTAAAATGTATCAGATCTAATAATGGTGGTGAGTATTGTAGCAAAGCTTTTGAAGATTATTGTTTCTCTAATGGTACTCATAGGTAGAAAATGGTTCCAAGGACTCCATAGGAAAATGGAGTGGCTAAGCACATGAATAGAACAATAATGGAGCAAGCACAAACTATGAGATTGCATGTTGAGTTGCATTTAAACATGTGGGCAGAGGTTGTAAACAATCTTGTTTATTTAATTAATATAGGTCCTTCTAATCCTTTGGGTTGTGGTATTCCAAAGGAAGCATGGATAAGTAAGAAGGTGAGTTATTCTTTTCTCAAACCCTTCAGTTGTGAAGCATTTGCACATGTAGATTTTGAAAATAGAACCAAGCTTGATGAAAAATCAAAGAAATGTATATTTGTTGGATATGGCATTGATGAATTTGGTTATAGGCTTTGAGATTTTGAAAATAAGAAAATTTTGAGAAGCAGGGATGTCATATTCAATGAGAAAGTGTTGTGTAAAGATCAGTTGCAGCAACATGAGAAGAAAGAAAATGATTATGTAGTGCTGGATGATACTCCAAACAATGATGTTCCAGTGAGTCCTCATGCTCCGGAACACCAAAAAAAACAAATACCACAAAATCCAGTGAATGTTAGACAATCTTCAAGGATAAGTAGACCTCTAAAAATATTTTCTCCCTCTTTGTATTCTATTTTATTAACTGATGCTAGTGAACCAAAATGTTATGATGAAGCTATGCAGGTGGATACCAAGGTTCAATGGGAGCATGTAATGGAAGAAGAAATGGACTCCTTGCTGAAAAATTAGACTTAGGAATTATGCAAGTTGCCTACAGGTAAAAAGGATTTACCAAAAAATGGGTTTATAGGTTGAAAGAGGAGGATGGAGGTAAGAAAATATTTAAAGCTAGATTAGTTGTAAAGGGATTTGCATAGAAAAAAGGTATTGATTTTGATGAAATTTTTTCTCTAGTTGTTAAAATGACTTATGTTCGTTCTATTTTAAGTATTGTGGCTGCTGAATATTTGCATTTAGAACAACTTGATGTTAAAACTACCTTTCTCCATGGTGATTTGGAAGAGGAAATATGTATGGAACAACCACAAGGATTTGAGGTCAAAGGTAAGGAGATACTAGTGTGTAGATTGAAGAAAAGTTTATATGGCTTGAAGTAAGTACCTTGGCAATGGTATATTAAATTTGATAGTTTAATGGCTGAGCAAGGCTACAATAGGTGTAATTCAGACCATTGTGTTTACTTTAGGAGGTTAGTTCAAGATAGCTACTATGTATGAGAAAATGCGTCAATTAAATTGAATCTAATCTAATACACCAATGCAACATTAGATTGAAGAAAACTAAATTAATAAAGTAAATGTAAACTCTAAACAATAGCTTCTTCAAATTTGTTCCATTGTCCTCTATCTCCAAGGATTCGCTTCAATATGTTTGCTCTCAGTTGTGCAAACATAGCTTATAGAATGACACTTGAGAGAATGAGATTATTAAAATGCATATGCATCTACAAGATTGATCTTATTGAATAAAAACGCTTATGAAATGCTTAAGATATGACTATAATAACTACGCATGAAAATATGAGGTTCCTGGTCCTTTTTAGTTCATGAAAGAGCTGTATTTATAGATTTTTGAAGGTAGGAATTCGATTGGCCAAGATCGACGGCCGAGTTCAAACCTGTTGGAATGAACGGTGAAGGATCAAGAATTCGAAAAGAAGGCAAAATCCTGAGAGACAGAAAAATGAAGAGACAATTGAAAGGTGTCTCTCATATTTAAATAAATAAATATTTAATTATGTTTGAGAGAAATGTGAAAAGGCTTTAATTAAATATTGTAAATATTTAATTATGAGAAAAGGAAAAAGCCTTTTAATTAAATATTAAAAATATTTAATTTTTGTGAGAGAAATGGGAATTTGGAAAATGAGATTTAATTAAATATCAAGAAGTATTTAATTAAATGTCGAGGGAAGAATATCATTTAAATTTAGAATTTAAACTTTGATAATTAATGTAAATAAATTGTAAAATTTATTTAATTAATTAAGAGGAAGATAGCATTAATTAAATAAAGTTTGTTTATTTAATTAATTTAGAAGAATTAGAAAAATGAACAATATAAATAAATAATTAAATTTATTTATATGTAGAAGACTTAAGAAACATTAATTAAATAATTCATATTTAATTAATTAACAGGTTCGATCGACTGTGAACATTTTTAGATGTGTACAACTACATTATTTTATGTTTATATGTTGATGATATGCTTGTAGCGGGGTCTAACATGGATCACATAAAGGAGTTAAAATAATAGTTAGAAAATTTATTTTCTATGAAGGATTCGGGGGCAACAAAACAAATCCTTGGTATGAAGATTACAAGAGATGGGAAAAAAAATTTGTTTCTATCTCAGGCTGATTATGTTGAAAAGGTGTTGTAGATATTTCATTTGGAGAATGCAAAAGCTATCAACACACCTTTGCCCAGTCATACCAAATTAACTAAGGATATGTTTCGAATGACACAAGAGGAAGAAGGAAACCAAGGTATCATATGCTTTTGTTGTAGGTAGTTTAATGTATGCCATGGTATGCACGAGACTAGATATTACACATGTCGTAGGAGTTGTTAGTAGGTATATGAGTCATCCTGGAGTTGAGCATTGGAATGTGATAAAATGGATTCTTAGGTAGTTGAGAGGTACATCCAATAAATGTTTATGTTTTGGGGGCTCTAATACTAATTTAAAAGGCTATGTTGACTCAAATTTGGTAGGAGATATAGATACTAGGCGGAGTACCACAAGTTATGTATTTACAATTGGTGGGACAACAATGAGTTGGATTTCTTGATTAAAAAAGGTGGTTGCTTTATCCACCATGGAGGAAAAGTTGTTGCAGATATTTCATATGGAGAATGCAAAAGTTGTCAACACACCTTTGTCCAATCATACCAAATTAACTAAGGATATGTTTCCAATGACACAAGAGGAGGAACTAAACCAAGGTACCATATGCTTTAGCTGTAGGTAGTTTAATGTATGCCATTGTATGCATGAGACTAGATATTACACATGTTGTAGGAGTTTTTAGTAGGTATATGAGTCATCCTGGAGTTGAGTAATGGAATGTGATAAAATGGATTCCTAGGTACTTGAGAGGTACATCCAATAAATGTTTATGTTTTGGGGTCTCTAATACTGATTTAAAAGGCTATGTTGACTCAGATTTGGCAGGAGATATAGATACTAGGAAGAGTACCACAAGTTATGTATTTACAATTGGTGGGACAACAATGAGTTGGATTTCTTGATTACAAAAGGTGGTTGCTTTATCCACCATGGAGGTAGTTTCATGTTGCTACAATAGAGATAGAAAATGAGATGATATGGCTATAATTTTTCATGGAAGAGTTGGGTAAACAACAAACTGAAAATCATTTGTTTACAAACAACCAGAGTGCTATACATATTACAAAGAATTCTACCTTGCACTCTAAAACCGAACACATATAGTTGAGATATCATTTCATTCGGTCAGTGTTGGAGGATGGACAGGTAAAGCTAGAAAACATACATATAGATGCTAATCCAGTAGATATGTTTATAAAGGTAGTGACAAGGGAGAAGTTGAGCTCCTCTTCAACTTCGATTGGTCTTCATGGTTAAAAGTATAACAGAGAAACAACCTATTCCAAGGTGCTTATTTCCAGTGGGAGTTGTGCGGTGTCATCCAGGATCAGTCTCCAAGTGGGAGATTGTTGGTATGTGGCGATTGATCATGCTATAATGTACACTCTTCATGTATCACCAAAAAAGAAAAAAGTCAACTTTGTGGAACCCTAATTTCTGGAAGCTTATAAAAGCTTGTTATAAGTAGTTGGAATGGGGAGTTGTAGTATGACATTATTCATGAGATTGTATTATTTTTTATACTGGATAATAAAATCATTGGATGGCTACGGTTTTGTGGATGTACCCCAGATTGGGTTAACCACGTTAAATTGTCTGTGTTCTTTTGCTTTTACTATAATTTTGTGTGTGTTTTATTTCTCTGTTTTTTATCAAATCTGCATTTAACTTGTTAGATATCTACCTTCTAACCCTAACAAATTATTCCATCAACAACATGAGTGAAAACTATCTTTCCACCATTACATCAATGCATCAATTTTAACATATTCCTTGGTAATATTTTACTAGTCATAGCTTCCAAAAACAAAATACAACCTGTAGAGATTTCATTTGAATATTTTCCCATTTTCTCACACTCACCTAATTCTTTATCCATTATTTCTCGTTTAAATTGAAAAGAAAGTAACCAAGACTAAATTTCACCCACCTTATCAACAACAATTCATTTTTCTTGTACCAAAACTTTATGTGGGATATCAATTAACATATTCAACCTCACATTTCTTTTTTCATCAACGACCTTGCAAGCTACCATTATTTTTTGTACCTTATCAGAACAAGATAAGAATCTTTCATAGAATTTTACTACCTTAGCCAACATAGGAATTCCCTTCTCAAAGAATCTATTTCTATGAAACCTGAGCTTAGGACTTCATTTTACTTAACTCATCAATAGCTTTCTTTGAGAGTACCTTTGGGTGTACTAATAGAACTACATCTATTTGAAGTGGATTCACCAAATGGGTATGTGCAGGATCATAATGGAAAAAATAGACCCTTAAGTGGCGATAAAATTCAGAAAAATCAAAGTTAGGCAACTTGACGTAAAAATTTGAATAAGTTATCTATATTATTTCAAAAATATGTAAGAATAAAATCTATAGAAAATTGAATGTAGTTTCTAAACTACTAGGTTTATTTTTTATTTTTAAAATCTATTTGGTGAAAATTTGAAATTTCAATGCAGTAGTACTTTAATTTCAGGGAAAAAATAAGAAGTAGGTGTTTTTCTTACCACCCTAACCACAATAAAATGATAATATTTTTTTATAATATTTTAGATATAAGTAGAAGACTCATGTCCTAATGTGATGCATATTTTTTTGTAATTTTTTTCCAAGTAAATAATTAATTATGAATTTTTTATTACAAATTTTAAAAAATATAAAAAACTCGTATGTTTGACCACCTTAACTTGGTCAAAACTTCATGCAATTCAATTTTTATTTTTAATCCTATAGTATGTGAAGCATAGAATGCGAGGCATGTTTCAGATTCAAAAAATGTGATACCATTTGAAAGCTATAAATGTTTCTCAATTAGCCTATCAATCAGGACTTGAGTTGTAATTCAAATAAAAAATGAATAATAATAATTTATTAAAGTCAAATTAAAGCATAATTTATATTGGTGGAAAGCTGAGAATATCCTTTAACAACCCTTTTCATTTCATCAATTTTGGGTAAAATAAAAGTTGTCATCCACATGGGCCATCATATCACTTACATATCGCCACTTTTTGGCCCATCATGATCCTGCACATACCCAAATGTTTAATATAGCTTTATAGTTCTTCTACTTGTGCCTTGAGCTACTCTTTAACTTCAACTTCTTTCTCTAGCCTTTGCACAATGGTCTCCACTAAGTCTCTCAACTCATAGACCTCCTAGTTTTTCAAAGTAGGTCCCAAATTTATTGATGTTACATTATACTCCTCGAGAGAATTGTCTTTGCTATCCTTATTCACAGTAGGGGTGGAAATGTGCACAACCTAATTATTAAAATCATCTTTAAAACATTTTGAGTATGACCTTCTCATCTTCTTTTCCTTAGGCTTATCCATTGATACCAAAAAATCATCCCAATTGGGAGCTACTATTTCTACAATTGGCTTAATATTCAAGTTTTCTTTAAGCCATTGAGGGGTAGTGGAATTTTCTAGATTTATATCCTCTTTTGGTTATTTTTCTTCATGCTCCTCTTAGACACTTTTCTCTTTATCCTCTTCTTTATCTTTATTTTTCTCTTCTTAGTGTGAATTATGTGTTTCCTATTGTTGTTATTGTTTATATTGAAATTATTATTGCTGCTACTAATCATTACCTACATCTTCTTCATGGAACTATTCATTTGAAGCATCTTCAAATGTATCCCTCTCCTTCTCAACATTAACTTTAGAAACTAGTGGAGTTGAATCCATAGGATACTCATTTATTGGGTGCTCTATAACAGCCTCTTCCTAATGCAACTCTTCATCCTTATGCTGCTCAGGAGTTTCTTCTGGGGTTATTTCTTTGGCAGCAGACTCTAAGTCGTAGCTTCTTCTAGTTGTTCTACAACCTTTTCCATATTCTCCAAGCTAGGTAATGGAATTCCATTCCTTGGAGAGGCTTTTCTTTGATGCACCATTTAGGGATTATCCCCAAAAATTTCAACATTAATTACTTCATCCTTAGTACTTCCTTTTGTTCTTACAACAGGTGCTTCCTCAAATAGGCCCTCAAAAGGAATCTCCTATTCTTGAAATATTTTCTCTTTTTGAAATGGAGGAGTTTTATATTTTGAGGAGGAATCCTTCTTTGTTCCCCTTGTAAGTCTTCATCATTTGGGTGGCTCCTCAATAGATGTTTTAATTGGTTTCCTTTTTTCCCTATGGGATTCCATTCTTCAACATCAATTTTCTACTTTTTACCTTTAGCCCTTTTAATAATTAAAGGCCTCTCTTCTTCTTCAGGCTCTTGTTCTTCCTCAAAAGATTTGGATTCAAGGCACCCCTTCAAATCATAGGTGAACTTAACCCCATCAACTTTTAATTCCATTATTTTATGATTAGCCCATACTTTTGAATACCTTATTACTAGAGAAGTGACCTCATCCAACTCTGTTACTTCTTCTTCTGCCCAATCAATTAGAGGGACTGGCTTGTTAAAAACCTCCATGTAAGCATGATATTGAATAACATCTTCATCACCATCCACTTGATCTAGGATAGCAATAATTATATAAAATTTGGTCATCTTGATGGATAACCTTGAGAAATTTATTTTGAAGACCTTGAATTCATCTTTGTAATTGGTCTGATATTCTTCAATATGGGGTTTATATCTCTAGGACCTATTGTTAGATTTTATTGAAACCCTTATGTGGGTCAAGTTTCTTCCTCACTATATGTGTTTGAATATGGAATAATTCCATTTCAACTTCCAAAGTTTGAGAACTGATGGTGGGACAAGCTTCCCATCCATCTATATTGCCAATGGGAATTCACCTCCCATGTCTGTCTTATACATTCCTTTCAATACTTTATCAAAGGAAACTAACTTCCTAGTCACTTCTAGTAATACCAACTTATTTCTTGGGTACCTTGGTAATCTATAGGGCTTGAGAAGACATCCATTAATCTTGATATATGAAAATTTTTGTAATTGGAGGAACCAGGAGCCATATTTTCTCATTAACTCCATAGAGTCAGGTGACAATCTAATATGCACAACTTCTTGTAGTGTCATGGTGATACACATGTAAAATGCATCATTTAATCTCTTATAATGAGAGGTTTGGATACATAATTGATGATAACATTCATATGCCTTCATCTCTTTGGGCCCATTTCCCACTATTTCTTTACAAGTTAGTCCCCTATATTTGAAATTTCTTGTCAACATGTAGACCACATAGGAAGTCACTATAAACTTTCTGGTCATTTCCACTTATTTCAACTATTTGTCTATGTTGTTTCTTATCAACCTCAACCAATGGAAATTGGTTCCCTTTTCAATCTCTACAATAACGTAAAACATCCAATCTTTAAACTAAGAAGCCTTTTCCAATCCCATGACTTCGCTCAAAAGTGTTATCATATCACCATATTCATCGTAGAAGTCACTTCCATGTAGGACCTTGGGTAGCTTTGAGAAGTGTTGTCTTGGCCTACTTATCCATTTAGTTTTGATGATTTATAAGGCCTCATCTAGATTGTCTATATATAATTTACTAACAACCTCCAAAGGAAAAAATGTCAAATTTGAGTGCGAAGGAACCTCAAAGGCTTCAAATATGGCCTCCTCAATGAAATTGGCCATTATTCTTCCTTGTGGGCCAATGATTTTCCTTTCATTGAATATATAGTGCTTTGCACACTTAATAATAATCTCATGACATTGGACTTATAGTGAGAATCTTGTAGCTTGGACTAATCCATTTATGGCCATATTCCTTTCTAGCTTAGAGGGATTTGAGATAATCATCCTTTTCTTGAACTCCTCTAGGTTAATATGACCCAGGTTTGCATCTCCCGCATTGCCCCAATGTGAAGAAATCTTAGTCTTTGGCAACACACCCTTAAAATCATACTTTATTTTTCTACCCTGGATAGCTTCTCCTCACCCTGAGTTGTCTTCTTTCCTTTGCCCACCTTTCCCACTTGTTTTCTAGTCTCAACCTTTCTATTCTTAGTATGCATCTATTAGGGAAATATCATAATGAATTGAAAAGGGAGGGAAAGTGTGGAAATGATGAAAAAATCTCCCATATAAGATCTTAATCGTATTCAAATCATTGTAGATTTATAAGAAGAACAATCAAATCTCTTCAAGACATAAAACATAAATTTAGAAACCACATGCTCAAAATACCATTATGAAATCATCAAATTCATGTTTTAGAAGACAATTTGGAGATTTGGTATCATCATGAAATTTGGAGATTGGAGGTCATCAAGAAATTCAAGGATTTTAGAGTATGTTGAAATCACCAAGAGAACTTGAATTTACCTATTTTTTTTTGTAAAGGATCAAAGTTTTTTCACAAATTTAAAGAGGGGAGGAAATCCTCGAAGATGAATTACCTCACCAATTTCAAGCCACCAAGAAATTCCCGAAGGCCACTCAACTATCTCACTTTAAATCCTGTCATTATTTGAAAATTAGATTAAAGTTTTATGAATGCTTATGAAATTCATGCAATTGTGAAATATTTCAAGGCCAACCAATCTTCACGAGACTCTAAATTTAGTGAGGTTTGAACTAACATGAACCTAACTTGTTGAGCTCAGACATTTTAGAGGGCTTTGAAATCTGCGAAGAGAGTTTGAGATTTCTATGACTTTGTGGATTGCAATGATCTTTGAAATATTTCATCATGGAGAGAAATCCACAAGAAACTAATTTTAGCGAGACACACACAACTTAGGGAAATTGCACCAAGGCTGACATCAGGCATTTCAGATAAGCATGGAATTCAAGAAGAATTCCCTTTAACACATTTTGTCTTAAATCACCTTTTATTCCTTCAAAAATTTAGGGTCTTCATGGATTTAGAGCTTCTTTGAAATTTTTCAGGGCAAACTAAAATCCGTGAAGGTGACCTATGATCTTAAAAGGTTTTGATTAAATCCTAATTTATCTTGAGGATTCCATGGGATCATGAAATCCACAAGATCGACCACCCCAACTCAAAAATTACTGTGTTGAATACCAATTTGAATCCCTTTCCCAATTCGAGGAATTTAATAGATGGTAAAAAATTCACGAGGACTAACAATCCCCAAAAGATGAGATTACCTAAAACCTCAAATAATTCCTCTATTAAATTTTTGTATTAATGGTGTAAGTTTTTCAAATGCTGGAATTTCACAAAATACCATAAATGACATTAGGTTTTCATAAAGCACATATTCATCTAGTTTCAAACCTGACATGGTTGGATAATTCAAATACAAATCTTAGGGGTTCAAAGGCTATGAATTCATATATGCTTATTAATCCTAAGTGTCTTGTTATGAACTATCATGGATGTTGGATGAATTTTCACTAACTTGGAGAAACCCTAAATCTTGTGGTTTATATGATAAGTACAAAAGTGGGTTCTCAAATATTTTCAAATAACAATTCATACCAATAAATATGAAATTACATCAATTCCATTCAAATTCCAAGGATATTAACCAACATATAAGCCAAATTTTAGCCTTTTTTGAAAATTCAATGCAAATGTACCTTAGGCTTAAATACATTGAAATCATCACCATATAAGCACAAAACCATCAATATAAAGTAATTTAAAAAAATATTAATGAAACAACAGAAATAGGTTGCTCCACTATTTAGAAGATGGAACACATATAAAGGGTCCTATTTCACTCAAGTTTCACTTAAGGATACCTTAGAGATCTCAATCTAATGATGGAATGAGGGAAAGAGATCTGCAATAAGGTGTCATAGGGTATGTTTAAAAACTTAAAAAGGGATTCACCACCAAGCTAGGGCTTGGAAAGACTAGTAACATGCAAAACCTAATGAAAAAGCATACTGATGTGCAAGAATTGAATAGATGACCTAAAAATGAATATAAAACAAAACATAGAATTGAGAAATTGGAGAAGTGCACTTGGAAACTTGTAGAAGCTTGGAAAAAACTCTGAAATGTTGAAAATGTTGAATTAAAGGCACATTGGGACTCATAAGCTAGGCTGAGTATATCAGTCCCAGATTAGGGTTTCTAGGTTGAAACAAGGATCTAGAAGTGGTGGATTAGGATCTATTGAAAATTTCCAAAAATAGGTATACTGGGACTCATACGCCACAAGTGGAATATCAATCCCATTTTATTGTGAAGTGTTCCAAGATAATTTTTTTGAAGTGAAACTTTGTGAGCCTCTGAAGATGGATCAATTAAGAAATTTTCCACTGATTTCATGCAAATAGGTTGGATATCTTGCTCTAGATCTGAGTTTGTATGAGCCTCAACAATTTTTCATGATAACTTTGACGACTTTTGCAACTTTTTCATTTTGGTACTTTTGAGGGCTCCAAATCCACTTTTTCTTCAACCTGTAAACCTACAATCACATAAAGAGAGAAAAAATTATTGATTGTTAGGAAATAGGGATTTTCCTTGATCAAAAATCGTTTAGGTAATTAAACCTTGTGATGAAACAATGAAACATGAAAATGAAACATGAAATATGAAACATGGACAATGATACTTTTAATGATGTCTTGAAATGTAAATCAACAATCCAACATAAAGTGGCCATGAAGAATGTAGATCTTGATCTTCAATTGGATATGAAACAATGCTTGCAAATGGATATTCAATGGTACATCACAACACTAGCTCAACAACATGCTTGTTATATTAGGATCTTGACATGATGATGGATCTTGAATTTCTGCAACAAATGATGAAGAATTCTACCCTTGAATGCCTTAAAAATTCTCTTGAATGTCCTTGAATACTCTTGTGAACTCTTGTAATCACAAATTTTTTATTAGGAATGCTCTCTTTAAAGTATTAGGTGAAAATGACTGAAATAACCTTGTATTTGGTAGAGCTCCTAATTTTTTTTGAAAAATTTGTGCCATCTCTTGCCTTGTCATAATTTTGAGCTTTTGGGTAAGGTTTAGGGTTTTAGGTTGGAAACTCTCTTTTCAAAAATTCATTGGTAATCACCATTGAGTGTTCCAATATTTCATTGACCTGTGCACTTGGTTGCCAGTCACCCAAGTTGTATCTTGAACCATTGAAATCATTATCACACCGACCACTTGCGTTAGGTCTATTGGTCACCATCTACAAGTTAAGCATTTTAATTTTCCCAAAGTTGGGTGAATTTTTTTTTGATAACAGGCTTAAGTCTTACATCTTTGTTCCTAAGGGTTGTTCCTTATCGACCTAGTTGGGCCCATCTTTTAGAACTAATTTTTTTTACATGTGCAGAAATTAAAATCCATGGTGGTTATTTGATAGTTGCGAGGAATCGCGACCTTTCCCCACATGCCCATTCTAGTTTACTACTTGTTATTTTATTCACACAAGCTGGTGGGAATAAGCCACATGTCTTGTGATTAGGTGGGCCTGATGCCTTTATTGAAGACTATAGGCAGTACCAAAAGGGAATCAATGATGATCGATGAATCACATGGTAGGATCACGACCATTCCCTGCACACCCATTCTAGTTTATTTTTCATTAAAATATTCAAATGGAATGGCGGTCGATTGCCATGTGGACTAATTCAAAAATTTCAATACACTTTAGTAGAGATAAAGTACTACTAGAATTTGGCTAAGACTACATTAAGATTTAGAATGTCACCAAATTTGAACTGAGTCTTTCGAACACATTCAAGATTTGGGAGATGCTTGTGGTTGCAACTGTCAATTTTGTTAGGGATTGGTACACATGGGATGGATAATTTGAAGAAAGATAGAGTATGGGCTGATATTATGAGAATAAATCATGATCTATCCCCGCTATCTTGTTGTGGTGAATTATGGGTAAATTAATTCCCACAAGCAAGCAGGTAAATGTGACATGACATGTTTTATCATGTGCTAAGTATATGATTAATTATGTAGATGGAGTGGGTGTTTATCCACTTGAGTTCTTTGATTAGGGAAAAGGTATCTAGCACATGAAAATTAATTTTGTCATAATTAACCATTCTAGTTGATTACCTATTGATTCATTTAATGTGTGATCAATGGTTGAGATTCAAAATCAAAGTAGCTGGTTGCTATCTCTCTTGTGTGAACTCCCTTGGGAAATTAATGAATAAATGTTATAGCTGGTATATTTATTGAATATTTCCTACTTTTTATTCTCACCATTTTCTGATTGAGAGTCTAGGAATAAGCATATGAAGTGTTCTAATTAATTGTAGAGTTTGAGCTAGCTATTTTATGTGGAAGGTGGTTTCTCTTTCCTAAATAAATTTGGTGATTTATCCATCAAGAATGGATAAGGTAAGCATGTCTGTCAGCTCAGTTCATAGGTCCAAGAGACTCAATCTCCTTGAGTCTCAGAGTGTTGCGCCCAAGGAGGATCAAGGTGTGCTCGAGGTCCCTATAACTCCAAAGAAGAAATCAAGAGCTGATAGGAAATATGCACGAGGTGTTATCAAGTGTGCATATCATTCGAGGAGCTGAATTTTCTCAGAGGAATTAGTTAAATTTAAGGATAAGAAAGTTTATAGGCATGAGATGGAAGTTGCGAGAAAGAACAAGTATCACCAAGCTTTCATGGGATGTCATCAATCTCCCATTGAAGTCTGAGATGATCCCTTTGATAGTGGAGATGAAATTGACTCTGGATACTGCTAGCATCTCATGACCATGAGTAATTTGGTTGATTCTGAAGATGTGGTGGTGATGGATACTCCCCTTTCAATAAGGAGACCGAGCGGGAATTCTTATTCTGTCACTGACTAGGAAGAATAGCACCCCGCTCCCTTTTTGAGCTGATGCTTAGTTTTTTGTCCTTTTTGCTAACTTGTTTCCTTTGGTCTGGTGTGTTGTGATATGGGTTATTTTTTTCCTACTTTTTTTGTTGATGGTGACTTTATGGGTCGACGTGAATGTGAAAATTTTGATGTTGTGATAGAGACACCATTTGGAAGGCTAGTGGGTCTTCTCTGGCTAACGGTTTTTGATATTTTTCTCTCCCTTCTATTGAAAATGATTACTTATAATTGGTTGGGGAATATTTTGAAGTGTGGTGGAATTAAGAATGAAATGAAGTTAAATGTGACTATAATTCAGCCTGGTGCTTGTTGCTCCCTTGTTCTATAAAAGGGATTTTAATGTTGATTGCAAGGGTTTGATTTTTTATTCTTATAACGGTTTAAGTGAGGAGCTAGGTTCAAGAAGAAGCATACTTTTTAAATGCTTATATATAGAATAGTAGGATATCTAGGGTATAATAAAAGTATGTAGTAATCTTAAAATAGTTTTATGCAAGCCGTAAAAATGAAGGAAAATATTAAGTACTTATACATATACTCTCTTGTAATATTTTCTTGTAGATTCTAAATGAAAATGATCAATGATCCTTTTGGTTATCTTTAGTTGTTTTAATTGAATGTGTGGATTCATCTTTGCTTGAATTCAAGGAATTGACTAAATTGCTTAAATGAAGTCACGGGTCTATGAGTGAAGAGTATAGGATTTGGTAAGAAATAATGTTTTAGATGTAGTGAGTTGAATACTACAAGGTAGTATGACAATATTCTATCAAATTATAAACTAAATGGATTATACATTACTAGTTACTGCATATTTGACTCCATTATCCCAATTGATGAAGCACTTGTCAATTCATTTGGCAATCCCAAAGATAAATGAGCTAGTAATATACTTGAATAGAGATTTGAAATGAGAACCACAATTGTTAAAAAAATTCAATCACAAGAGTTCATATAAAGTACCACCTAATTTCTAGCAATATATGATAATTTTTTTAAAGATCAGCCAAGCCTTTAAAGGATTATGTCTATTTGAACTTAGTAGGAAATGATCGGTGTATAAAAGTATTCTTGAAAAATTCAATATATAATAAACACGATAAGGAATAACCTCCTAGGTCCCATAGAGCCTAAAGAGTGGGAGTGAAGATCTTAGAATCCTTTACTCATTTGTTGGCCGCTAGCTTTGAAGATTCTTGAGTATACTTGAGGGTTATACTTATTTATGTCGATTTTCCTAAAATTACAACACTATAAGTCAACATCAGATCTAGGAAGGTAAAATCCCACCAAAAATTGAATTTAAATTAGGTCTTGATTAGAGTGGGACTCATATGCTCAAGGTGGCGTATGAGTCCTAGTGGCTCAAAAATGGGGCACAAACTCCAATACGTGTCTTGTTTAATGTGAAATTCAAAATTTGGTCCCTAGACCTAGGTGGGACTCATACACCCAAGGTGGTGTATAAGTCCCATAGCACCAAATATGGGACACATGACCCAAAACACTGAATTATGATTGGTCATTTGATAAGTGTCGAGATTATCTCCAAAAAAAATGCATTTAATAAGGCTTGTGGATGCAAAATAGGGCCAATTAAGGTATAGATAAGCCCAATTAATTAATAAAACCCTAGATTAGTGTGAAAGTGTTAGAATACACTTTAAAAAACTTTAAATAAGGCACCATTAAGTTTATTTAGTTTACAAGGGCCCTAAACTTAATGTGAAGGTGTAAATTAGTACACTTTACAATACTAAATTAGGGAAAAAATAGGTTTATTTAGCTTAAAAGGATCCTAAACCTAATGTGAATGCATAAGACACATTACAACAATAGATCAAGGAATCATCAGGTTCATTTGAACATTAATTATTTCCAAATTAAGTGTGAAAATGTAAAGGGTGACATTTTTTCATTACTATATTTAGCCCCCACTTTAGTGAGAGGAGGAACTTGCTTCAAACTCACACTAAAGTAGATATTCAAGAGGGGTCGAAGTGTACTAATGTGGATGGTCTAGGATAAAAAGGATTAGAGGAAGTGGTCAAGTCCCCATGATCCAAGATCCTAGGTCAAACTAACAAGTACAAAAGGACACACACAAGGTGTATGATATCCAACAAAACAAGATACACAAACATGCAATGTCAATGACATAAAAGATGAAAGAAAAAGAAAGAAAATGTGGATCAAGCTTCAACCATTTGTCCCTCACATTGTGGATCAAATCTAAGCTATTTTTCCAAAAATGCACACTCACTCTAAGGCAATGGAACTTTAGGTTGTCTGTTGGGTGAGAATCCAAATGGGTGAGACACATCCACATGTGTCCGGTATGCGCTCACATATACAAGCAAGTGGCATAATAAAAAATATTGTAAGAAATCACATCATTCCCCAATTGAATAGGCTTTATGAACTCGGGGGCATAATCCAAAATTAAAATTTTGAGGGCCCATCTCATTAGCATAAAAGGTGGAAAGCAACCTAAGGTAGGATAGGAAAAAAGTGGTCCCTATCTCAAACAGGTCATGTGTGCAAGGAACAAAAATAGGTTGGTCAAGGGCATTGGGTGCCCTAGCCTAGATCTATCCTTTCAAGGCCTTAAGAATTGACAAATGAATATTAACTGTTTATTTTTTCTTGCACTTTTGATTTTCTAAATATCATATCAAAATAGGAAAATTAAATGCACAATTGGGTCCAAGCACATGAGGGGGAGCTAAACCTAGTATGAAATTATCAAGGGTGACAATTTATGATGCTACATTTATCCCACACTTTAGTGAGAATATGAACTTATGCTTAGAAACACACTAAAGTAAGGATAAGCTAAGAAGGGTTCAAAAAACATTGAAGAGATAGAACGACATTGAATCTAGGGGATGCACTGGCCCCCAAACTCAAGATCCCATGACACAAAAATGTAAGGACAAAGGAAAACACAAACATGAGGTACAATGCAACATGAAAAACATGAAGCATGTACATAATGAAGACACAAAAAATAAGATAATTCAAACATAAACATGATACAAACATAATGAAGACACAAATAAAACACAAAGAAAACACAGAAAAGACACAAAGAAAACACATAACAAACACAATACTAATGAAAATACAAGGTTAGAACTAAAAAAAATGATTCATTTTAGTCAAAGAGACCTCAATCTTAAATTCACCTCAAATTCAAAACATCATCTCTAGAATATGATGTTAGACAAGATAGTGCTCTCATAAGAACCAAGAATTTGTAATAAGTGGGTATGTGTAGGATCATCATGGAAAAAACAGGCCCTTAAGTGGCAATAAAAAGACAAAAAATTGGAGTTAGACAACTTGACGTAAAAATTTGAATAAGCTATCTATATTATTTCAAAAAAATGTAAAAATAGAATATGCAGAAAATTGAATGTAGTTTCTAAACTACTAAACCTTTATTTAAAAAAATAAATCTATCTGGTGAAAATTTGAAATTTCAATGCAGTAGTATTTGAATTTCAGGGTAAAAATAAGAAGTAGGTGTCTGTCTGACCACCCTAACCATAATAAAATGATAATATTTTTTTATAAGCTTTTAGATATAAGTAGAGGACTCATGTCCTGATGTGATGCATATTTTTTTATAATTTTTTTCCAAGTAAATAATTAATTATGATTTTTTTATTACAAATTTTAAAAAATATAAAAGCTCATCTCTCTAACCACCTTAACTTGGTCAAAAATTCATGAAATTCATATTTTTTAATCCTATAGTATGCAAAGCATAGAATGTGATGCATGTTTTTTGATTCAAAAAATGTGATACCGTTTGAAAGTTATAGATGTTTTTCAATTATCTTATCAATCAGGACTTTATTCATAATTCTAATAGAAAATGAATAATAATTATTTATTAAATACAAAGTAAAGCATAATTTATATTGGTGGAAAGCTGAGAATCTCCTCTAAAAACCCTTTTTGTTTCATCAATTTTGGGTAGAAAAAAAGTCATCAGCCACATGGGCCATCATATGGCTTTTATATCGCCACTTTTTGGCCCATCATGATCCTGCACATACCCAGGTGTAGTTTCATAAAATTACACCTCATGGCAATTTGACACTTGTAATTTATCCCGCTACATTTATGGCACCTCACCCCATTAATGGAAAAAACTTATGAGTCAAAATTTCACGATTCTAACTTCATAGGGGAAAATAATGAAGCATTAGCAGTTTGTACACCTCCTTTCTTGTGAAAGTTTGATTAGGATGCTTATGCAACATGCAAATGTTTGCATGGTGTGCTAGTACCTCCAAAATTTCCAGGTTTCAAATGAGGTAATCTCATGTACTTTTCCTATGACACATGTCATTATGATATAAAAATGAGTGTAATAGATTTTCCCACCCATGCAACCTCACAAAAATCCTCTTTTCACTCTTTCTCTCATTTTATTCTCACTCTCACTCATCCAATCATTCTCTCTTGATTTATTCTCTTCTACATTTTTCTCTCTTGCTCTCCATAGTGAAGCTTTGTTGGATTCCCATCTCGTCAACAACCAAGGCTCTCTTGCAAGAAATCATGTCTCATCTTTCAAGAAAAAATGGAGCCAAAAACTATTGGTAACACTCTCCTGTCTAATTTTACCTCATCTATTTACAACTATTTACTTGTATCATCTATTCTATTCATGATAGTGTCTCTCCTCCATAATGGGGTTTGTTTCTATCATGCATATCATCTATTACATTTTATGTCTTATCCATTTCTATCTATATATCTATCCATGGAGGTGGAAACACCAAACCAGGGGTTTGACCGAGGCAAAACCCAAAACAACGCCAAAACTTTTCCTTATCTTTTTTGTGTGTAGGTTTTTGGATTTGAAGAGTTGGGTATTTTCTAGATTTCAAGTTTTTATCTCCTAATTGGATAGGGATGATAGCATGGGGTAGATACATCCCTACAACATGATATCTTCCATTAACCCACGGCTTCATCCTTTTAGAGGAAAAAATTGTAAGTCTTAATCATTCTAGTTCTATAATTTGTATTTTACAATTTTATATCAATTTTTGTTAAATTACAACTTTATCATTCTTATACCTAGTAGCTTAATACTTTTTCTCATATAGTTTCTCAAATAGTCTTTTTTAGTTGAGCTTGTACTTTGAGTTATGTTGCATCTTGATAAGATTGTATATACTCCAGAGATGGCTAATATGCAAAGATATTAGTTGGAGCAAGTCAACATTGAAGTGTGTGGATCTGTTTGATGTTTATGTGTAATGAGGAGGTGGGTACACTTTTTTGAATGTGTCTATAGTATGTCTACATTTATATCATTCCAATTTGGTGTATCACACTTAGAGATAAGTTGCAAAATTTTTGCTAAGGAATTCATATCATATATCCTAAGGTAGTGACACAATATTTTAATCTGTATCCTTTCATAGAGAAAAAATTAGTCTTGTAGTTTAGAAGATAAATTCATAGACATGTGAAATGTGTTATATCCAATATTTCAATTCATTACACCTTCTGTATTGAAAGACATAAGTGATAGAATTCCAATATATGCTTTGACAAAGTAAAGAGATGATGAAGGCCTATTAGAATGCTCTACATTCCTCTAGAAGTGAAGTTTTGGCTATGATTTTTTCTGGACATACTCAATGATGACCAATGCATGTTATATTGTAGTATTGATTGGTTTGGTGGTCTAAAATTTTAGTTTTCTAGTGACAAAGTATTACAGCTAGTTTCAGACACCCAATTCTTCCATAAAACATATATTTTAGTATTTGCACTAGCAGGAGATTGTACATATTAGTTGTATGACTTTGTGTGAACATTTTACATGTCTTAGAGTATCCTAGGTTTGAAGTGCATGCAAATATTTCTTGTTTCTAATACTACACAGTTATTTCAAGTCAATTTGTAATGTTATGACGTTGTTAAGGCCAACTAAGGCATATTATTTTTGTGCACCACTAATTCAATTATGAGTAGAGTTAAAAGAGTATTTTTAGATGTTTTATGATTCATGCCAACCCATATAAGTGAAATTTAAATAAAGTTTAATTTTTTTTTATACTGCCAATAAAGATGTAGGTTGACATGTTACAAGTTTTATTATTTCTTGTTTGTGGCTGATTGAATTTGTAATTACAAAGCATGCAGATGATATATATTGAAGATCAAAGTTGTGGAGATAATTATGGAAGTGTGTGAAGATGTATGAGTGCATAAACAAAGTGTGACAAGATCCTCTATAGACCTAATGAGAATAATTGATGTCTATCAGGGGTTGAAGCTATAAAAAAATCATATTTCAATTGTTCTTTTTCATATTAGGGAGTAGTAGCTTCCTTCGGTGTAAGCCCCTAAAATAAAATCAGGGAGTAGATTCTTCCTTGGGTAATTGTTGGAAAAAAGAAACAATGAGAGGGGGTGTGAATCAGTGTTGTGAAAAAATGAACTTTATTAATCTTCAAAGCACTTGTAATATTTAACTAGAAAGCATGAACATGAAGTAAAAAATCACAACACCATAACATAAGGATTCTTACGTGGAAACCCTATTAGGATAAAAATCACAGTGGGTGGCCAATCCACAATATGATTTGAGTATACTCAAAAGAAATTTGACAATATGGGAATGCACTTGGATTCAGGCACAGTTCCTAAAACTCATTGCTCAAAATAGAAAGGCTCACTGCCTTACAAAATTTTAGATTAGATACAAGAGATTGAATTGAGAAAATAGCATCTATAAATGCTTGATTATAGTTTTGGTTAGGCTCAACAATCGATCTTCTATCCTTCTGATTGATTCTGCACTTCTTCTTTGCTCTAATCAAACTCCCATCACAAAATCATTAATGTACAATTGAAACTGTGCATAATCACTCTGCAACCCTTCTAATATTTGCAACACACATCGAAACACCTTGTTCATATCTCAAATTGATATGATCGATTGCTTATATATATCCATGACTAAGAATTTAATCACAACATGTCAACATCAATAGAACACACAAAATATTTACAACTGTCAGCCCAAAACATGAGTAATTTTTAATGCGAATCCACAATGTTCAGCCACAACTTGGTTAGGATGCAAATAAAAAATGCTCAAACACAAAAAAACTTGAATAGTTACTCTTCAAATATCCACAACATGTTATGCCAATCAAGTCAGCCTTCAAGCAATGATGAATAGAAAATTAATCAACTAGATCTTCTTATTTGCAAAAAAAATTGATATGAGGTGATGAGATTCACATATAACATAGAGCATACATTGATCAACCTTCCCTAAGATCTACAACACAAAATAATAACAAAAAATCTTCATGTGAATCGATGAACACAAAACTGCCTGATGCTCTTTTCTTCCTTGACTACTTCAATTTGACTACCGGTATGATCAAATGATTTCATATGGATCCGATCACTAGCGAGGGTTTCCATCAATGAAAACACCAAAAAACATTTGTAGTTTTTCTTGACAACAATCTTCCCCTTTGGTATTGATGGCAACACTTAGTGGAAAATGTCTAAGTGTTGGATTAGTACCAACATGGATTACATTGCCAACTTCAAAGCCTCAAAAATATCTTCAACAACAACTCAAGAATACAACTCTCCCTAAGATGAATATACATTTTTCACTCTACTACTCCCCCCCTTTGACATCAATGGCAAAATTTGGGGAAACTGCATACCAAAAACCAAGAAAAATCTTCAGACTATACAAGCATGCTTCTATAACTTACACAAACTTGAAAAAGTCTACAAAATATTTCTTCAAAAAGATCAAATTTGTGTCCCAAACCCTTTCGAGACTCTCCAAAATTGTTATGTGACCACAAACTAAGTAAGATTGTGTCTCTGCAGACTCAAGGTTCACTAGATCACTAACTACCATAACATCTTCAATTTCCTTTAAAAGCACTCATCATTATTTCTATCTTCATACCAAAGGCCTCTAAGCTCACATGATCTTTCCACAATTATGTCATTTTCATGCTTCAAGATCCTTATCTTGTCAAGTAGAGATATTGCCTGACCTTCTTGCTTTCCAATACCACTAGCTAGAGGATCCAAAGCTTCAAAACTAACAACTAATTATTTTTCAAGATCCTTAACCTTCTTCTCATTGACCTTAGTAAATTTAGACAAAGATAAACATGGCTTATATATCTTTCCACCTTCAGGTAGAGCACTTTGACTATTCTTTACATAGGTGGCTAACAAAGATTTATCATTAGTTATCATTCCTTTCAACCTACTAAAAATTTTGGCATCAAAATCCTTTTGAACTTTAACCATGGCTGACTTCTTAAGGGACTCAAAATGAGTACTTACAAAATTGATGATATTCTTCAGTTCACTAGAGGAGGAACTAGATGGATCCTTGACATGAGTAGGAATTGTTTTCTCCAAAACTCCAGATGCAAGATTTAAGAGTTCACTATTCTCAATGTGAGACTTCAACAATTCTTCTCTAGCCTTTGGTTGGGAAAATGATGCAACCTTCATTTATTGAATTGGGGATAAAATGGATAGGTTGATAGGACCTTCAACCAATTTAGGGTTAAATTCTTCCTGTTGCTCTACCAAAAATTTCTTCACTACCTTTGCAATGTCTCTTGCTTCCATTGGAACTTCCTTTACTTGAACCTTCTCTTCTTCGACTACTCATTCTTCAACTACTGTTTCCTGTTTTCCTTTAGGGACCTCAACTTCTTTACTTGACATCTCCTTTTCTTCAACTAGCATAACCTTAGGAGGTTCAGACTCCATCAAAAATTTTGTATCATGCATATCAGGGGGAATTCGAGTGTCCTCAAATATATCATCATTTACCTCTTCATTCACCAAATCTGTTGCAATACCTTCAACATTCAATTCTTAGACAACATTGATTATGTTCCTTAACATGAATGATTCTATAATTTTCTTAGTTTCTCTAGAAAATTCATCAGTTTCACTGATCATAAGCTTGTTCACCCTTGTCTTGCTCTTGAATTCTTTTTTAGCTATATTCACGATTGTCTTCATTTCTTCCATAGACATCACAAGACATAACTTTGAAATAATTCTCTCATTTTCTCTTCTTCTATTCTAGAATTTACTCTTCTCATTTCCAAAATATCATACAGGCTTTTAGGTAAACCAGGCATTATTCCAACAAGAACCTTATTGAAAATATTCAAATCCTTTGTTGTAGCTTCCTCAAGAGTTCTTTGATCAGATTTATCAAAGGTTTCATACTATTTACAAAGTGTCTTAAGATTTTCATCTTTGACCAAAGATTTCTCAACCTCTTCTACTATCATACTAGATTTATCAATTTTTACATTCTTCTTAGCTTTGACTTCTTCACCAGATGGCTTGCTTTTAGTAACCTTTGGTGCTTCGGTGCCCTTATTCTTTATTTCTCTCACATCTTCATCAAATTCAGTCTCTTCATCTTTTGAGACAACTTCATAGACTCTTATGCTCTTATTATTCTTCATCTTACTAGATGCCTTGGTTTGAGTTTTCATAGGAATTGGATTTTTTGCAAGGGTGGATAGGGATCTAGAGCTCCATGTTGATCTAGTTCGGGTAGAGGATGCTGTCGAACTAGAAGAATCAGTTTTTGCTGGATCTTTTTTTGCTTCAGCTTGTTCTCTCTTTTTTCTAGCTTCTCTTATAGCTTATGCAGATATACCCATTCTCTCTACAAAGGCTTCCACTTCTTTCCTTACTCTCCTGACAATCATAGGTTTATTCAACTGATCATGCACTTGCATATATTTTTCTGCATAAGTTCCAAACCTCTCTTCTTCTGGATCTAGAGGCTTATTCAATAAATGTTGTGCATACATTTTGAAAATTCTCTCCTCAACTTCATAGCCCATTGGCATGATGCAGTCTATTCTAGGATCAATATCTACAATAAAAAAAATTATTTCCTTATACTTCTCCACAATAGAAGTAGGAATTTTTTCTCTTGCTTGCATTGAACTCTTAAAGTTCTTGAAGTATCCCCAAATTAATTTTTTTTTGGTTTAACTATCTCCAATTCCATACAAAATATCTCTAATCTGAACAACTACAGGCTGACCACCTTGCCAATGTACATTCCCAACACCTGGAACTTCATTCACGAAGTAAAAGAACTAACATAGTATCAGATTACCATACTCAAAGGAATTTTTCTTGTCTTTCTTGATCTTACCAAGATTCTCTATCAGCTAACCCCTGAGTAACTCACACAATTCATAATCTACATTCTCCTTTACCATCTAATATCTTGCATAAATAGCTATACTAGATAATGAATTATCCCGACTTGAGTGATAAATACTATAACCAATGACCATCGAGGAAAATTTTACATCAACTTGAATGATATATTCAATTGTCATGGCTCTTTTATCATACTTTGAACTTGTTGCATCATTAACCATTTTATTCTTTACTAATTTTAAGATAGGCAACCCACCAAAAGAATTTAAACTAGAATAATGCTTATGGTCTCCTTTGTAATCTTAAAGGGAATATTAAACCACATAAATTCAACATGAACTCGGCTTAAAATATACTAGACCCACTCGCTTTCTTCAAACACAAGGAATTTCACAATCTGCGTGAATTTATTCTCTACTAGGGTTTTGAATTTCAGCTTGACACATAAATCCTCTCCAATTATATGATTGTTGTACAAATTCAATAGCTGCGAGCTTCCTAACTCTTCAATTTTTGCATGAATATATGCCCTAATGTCTTAAATATGCAAGATGGCATACAAAATAGATGAAAATGCACCTAAGGGATCAGTCTCAATAGACTTGAAAGGATTCCACTTGAATTTTAGATGGTGTTTATCCTTGAATTCAACTACCAATGGAGTAGCTATTTTTACCAATTCACAAATTTACAGGTTTTTCAATAAATACCTTTTCGTCAGATCAGAGTTTGATTGCTAAAAACTCCTTCACACTTGAATCTTGCCTCAATTTTCCAAAGTTTACCTCAGAGCTCTCCAAACTTATTCTCTTCAAAATTTAGAGTGACAAATGAAAGATAAAAATGACCTCTTATCACTTGCACACTTACCCCTTTTTGTTACAATAAATGCTTTTACTCTAACTCATTTGGTTACCTTATTGCCATGTGCTTTGAAAGATAATTCTTCTACGGACCTCCAATACTAAATAATAAACTCTCCAATAGATTTAACATCTATAAAGAATCTATGCACTTACTGTATATATATCCACATCTTGGTGTTAGTTACCGGTAGGGGGTTAAGATATTTTCTTAATAGCTCCCCCCAAGCCAAAGGCTTAAAACTAATTCCTAGAGGAATTAACAGAAGCAAATTTTGGTGCTGACACATTTCCTTCACTAGAGGGACTTTTCTTCACCCATTTATTTTGCATTTGCTTCCTGATCACATCTGTAGTGACTTTTCCTTTTCCCTTAACATCCTTCTGCATATTTTGATTTATCGGACCTTTTTTGTTCCAATAGAATCTAGCAATGTGACCAAATTTGTTGTAGTTATAGCACACAACATTTCTCTGTCAAGACCAGTTGTTCCACTAATTTTCTCTTGATCTACACTAGTTGGAAATATGGCCAAATCTATTACATGTATAACATCTAACATCTCTACGAAAGTTGTTCATTACATTTCTGCATTCATTTGACTTATGACCAAACTTATTGCAATTAAAGCACTGAGCTAAGAATGATGGACCGCTTGGATTAATCCTGCATCTAGACCGAGAACCCATATGAACAAACTTATTGCATGTAAAATAGTAACCATTGAATCTTTGAGCATTAGGTTGTCTTACCAGATTCCTTCCAGCTCTATTTATCTGATTTCCTCGCCTAAATCTCTTTTGTCTAGAATTCCTTTGTCCAGAATTTCTTTGTCTAGATTTTGAAATTTCTCCTTCCTCATATCCAGGACCTCTCTTGTCACCATTATTCCTTTTAATTTTAATTAATTCATCAAGATTGGCTGAGCTAACTTTGAACTTCTCCTTTTACTCATTTTTAGTAGCGAGTTCATCTTTGAGACCATCAACTTGTTTTTCAAGCACTTCCTCATTGTTTTTAGATTGTTCCAATTCATTGTCCAATTGACTACATTCTTCATATTTTTCTTTCAAGGACTATGCAATATTTTATTCATTCTTATTTTTGTATTCTAACTCCTTGGTCATCCTCATCATGATAGATTCCATTTCATGCTTTAGGGCAACATTTTCTCTGGAAAAAAATTTGCATTCTTTTGTCTTCTCTTTCAATACTTGACCCAGTTGTTCATCTTCTATGCTTCTACTTTATTTTTGCTTAAGCTGATCATAGAGTTCCTTTCTCTTCTCCCTTGACTTATTTTTTTTTTCTTTCAATGATTGAATGAATTTTTCAGCGTTCTCAAGACTTTCTTGCAATTCTCGGTTCTCAAATTTTGACTGGTCAAGTGATCTAAGGCTACCAAATTTTTTTGTTGAAGAATTCTTGAATTCATTGAAATAATTTCTAAGATCTCCCCAAGTTGTTAGAATTCTTCCAAGGAACTAGCTTTGATACCAATTTTTGGAAACAAGCAACACTAAGAGGGGGGTGAATTAGTGTTGTGCAAAAAATAACTTTATTAATCTTCAAAGAACTTGTAACATTCAACCAAAATGCATGAACATGAAGTAAACAATCAAAACACCATACCACAAGGATTTTTACATGGAAAACCTGTTAGGGGAAAAACCACGGTGAATGGCCAATCCATAGTATGATCTGAGTATACTCAAAATAAAGTTTACAATATGGGAATGCACTTGCATTCAGGCATAATTCATAGAGCTCACTGCTCAAAATAGAAAGGATCACTTCCTTACAAAATTTTGGATTAGATCCAAGAGATTGAACTAAGAAAATAACATCTACAAATGCTTGATTATAGTTTTGATTAGGCTCAAAAATTGATCTTTTGTCCTTCTGATTGATTCTGCACTTCTGCTCTGCTCTACTCAAACTCACATCACAATCCCTAATGCACAAGTGAAATTGTGCATAATCACTATGTAACCCTTCTAATATTCACATCACACATCAACACACCTTGTTGATATCTCAAATTGAAATGATTGATTACTTATATATATCCATGACTAAGAATTTAGTCACAACATCTCAACATCAATAGAACACACAAAATATTTACAACTATCAGCCCAAAACATGAGTAATGTTTAATGCACATCCACAATGGTCAGGCACAACTTGGTTAGGACCCAAATAAAAATGATTGAACACAAAAAAAATTGAATAATTACTCTTCGAATATCCACATGTTATGTCAATCAAGTCAGCCTTCAAGCACTGATGAATAGAAAATTAATCAACTAGATCTTATTATTTGCACACAAATCAATACGAGGTGTTGAGATTCATAGATAACACAAAGCATACATCGATCAACCTTCGCTGAGATCCACAACACAAAATAATAATAGAAAACCTCCATATGAATTGATGAATATAAAACTATCTAATGCTTTTTTCTTCCTTGAATGTCTTTAATCTGACTGTCGGTATGATCTATTGATGTCATGCAGATCCAATCACTGACTAGGGTTTGCATCAATGAAAACACCAAAAAACATTTTCAGTGTTTGTTTCCAACAGTTATAACCTAGAATCAAAGTTGCAAACTATTTTTACTTTTGAGGTTGCATTAGGATAATAGCTCCTAATAGCATGTCTCACTATGGATTTTCCCTTGTGAGGTTTTCCATGTAAATCTAGTGTTATTTGTGATCTAGTTTTGTTGATTGTCTTCTCTCTTATTCTAATTAAGTGGATGAATGATTAATTGTTATAACTTAACTTCAAAAATAGTTAAATTAGATTGAATTTAGAAGCATATTGATTCAAACCCCCCTCTCAGTATTCTAGTGTATTCAAAAATCAGTATTAGAGAAAGGTTCCTTGATATTTTCTTAATAGCTAAGGTAGATCCTGCCTTTGAACACATGGAGAATAAAGTAGAGTCTAAGAAGAAGTGCTCTTAAGAGAAAGAGGTCACACTCTAGAAGCAAAATGATGAATATAAATGGCACAACCATTCCTCTCTCTTTGAATGTGTAGGTTTCAGGTTTGAAGAGGGTTGGAGAAAGTTTGAAGATCAATTATTCATTGTTACAATCAAACCCTACATCTTGAAAACTCACAAAAACTCATTTACAAAATTATCTAACAATGACTCGATAGTGTGATAGGTGAAGAATATAAGCTTTGATTTGGCATTCGAGGACTGTGAAATCAGATATGAAATATTCCTATAGAGACATAGCTGCCCTAGGTTACTTATTCCAATATTTTTAGCCTTAAATTTATATCACATGTGCACAGTGTCTTGCTCAGTACATTTTTGTAATCAGATTTCCTCCATTGCATCCCAAATCTATTGGTTTTACATCATTAATCTAGTTGAATCATTGTGTTTCATCCTTAGGTTCCTTTAAGATTTGGTCAAGGGTAGGTTGAATCACCTTTCAGGTTGTAATTCAATCATATATCTTGTCCAAATGCAGTCAAACCCCCCTTTATTTAATGAAATAGGGAAAAAGGTGTCAAACCTGCACAAAGGGAGATTTCCCCTAAAGGGTCACACATTCTTCAACATTTCATTTTGGTGAACCTAACATGTTAACACTACATACCTTTTGGAATGTGAAGCAATTCATCCTAGCTGTCTCACTTTTGCATCATAAAAGACACAAATTTTTTAAAAAAATCATATAATATTGCATCATAGGTTGCAAGAGGGTTTATTTTAGTCATTATAGCTCAAATATACATCAAATTTTCATTTTCAAATCTACATTAGGTCATTTAAATATGAAAAAAAATTAGAATGTGTTCATTACATACATTTAGGTATCTTATATATAGCTAAAAAAGTGAAAAATTACATTTTTTTGTTTCAAAAAGCATATAAACATCATCATTTTTAGAATTTTTGGCATATTAGAATCAATCAATTTTTGCATCTTGAATCTAGAAATTTTATTTACAATTGTCTTTTATGGTTTGAAAATTTTGAAGTTTTTGCACACTTGCATTCTTGTATTACATAATCTTAATTTGTACAAATTCTGGAAAACAATCCATTGTTACACCTATACACACATATAATTAGAAACCTTAAACAATATCAAAAGTAGTCAAAATTTGAATATTAAGAAACCCTATCCAAGACAGAAGCACCCTGGGCACCCTAGTCCTACCTTTTTAGCTCATATTTCTATTAGACCTCTATCTTTGTGTCCTTTATCTATTTGTTCCCTTTTAATTTTTCTTCTAAGTGTTTTATTGTGACTATTTTCTAGTTCAGTGTTCATAGTGGCCTCATCTAGTGTTTTAAAACTCATATGAGCTTCACAACCCAGTGTCCTATTGCCGATACTTCAGTGATATGTAGTTGTAGACTTATGGAATCCCACATTGTTATTACATATTCTATGGATATTGATTTTTCTAACTCTTTCACACAAGCTATTGTCAATACCATGCCTATTTTGGATGCTATCCCTAATCCTACCATACCGATGACAACTTCACAAAAAAGCACCTTTATGGATGTTGAGACTATTGATTCCCACATTCTGGAAGACAAAATAAAACAATTAGATAATGACTTAGAGGGATTGCAAGAATACTTAAGAATTGAATCCTTAGTAGGATAAATAATGCCTATAGTGGACAACTTAAGGAAATTAATCAATGATGCCCAAGGATTAGAGGTTTTGTGTAGCCTATCCCATATAGTGGATGCCAATATTCCAACAATGGATAGTTATACTCAAGCTTTGGGATTCACTCAAAGCTAAGGAGGAGATAAAACATCTCTACCTACAAGTATACCCTCTATTCCTACATACACATTTCCAACTGTAGTTTCAATGATACAACCAACAAATGGCATAATTCCAAGCTTAGGGCTTTCAAGTGGGTATCCTTTTATTTATCACATCACATGTGACACCTTAATATTCACCACCTCTTCTAAACTTGCAACATAGTAGTCCACCAAGAACTTATACAATCCCACCATATTCACCACATTTTCAAAAAAAATCAAGCAATGACTTGGTCATCAACCAAATTTTGTAAAACATAACCTTAGCTCTATTGGGAGCCTTGTAAAATGAGCATGAAGTATGGATGGTTTGTGTTGGTTTTTCCTATATTCTCATTTATGTCAAGATGGTGATAACTATATGGGAATTCTACTTGGTTTACCAGATGTTGTTCTCTACCATTAATACCCTCTTGTGACAGATCATTGTATTGGTATTTGAATTTGGAATTTATTGTAAGATCTAATATGACTTTATTATCTTAACCACATTTTCCTGGCTCATTTAGACAACTATATCCTAGATCTTGAGACATATATTTTTGTGAGAAGAAATTTATCTCTGACAGAGTTCAAGTCTGTATTCTATTGTTGTTCCTTTTTTGGTATACTATGTGCGAGACTCCACATTCTATTAAGGTGAACATTCATATGCCACGATTTTGTTGATAGTCTCTATGTTTGTAGTATGATGGGAAATTAATGTGTTCTTAGATCTAGAAGGTGTTTTCTTTGAGGATTATTTGTTGGTTTGGAGAATTATGTTTTAGTCTTGGCCGACTCAGTGTATGCAATATATTATGAAGACTAATTATGTTTTATGGATGATAGCCAACTTGGTATAATGCAATACATGGATAAAATATTTATATCATACATGGTGTTGACCTAATTGATGATTAAGTTATACTTGTATCTATATAAGGCTTTTGGAGGAATGAGATAAAGCATGAGTAGTGGAAGAGGACAAACATGAGCAGTGAATGTGAAATGAGAAGCAAGTGTGAGTGTGAAAAGGATTAAGAGGTGTTTGAAGATCTGAGCCTAAATTATTTATCAGTTGTGATCAATGTAGTCTTTTTGAGTGAATACCATGTGAGGCAATACTTCATATTCTAAGCTTCAATGGAACTGAACCCTACACATTGAAGATGTATCCTATTAGTTCAATCTTTTGGTTGTGAGCCACTATCATTGTATCTTGGTAGTTAGCCATTTTATATACTCAAGCTATGAGCCTTTTAAGGACAATGAGTCTTGGTAGTGAGACCCATAATATTTTGTATCTAGATATAATATATTATGAGTTAACCCTCATCGTGGTTTTTCCATTTTTGGGTTTTCGACATAAAAATATTGGTGTTCACGTGTATGGTTTCATTGATTTGTTTTTATGTTCCTTCTTATTGATTTAGTTAGAATTGAGATAATGTTTAAATGGATATTAGTATGGTTTTATGGAATACTTATTCACCCCCTCTTAGTATTCTAGATGTTCAACAAATGGTATCAGAGCTTGGTTCCTTGGAAGAAGCCTAGCAACTTGAGGAAGATCCCAAAATTTGAGCATAAGAAATTTTTTCCTCTAGAAGTAGTCTCTATCGAATATTCAGAAGAAATGGAATATTGAAAGGAAAAGTTGATAAAAGTGAATGAGTACATTAAAAAGATTCAAAGTAAAAATATTGAAGCATGTGATCTATTGGCTAAGGGAGAAGAAAATATCTCTATCCTACTGCAACAATTGGATGAGAAGAAAAGAGTTGAAGAATATCAGGAAATTGAAATTCAGAGGAAGATGGATGAATGCATAAAGATTGAAGAAGAAGTAGAAATCTTGAGGTCTGATTTGGAAAAGGCAAGAATTTTTGAAGAAAAATTTAAGATACGTTCGATGATTCTTGAAAGATTGACTACTTCTCAAAGATCAGAAATGGATAAGAGTGGTTTAGGGTTTGAGGAAGGTCAAATTTCTAAAGCAAAAAAATCCACTAGCAAGAAGACTCGGTTCAAAAATGGAAAAATGAAAGATCTAAGAAGGAATCCTAGAAAAAATCTTGTCAAGTGACACGATGATAAAAGATATTTATCTTTCAATGGTGTTTTTTATTCCTGCAAGAAATTTGGTCATAAGGCAAAGGACTGCAAAATTAAAATGAATGATTCTTTATCTAATTCAAAAATGATCATTTATGGATTTGATTGTGTATGATATTTTTGCATCAACATTTCGGATCACACTCTATGGTCCATGATTGGGATAAAGAAGAGTGTGATCACAAAGTGTGATCCCAGATGATGGATCATAGAGTGTGATCCAAAATGTTGATGTAAAAGTCTCATACACAATCAAATCCAGAAACAATAATTTTTGAATTAGCTTTATGGATTGTGGAAACTTGATATCATTAATTGATTCTTTATCATTCTTTGAAAAATGTTCTAAGATAAATAAGAATGGATATAAAGCTGGTCAATTGAATAAAAAGGAAAAAAAGAAGAAGAATGTTGCGTGTGGTAAGTGCATCAATCTAAAACACCCTGGTAATAACTATAAAAGAAAGAAAAATAATTAACCGGAAAAGAAGAATGATAAAATCATTGATCTAGAAGAAGAAAGAAAAGAAATGAAAAGGATTTAGAGAAATGAATCAGAATTATTAGTCCTATTTGTGCTGACCTATGGTGTAGATACTCCCATCAATTTCTAAGTAAAAGCAGTGGCTAAGGGGGAGCAATTATTAGAAAATATAATAAAACCCCTCATCGGTACTTGTGTCATATCATGACAAAGTATATTTAATGTGGTCACAAGATTAAGGTATTTTTGAAGAAGCATTCAAAGGAATCTTAAAAGGCAATTCAAAGTTTTAGAATTTGAAGAGGAAATCAAGCATATTAGAAGTGAGCTCTGAAAGAAAGATATCTATACATTTCTTGTTGGCATTTATAGAGGTATTCTTGTTTGCACAATATTTTATTTTTATTGCAATGGATAATTCAAAGGTTGTGAGTAGTGCAGATAAAGTACAAGTTAATTTGAAGAAATATTTAAGGAATATGTCAAAAGAGTCTATTGGTGCATTCTCCTGCATCAATTTAAGAGTGTTTCCCATAGAAGATATCTATGAATTTTTTTACAATAAGGTAGAAGAGATGTTAGTTTAGTGAGAATACTTTGGGAAGGTGAATTGAAAGAGAGACACGATTCCTACAAAGTGTTAGTTGAGAAGAAGTTGGATGTTTGGAGGAAAGTTCCCTTGTTTGAGTTTGAGAAGAACTATATTTAAATAGTGTTGAGTAGAATTCATAATGAATCTTTGTGGATTGATGAAGCACATTTTATTACTAAAGAAGATATTATAGATGTAACTAGTTTGTGTTCCTCCGAACTAGTTCCCAAATTGAAGGCTATGGATGAGAAAGAGATAATTAAGGTTACAAGTGAAAATTTTGAAGGGAAATAGATTGATAGGACATCGATTGTTGATCTGATAATAAGGTAAGCTGCTATGGTCATCGATCATAAAGTTTGTATCCCTAGTAGTGACTTTATAGTTTCTATTGTTGTTGTACATACTATTGTTCATATTGTTAAAATAGGTATGGATTATGACTTGTGTGAATTAATTCGTATACATCTTTTGAAAAATTTAAAGGAAATCAAGAAGAGTAAGAAGAATACATTTTGGTATGGCAATTTGGTTGTCTATTTTCTCTTTTAATTTTTGAAAGAGTTACCAATAATAGGAAGGATAGAATTGTCAAATTCAGTACCTATTTCCCTTTAAATCAATAACTTCATGATAAATCTTGGTAGTTCAGATGCACAAGAGACTTCCCTTTCTATGTTCTTTGGAACATTTCAGATGAGGATGAATAGAAGGTTTAGGATTCGAGTATGTGTTGTTGAAAGGTACTCTGAAAGCATAAATTTTCTTGTGTCTATATATTTTTGTCACATGGAAGTATTTGAATTAAGGTTGGTATGGATATTTGAATTGGATTATGAAGTGTCAAAGGCTGAAGTTGATAATTATTCTAAAATTATTTTGGAAAGCCCTAAGAATCTCAATGTAGAAAGTACCTTTAGTAGCATCACTAAAACAAGGAAGAAAAGGAACAATGTTGTTAAGAAAGAAGTTGCAAAAATAAGTGAGCTTGAACATAAGAATGAAAGGATAAATATTCGGAGAGCTTTGGAAGAATTGTAGAAGGTTATTCCCAGTGCTAATTTTGATTCATCTATTTCTATTATAGAGAATCTTTATGGAATGATTGATTCTTTGAAGGTATACATCTCCAGACTTGAAGTGCCTACTGGAATCAGGTCTGATGAAGGAAAATTAGAAGATATCAAAGGAAAATACGCAAATGAACACAATTGAGTGATGAAGGAATTAGAGAGTGTACAAATTTGTGAAGAAGAGGCACATGAACTACTTTCTTTTTTTCCTAGATTGGTCTGGTAGTACACTAGATATAAGAAATGAAATAAGGATGAGTGAGTCTCAGATGAGAACTCAGATAGATACACATAGGTTAGCATAAGATACAGATAATTAGAGGTGGTCCTATATTGTGCATCTTCAAGATAAATTATTTTCTCTACAAGATCAAAGGATAGATGTTATGAATAAGTTTGTGGCACTCAGAGACATGATTAAACTCATACATACTTTTGTTTCTAGTGCTCTTGGTTGTATTGGTGAATTATAAAAAAAAATCTTAGTTCCAATACTTTAATAGATGGTATAGAGTCCTTAACTAAGCTTGATCTATTTTACAAGACCCTTGTAAGTGCAAAAGGTTCATGGGAAGAAGTAAAATATTCATAGAAGGCTATCTTGGAGAGCCTTAGAGGTTCTTCTTTAGGTTAATTCAATTTTATGTTCATATCTTTTTGGTAAAATTTTAATGTATATACATATACACTGGACCCCTTCCTTTGTTATTGATGTCAAAGGGGGAGATAGAGAAATGGAGAAAAAGAGAGATAGAGGAATTTTTTTTTGGTGAAGAACAATTTTGATAGGGGGAGTGTTCAGAGTATTCAATTGTTGGAAAAATTTTTGGTCATGCCTGTTGCCATCAATGCCAAAGGGGGAGATTGTTGGGAGCCTTGCAACATGAGAATGAAGTATGGATGGTTTGTCTTGGTTGTTCCTATGTTGTCATTGATGTCAACATGGCGATAACTATATGGGAAGTCTACTTGGTTTACTAGATGTTTTTCTTTGTCAGTAATACCCTCTTGTGATGGATCAGTGTATTGCTATTTGAGTCTAGAATTTACCGCAAGATCTTATATGACTCTATTCTCTTAACCATGTTTTCTTGACTCATTCAGATAGCTATATCTTAGATCTTGAGACATATTTTGTTGTGATATTTTTTTTATCTCTGAAAAAGTTCAACTCTCTATTATATTGTTGTTTCGTGATTGGTATACTATGTGGGAGACTCCACATTCTATTAAGGTGAACATTTGTATGATGTATTTTTGTTGATAGTCTTTATGTTGGTAGAAAGATGGGAAATTATTGTGTTCTCAGATCTGAAAGGTGTTTTCTTTGAGGATTATTTATTGGTTTGGAGAATTATGTTCTAGTCTTAGCTGACTCAATGTATGCAATTTATTATGAAGACTAGTTATGTTTTATGGATGATATCCAACTTGGTATAATACACTACGTGGATAAAATGTTTAAATCATATATGGTTCCGACCTAATTGATGATCAAGATATAATTATATGTATAATGTGTTTTGAGGAATGAGATAGAGAATGAGTAGTGGAAGAGGACACACATGAGAAATGAATGTGAAATGAGAAGTGTGAGTGTGAAAAGGATTAAGAGGTGTGTGAATATCTAAACCTAAATTCTTTATCAGTTATGATCAGTGCAGTCTTGTTGAGTGACTACTGTGCGAGGCAATACTTCATATTCTGAGCTTCAATATAAATGAACCCTACACATTTAAGGTGTATCCTATCAATTCAATCTTTTGGTAGTGAGCCACTATCATTGTATCTTGGCAATTAGTCATATTTTGTACTTAGGTTGTGAGCCTTTTAAGTATAGTGAGTCCTAGCAGTGAGCCCCATAATATTTTGTATTTGGATGTAATATATTGTGAGTTAACCCTCACCGTGGTTTTTCCCTTTTTGGGTTTTCCATGTTAAAATCCTAGTGTTCATGTGTATGTTTGCATTGATTTGTATTTATGTTCCTTCTTGTTGATTCAATCAGAATTGAGATAATGTTTAAATGGATATTGATATGGTTTTATGGAATACTAATTCAGTCCCCTATTAGTATTATGGATGTTCAACAACTTCATCAACAAAACTCCACAATGAACCAATCTCAAAATGGAAAACCATCACAATATGTCAAAAGGAACCCTTTATCACTTGAAAGTTTGAAACAACCATGTCACTAAAAACAAAAATTAATAGGTTTGAGAAGTATAATAGTAAAGGAGATCTTAAAAGTTATGTACTAGCTTATAAAAAATTGTGTAGTGACTTCATATTTGAATATAAGCTCCTATCTAAACTCTTTCCTAGGTCATTGAAAGACATGGCCTTGGAATGTTTTTTCTCATTATCGAATAAATTTATTCATTTATTCAATGAAACTTTTGATACATTCTACAATATTTCCAAGAAAATATAGGTTCAAAAATTATATTAACTAATTTAGTGATGTTCAAACAAGGAAAAAATGGAAAAGTGATAGACTTCATACGACAATATTAGTCACTATACTCACAAATCAATCTCACTCTTTTAGATGTTGATGTTCAAAGAGTTTTCATTGAGAATTTGTAACAGACATTAGGGATAAGATCTTATTAATGAGATATCCATCATTTACACACTTGTGTCTTGCAAGTATGTGCAGATTGGTGTTGTAATTTATGTCAAAAATATTGTGTTATCATTGATGTCAGTTGTATGTGTTGAGGAAAATTGGTGTTGAAGATGAACAATTTGTGTTGTCTATGCTTTGATTTGTTGCATTATGTTGTCATCAGTTAAGCTACTAGTGTTAACCTTTGGTGTCACTTTGATAACCTTCTATCTATGGATGTAGTAGTTTTGAAGATGATATGGATGTTTCTTTGGTGCTTGGTTTCAAAGTGATTTTGAGAAAATTTGATTAAAAAGAGGAAACAATGTGTTGTAGTGTTGTTTTGGGTTATAGAGAGATGTTTTGGTTTTTCTCTACATTTATTCTAGGTTGAATATTTTCTTGTGCAATTTAGATATATTGGTGAGAGGTGTTCAGAGGCGTCATATTCAAGAGATGGTATGCTAGATCCTCATATAGTAGAGGTTGTGTTCACTAGTGTGTGACTGTGCATTGCAGAGGTGTTTGAGAGAAATGTTTTTGCTCTGTGTTTCTCTATAGTTATTCTTTAGGTATTGCAATTTTGAAGGTGTGTTGATGGAGTTGGTAGTTTACCTTGGTCAAGAGTGTTTGAGGTTTGGTACTTTGAAAGATATTTTTTGAAGTAATAGTGTATGGGAGAGTAGTCTGAGTGTACTTGATTTGCACATTCTTCATTTGAAAGTTGTTGCAAAGGATTTTGTTTGATTTCAGGGTGTTTGTGGAATATTATAGAACATGTTCAAGCATGGTGTGTGTTTTTCAAGTTTTCCTTGAGTTTGAGGAAGTTTGTACTTAAAATTTTAATGGAATTTGGACAAGTAATGACTGACCTAGTGTTTACACTCATGCGAAGGATAAATACTATTTAAGGAAGCTTGTGGTTAAGTAGTGTTTCTGATTTGGGTCCCAATTAAGTTTTTATGTGGTTTTCATTCACTTCTATCTACCACAAAAGTGTTTTGGCATTGATCTGATTTGAATTTGCATGTTTGAGGTGCATAGCCAACCTTGGAGAGGGTTTCAAGGTTGAGGATGGTATAACTATGAGTTGAACTATTGAAGGAGGTCAAGATAGATGAGAGTGTGAAGTGCATAATTTTAATGGTGTGAAATTGAGAAAAGTAGTGTGATATTTCAAGTGTTGGATTACCAGATGCAGTGAGCAGAAGGTTTTTGCAATCATTAAAACATATTGTCAATGTGTGGGAGCTATTGTGGTGGATTATCTATTTCATTTAGATCATGTTCTCTATGAAACATTTATTCTCTATCTTATTTTTCTACTTTGATAGTGAGACTTGGATGTGGGCCTTTCAAGGTAGTGTGCTCCTTTTGGTAGTGAGCCTTTGTAACCAATTTTGCAATTACTTATATTGTGAGTTAATCCTCATAGTGGTTTTTCCCTTAGGTTTTCCATGTAAATTTAGTGTTCTCTTGTGCATGGTGTTAACGTTGTTTCAATTTCTATTATTTTTTTTCGTGTTAAATCATCATAATAGATTAAGGGTTTAATATATGAATGTGGATTTGAATGTTAAAGAGGCCTTTTGAAGTGTTAAGGTACAACTGATTCAAAATCCCCCTCTTATTTGTCTTGTTCAATTAACAATTGGTATTAGAGAAAGGTTCCTTGGAGAAAAGTTTAACCTCTTAAGGTATATTTTGGATGGTGAACAAGAAGGAGATCCCTATGTTTGATGACACTGACTATGTATTCTAGAAGAAAAAGATGAAAGGCTATCTAGTTTACTTGGGATATGATGTATGGAAGTTAGTGAAGAATAAATATACCATACCTAAAAATGGACCAAGCATAAGTGATGAGATCAAGGCCTATGAAACAAAAGGTAAAGAAAGGTTTTTTCTCTTGAGTAGTCTTACAAATTTGAAAACTATTAAAGAAATTTGGGATAAGTTGGAAACTATTTATGAAGGATATGATATGGTCAAACAAGATAATATGTAGAACTTGAAAACCACATTTGAGAAATTTTGGATGTCTAAAGATGAAAACATTACAAGTTATATTCATAGGTTAGATGAAGTGGTGAGCCCTATCAAACGTCTTAGAGGAATGGTCAAAGAACCTAAAGTGGTAAAGAATTTTTTTAGAACCCTTACTAAAGCTTATAGTTAGAAAGTTGTTGCCATTGAGGATCTCAAAATCTAGATCAATTGTATGGCTCTTTAACTGCATTTGAGATGAGAGAGTTTGGTACTAAAAATGGTGTAAAAGTAAAGACAACATTTAAGGTTGCAAAAACAAAGAAGATTGAAGATTCATATCAGGAAGATATTGATGATGCTAAAGCTAAATTTGTGAGAAGAATGAGAAGAGGTACTGGTAAATACAAAGGTAACTTATGTTTCAAATGTTTCATTTATGGAAAATAGATCACTATGCTTCAAGATGTCCTAACACATTTGTGAAAAATAAGAATAAGGAAAATAAAGGTAAGATGATCAAGAAAAGATATTATGTTAGAGAAGATGCAAGTATTTCTAATGATGAATCTGATTATGGAAATTATTATGATAATGAATTCTTGGTCATGGATTTAAAATATGAATCTATTTCTACTAAACCTAAAAGATGTGTGAAGAAAAGTGTTCTAGAGATAAATTGTAAGACTAAAGGTACTTTGGTATCAACTTTTCATGTTAGACAGGATAAGAACTATTGGATAATTGATAGTGGCTTGTCAAATCATATGATCAGAGAAAATATTAAGCTTTTTAAACTTGAAAAGTATGATGGAGGACTTGTTAGATTTGGAGATGATTGAGGAGCTAAGATTTGTGGAATAGGTTCAATCAATTTTTTATGGAAAGCATAATACTAATGATGTTTACTATGTCAAGGATTTAAGGCATAACCTTTTGAGTGTGGGAAAAATGTGTAGCAAATGATATACTATTATGTTTTAGGGTGATGGATGTGAAATTAGAAAAGGGTTCAGAGCTATCATTGCTACTGCAAAGTGGACATATGCAAATTTTTATCAGCTCAAGGGTGTTGATGGTCATTGTTTTATTACTCAGATCAATGAAAGATAGTTATGACACATGAGGATGCGTCACATCAATTTTGATAACTTAGTTAGAATAATTTCAATTCAAGTAGTGAGAGATCTACCAAGGATTACAAAGGCTATCAATGTTGTCTATAAGGAGTGTTAGATTGGAAAGAAAACAACAAGTTTCAAGGGTAAAGAACAATCTTCTATTGGATTGTTGGAATTGGTGCATATAGACCTTTGTGGTCCCACTAGAGGGAGAAGTGTTCAAAGTGATAGGTATTTCATTCTTTTTATTGATGATTATTCAAGGATGACATGGGTTACTTTTCTTAGAGAAAAATATGAAGCCCTAGATATATTCAAAGAATTTAAAGTTATGGTTGAGAATGGAATGGATATGAAGATCAAATGCTTGGGGTCTGATAGAGGTGGAGAATTCACCTCCAATGATTTAAGATGTTTTGTGATAATCATGGCATAAAGAGGCACCTATCTACCCCTAAGACTCCCCAACAAAATGGAGTGGTGGAAAGGAAAAACATGAGTGTTCAAGAAGTTGTAAGGACTATGATGAAAGAAGCTAACCTACCAAAAGTCTACTAGAGAGAAGCAATTCATACTGATGTTTATATACTTAATAGAGTTCAAGAAAAAGAAAAAAGCACAAAGAATTCTATGAGTTGTGGTATGGAAGGATCCCTACTATCAAGTAATTTAGAGTTTTTGGAAGAAAGTGCTATATAAGAAGAGATGATGGAAACTTAGGGAATTTTGATGCAAGGTATGATGAAGGAATCTTCCTTGGATTTCTACTAAAAGCAAAAAATTTAAATATTACAACAAAAGGTTAAGAATGATTGTTGAGAGTGCAAGTGTCAAAGCTGATGAAGATTTGTAGAATTCAATGGTGATAGATGGATATGAATCAGATGAACCTTCTTGTAGAGAAGAATAATAAAAAGCTAAGGAATGGGAAGTGAAAGATGAAGAGAAAGAAGCTCGAAAAAATACCCCTAGAACCCCTAAGTATGTGTAGAGAAATAATTTTGAAGAAAAGATCATCGGAGACAAGAGAAAAGGTGTGATGACAAGAAGGAAATATGTTGAAGAAGAGGTAAATTTGTGTCTAATTTCTAAATTTGGACCTAAGATAGTGATTGAGGCATGAAAAAATGAACATTGGATGAAAGCTATGGAAGAAGAACTTATAAAAACTAAGAAAAATCATACTTGGGAACTTGTCCCAAGACCTACAAACAAAATAATTACTAGTACTAAGTGGGTATTCAGAAACAAACTGAATGAAAATGGAGAAGTTGTAAGGAAGAAAGCAAGGATTTTGTGTAAAGGATATTCACATGTTGAAGGAATAGATTTTGAAGAGACATTTGGTCCGGTGGATAGAATGGAAGCAATCAAGATGTTTTCGGAATTTGCAACACATAAGTATTTCAAAGTTTATCAGATGGATGTGAAGTTTTCTTTCTTGAATGGAGAGTTGGAAGAAGAAGTATACATGGAACAAATGAAAGGATTTTAGTTATCAAATAAACCAGAAATGGTTTTCAAATGGAAGAAGGAATTGTATGGATTGAAGCGAGCTTCCAGAGCTTGGTATGCAAGGTTGGATAAGTAATTGATACACCAAAGATTTAATAAAGGCATCACATATAGTAATATCTACTTCAAAGTTTAAAAAGATCAAATCTTGATTATAGTTGTGTATGTTGATGACATAATTTTTGGAGGAGATGAAGCTATGTGTAAGAAATTTATAGGGGTATGTGCAGGATCATCATGGAAAAAATAGGCCCTTAAGTGGCAATAAAATTCAAAAAAATCAGAGTTAGGCAACTTGATGTAAAAAATTGAATAAGTTATCTATATTATTTCAAAAATATGTAAGAATAGAATCTGTATAAAATTGAATGTAGTTTATAAACTACTAAGTTTATTTAAAAAAATTAAAAATCTATTTGGTGAAAATTTGAAATTTCAATGCAGTAGTACTTAAATTTCAGGGAAAAAATAAGAAGTAGGTGTCTGTCTAACCACCCTAACCACAATAAAATGATAATATTTTTTTATAATATTTTAGATATAAGTAGAGGACTCATGTCCTGATGTGATGCATATTTTTTTGTAATTTTTTTCCAATTAAATAATTAATTATGATTTGTTTAATACAACTTTTAAAAAATATAAAAACTCATATGTCTGACCACCTTAACTTGGTCAAAACTTCATGAAATTCAATTTTTTTGTTTTTAATCCTATAGTATGTGAAGCATAGAATGTGACACATATTTCAGATTCAAAAAATGTTATACCGTTTGAAAGCTATAGATGTTTTTCAATCAACCTATCAATTAGGACTTTAGTCATAATTCAAATAGAAAATGAATAACAATTATTTATTAAATTCAAAGTAAAGAATAATTTATATTGGTGGAAATCTGAGAATCTCCTTTAAAAACCCTTTTAGTTTCATCAATTTTGGGTTAAAAAAGTCGTCAGCCACATGGGCCATCATATCACTTACATATCACCACTTTTTGGCCCAACATGATCCTGCACATACCCATAGAAGAGATGCAAAAAGAGTTTGAGATGTCTATGTTTAGGGAAATTAATTTATTCCTTGGGCTAAAAATTAATCAAACAAATAAAGGCATATTCATTTTAAAATCAAAGTATGTCAAATAAATGTTGAAGAAGTTTGGAATGGAAGACTCCAAATTGGTATGTACTCCTATTGTTACTGGTTGCAAACTAAGCAAGGATGGTGAGAAGAGGAGGATCTAGGGGAAATTTTTTAGGATTATTGCATCATTTCTAGGATGTATATAATATCTCTTGGGTTTTTTAAAGTTTATTTAATAAGTTATCATAATAGTGGTACATATTGAGTTGTTAAGAAAAAACTCAATGTTTATAAGAAATTTGTTTGCAGAGTTACCTATGATATAGGATATGAGAATCCTATATATATAGATGTATTTTGTGTTATGAAGTAGTGAAAAAGGGATAAGCATTATTTTTCCATGAAAAAAATTATTTGACATCTATGACTTCACCCAAATTTCTTATATGGTATCAAAGCACTCATGATCAGTGGATTTGGGTTTTGAAAAATTTATGCCTTTACTATTGTTGGCATTCAAGTATTTATAATATTTGATTAGTATTTTTTATTTTTATCATAGTTGTGAGATCTTATCATCATAATATTTAGAAAATAAAAAAAATGTTACTTGAAAAGAACAAAAATCTTGAAGTCTCTAGCTTTGGATTCAACACTTTGCCAAAATAGTTCTTCTAGGAAGAGCTTCTCAACACACCCATAAAGGGATCCTCAGCAAGAATTTTAGCGGCATTTCTTCATGTACAGGGGTGATTGGAATGATATGCATCACTGCAAATTTGGAGCAAAAAATCAAGAGGAACCAAGCTACCAATACCAACATTGGCCTCTGTCAATTCTATTATATTTTTCATAGTGCTAATTGTACTTCAATTATTCAACCATCTATTACTTGGGTGGTGAGCAGCATGTTTATAAAAGTTCTTGCAGTATAACAAATCTACTACCAATAATATCAAAAAAGAATTGGTTGAGTCATGGATTTGTCCAAATATTACTAAAATCAACCATGGTAACTCTTTAAGTTTCTTTCTTCTGCAATTGATACATCCCTCCAGACAACAATTTCTTGATTGTATATTTCCTTTGGTTCTTGAAATATTTTGAAGCCAATTCTTGTATTAAGAGTTTTTTCTATGCATGCAGATCCTTCTTCATGACATTAAGCTATTTCAAAATTGACTCCCAATTGTATCACCTCATTTATTGGATTCTACTCAACATGGTGCACTAAGGAACAATTATGTTCAAATCCATTTTTGTCTAATTTAACATTAAGATCAATGCAGTTTGTTAAGCAAGGAATTTCAATGATAGCACTTCCATTGAGTTTGTGGTTTAAGGTTCTACCAATTTATTTTTGGGGTGAGGCTATTGTTGCTGAGTTAGAATCAACCAAAGGGTTAGTTAAAAATATGGTAAAAAAATGAAGATACTCATGTCTTCTATATGCTTATAAGTTCCATAGGAATACACATTCATTCTTGTGGTTTCCCATCCATAACAAAAAGATGATTTTTTCCACTATAGAAGAGTGTTATTCCCCATAGCTTATAATTTTTTATTTTTTTTAAAGATTAATGTTTTTTTTAAATGTGTATTAAAATACAGAAGGGGTACTATTATTTTTTGGTTTTAAATAGCCAATTATTCATTTAGTGGTGTGTTAAGGTGTATTATCAGTAGAACCTGACACCTTCAATATTGTTTAGATTATGGGGGTTCAACTAATGTTTATTTTAATGGAGAAAAATAACACATTGATAAAGAAATTTGAAGGTTCAAAGTTTCACACATGACAAATAAAGTTACAGTTGATCCTTATTGAAAAGGATCTATGGGATGTGCTAAGTGGAATAAAAATACAACCAACTGATGTTGATGGAAGTACAAAATAGACTCCAAAGGATTGAAGAGAAATGGATTTTATTGGTCTCATACTTTTAGATGCATACCTCAACCATATTTATTTATCAAAGAGCTCAAAGAAATTATGGGATAATCTCAATGCTTTGGTTGGATCAAAAGCATCGAGTGAACATATGAGATTGAAGCATAAATTTTTTGGGCTAAAAATGATGGAAGGTGACAACATTATTCAACATATTAGTAATTTTCATTCCCCATTGAATCAAATAGCTAGGATAAATGCTAAAGCAGATGACGATTATGCAAAAACAATTTTGTTAAATAGAATGCCTCCTAGCTATGTCAATATTGTTTTCATGTTGAACAAAGTAAATGCTAGCCTAGAAGATACAATATCTACTTTAGTTTATGAAGAAACTAAGAAAATGGACTCAACTATAGATGAAAATGCAATGTTTAGGATAAATAATCCCATCCATTCCTTTATCTAGCTCTTTAACATCAAAGAGAAACCATTTTTTCAAGGATGGATTTTTGTGCTACTATTGCAAGAGAAAGGGACACATCATCATGAATTGTACTGAATGTTCCAAGGATCTAATTGAAGGAAATATAAATACAAATAAGGCATTGGCTGCATATGATGACGAATAATTCATTTTTGAAGTATCTACTAAATACCCTCCACACAAAAATAATGAGGAGAAATATATTTTCTAAACCAAATAAAAAAGTTAGCATTGGTGATTGGATGTGTTTGTCCCCAATCACAATTGTTGATTGTTAGAGAATGGATGTGTTTGTGCTTGTAGACATCCAAATTTGATCACTTCCATATGATCAAAATCATCTATTATATTCATCCATTTCATTAATAATGATTAAATAATTTATTTAATCATTATTTCATTTTCTGCCTAAGGTTCCTAAAGTATATAATGAAATAAATTAAATACTTTACCCCATCCCTTTTCTTCTCTAAATTAAATAAATATGACAAATTATTTAATTTAGTCATTTAACCCATTTAGATTAAAACCAATTTTTAATTCCTTTTTTCTCTCTCCTTGTCACATTCTCCATAACCCTCTTTTAATCTATGATTAGGATGTGCACACTTAATCAAGATTAAGTGTCACATCCTCCATAGTCTCCCACTTGCCTCTAATCTCCCATTAATTATCTTAATCCTGTGTTTGCACAACCTTAATCAGAATCATTAACCATATTTGGCTTACCTTTTCTGGTCAACCTTCCCACTTACCATTTTTAGCCTGGACTCCCTTCCCCATGTGAATTTTTAATTCACATTTATTTAACCAATTTCCCCTCTTCCCCATGTGAATTTTTAATTCACTTTTACCTTCCTAAGGTCTTCCTCATCCCCCATGCAAATATGACATGTCATTTTACATGTGCCCAAGGCTTCTAGAACCTTGGACTTGTCACATCTCCCACATGTGACAAATCTCCAGCTTTTTGGAGACCTCCTTTTATCCAATGAATCCTCCATTAAATGTAAATTTTTAATTTACATTTATTCTTCCCACACACTTCTCCTTTTCCCATGGAGATTTTTGAAGAATTCTAAAATTCCTCAAAAGTCTCTTTCATCCTCATTTGGGGACAAGAAGTTCCTTTTTGAGGAAATCTTCTCATCCCCCAAGGTACCTCAAAGGTACTTGTCCTTCATCCACCTCATGTACTTCCCTTCCACCTCTTGTCCTTCTCTTCCACCTCATTTCCACATCACTCCACCCTAATACATCTCACCTTCCACATGTCAAGATGTGAGGGCTTGTGAGTCCTCAACTCACCATAGCCCTTCATCTTGATATTTTTTGGGTCAATCCCAACCGTTGAATTCTCTAGAGAATTCAATTTAGCCTATAAATACCCCTTCAATTCCCTCATTTTTCACAATCAAGGCTTTTGCAACAAAACTCTTGCAAAATTGTCATTCAAGCTCTCATCCATTATAACACTCACATCACCAATCCATATTGCATCAATTCATCTTGCATCCATTCAATCCCTTTTCCATCCAAGGAGCACACAATTCTTGAAGCATCAAAGGGCTAACCAAGGAAGGAGCAGCAAAGGAAAGGTATAACACACTGAAATCATTATTTGTTTTAAATCATCTCCTTTGTTTCACCATTTCTTAGGCTAATCTTATTGAGGTGCCCTTTTATCTTGTTATTTATTCACATTGCATTAATAGTATTTTATCTAGCATCTCACATTAGGAGGAGCATTTTATTAGGATCACAGTGGCCATTCACAAGATGGTGTATGTGATTGGAAGTATTTGTCCCTAGTCATAGGATTTGGTAATTATGATTGGATGTGTTTATCCCCAATCATCATTGTTATGAGAAGATGCGTGTCCTTGTTCATAACCTTGATGTTGGATAGATGTGTTTCTCCCTATCCAAAATTGTTGTAAAACCATGGGTAGATGTGTTTATCACTATCCTTGGATGAAAGTGTAGTGAGTATAGTGAGGTTAGTTCCACTATTTCTTGTCACGAGTATATGTGTGTCACTACTCACACCTTATGATGAACTGCTAAATATGGTCATCAAGTATTGTTGCTTCATTATCCCCATTTGGATAATGATGCAATATGGGGGGTGTTAGGAATATTACATAATTTATAGGATTCATATAATATCTCTTGGTTTTGTTAAATTTTTTAAATAAGTTATTATAATAGTTGTACATATTGAGTTGTTAAAACCAACTCAATATTTAGAGGAAATTTATTTAGGGAGTTACCTATAAAATAGGATACGAGAATCCTATATATATGGATGTATTTCATATTATGAAGTAGTGAAAAATAGAGAAGCATTGATTTTTCATGAAAAAAATTATTTGGCTTCTATGAATCCACCCATATTTCTTATAAAATTTATCAAATGTGAAAAATGAAAATGTTACAAAATGGATTATCAGAGACAAAGAGCAGATCTAGGCAAAAAATGTAGAGAAAAAATTGTCACTAAAATTTGGAGTAAATCTAGTGGGATAGGGGCACTGGCTTACCTCTAGTCTAGAAGTGAAAAAATACTAGACAATTATAGCAATGTTTACTAGTTTGTGATAGTAGAAATTATGATATGAAGTTTGATGACGATTGGGAAATCAATATGCCATAATTTATTGATGAGAAACACATGAAAGTATGGATTTAGGTTTTTAAGCATTCAAAGGAGCTAACAGGTCAAATATGTAGAAGTTGATAAATCCAAATTCATAGTCCCAAGAATCACCTGCATTCAATCACCTGTCACATGCAACAAATATCCAGAACAAACAAGATGTTCTGTAAACTCTCAATCAAGAATGTGCAAGAAAAAAACTAGAAAATGATTATTGAATAATATAATAATTACAATGTGATCAATCCTTATGATGGAGATCAAGAAGACCTAAAATTAGGAAACCCTTTAAATGAAACCCTAGTGTGCAAACTTAATAATTAATAAATAATTTTTAATGTGCCTAAGTTTAGCTTAAGCAACCTAAAGGAATAAGTGACTTAATTAATTAACCAATATGATTAAATTAATTAAGTGGAATAACTTATTACTCTAACAACCCCCTTAAGATGAAATTAGGGAGTAGCTAAAAAATTAGAAAAAAGATGCATGAAATAAAAGATGGGTCCTAACAACAAAGGCCTAATCAAGTACCCAAGTACAAATGCAATGCAAAGTAAACTAACCAGGGTAAAGGAGAAAACCTAGTGGGATCAAAACTCCTCCCCAAAATAGAATGCAAAGAGAAAATAAGTGATGAAAGATGGAGGACTCCATAAGACCCCCTAAGGACAACATCCATCACAAAGATACATGAAAGAACCCCTCAGAAGAGAGGAATAAATAGACCACATAGCCCCCCCATAATGAAGTAGCTCCAAAAGGACTAAAGAAACCACATCTCTTGAAAGAAGTGAGAGGGAAGAGGCCGAAGGAATGCAATCTCTGAAGGTGAAGTAGGTGTAGCCCATGATGTCTCCACAGAAGAAGGTGTGAACTCAAAAAATGAAGAAGTCAAAGTAGGTGAAGACCAAAGTGAAATCTCCAAAGATGAATTCTCAACTAGATCCTACTGCACTGAAACAAAAGAAACCACATCTATAGTCATAGAAGTATCAACAACTAGAATAGTAGGTGGAGGAGATGGAATGGATGGCTCAAGAGCAAGATCTGAAATGAGAACTCCAATGTTCAAGAAGCCAAATTTCTCCTCAGATTGATGATTCACACTAGAAGTATGATGAACAATTGTAGGAATAGAAGAACCATTAGTAGCAAAATTTTCAAAGGAATACAACCAAGATGAGTGATCCACCACCCCAGTAGAAATAACTACTCTACTCTCCAAGTCTTTGATGATAACTGAATCAGGTGTGAACTCCACAGATCTCCCATTGCCTCCATGTGTGATATAATATATAGAAATAAGGTTGTTTGTCAAATGACGAACACACAAGAAATCTTGAAAAGTGTTGTCCCCAAAAATAATAGATCCCTTCCCTGTAACACTCATGTACGTATTGTATCCCATCAAAATAGGAGACATAGTGTGAGACTCAAAGGAAGTGAACATAGACTATGAAGAAGACATATGATGACATGCTCCTAAATCTAGAAGCCATCTCCTTGATCCAAGACCTGAAGAAGCACAAAGAGCATGTCCCTTCATATTTGATGAAGTATGTAAACCAGTGGTGCCCCTGTCATGCTGCACTGAAGAAGAAGAAGAAGAATGAGGGGAAGGAGATTATGTAGACATCCTAGAAGGAAAATCAATATGATGTTTCTGAAGAAGATGCTTTAGCTCATCAATGTCCTTGTAACAACTATGTTTTGCATGTCCTTCTCTCTTGCCATATGCACATGGAACCTTCTCCTTCCTAAATGATTTCCCCTTAGAAGAGGATGATGAATCTAAGGACTCCTTCTACTGGTCATGAGATTTGGAATCATTTTGTTTCTATTTCTTGCCTTTTCCTGTAGAAGCCTTCTGATCTTTGGGATCCTATGATGCAATAAGTGCTTGTGATGAAGATGCCTTCAAATTGCCCATATTAGCCAACTTGGCCTCCTCTCGAGTGATAGAAGATGAAAAATCATCAACATAAGGCATAGTAAATCTAGTACCAAGTGCATCCCTAGTAGCATAAATGGTAGAAACAAAAACTGAATAATCTAGTCCAAGCTTAGAAAGAATGGACAATATCAATTGAGAGTCTTCCTTATGAACACCACATTGTGACAACAACTATTTAAGAGACTTGATTTTGGTGAAAAATTCTTGGATGCTATCAAAATCCCTAGGATTTAAGCCGATAAGCTCATTCTCTAACTGAAACCCTCTCATAGTATCCTACTTCCCAAATAAAGATTGGAAAGTAGTCCAGACCTCATGGGGTGTAGTGCAAGACTCAATGTGAAAAAGAAGGTTAGAAGAAAGAGATGGACATAATGTACCATAAGCTTCATCACATCTATTAAACAAATTTCTCTTTTCAAAAACACCTATCTATAGGTTCAATTTTTGTACCCATGGTTACCTTATACAACCCTTTGTGTTTCAAATGAATCTCCATTTGTTTTTTCCAACCAAAATAGTTGAATGGAGTAAGGGGTGCAATATTATATGTATCCATGATATAAAAAAAATATATATACTCTCAAAGTAAAAAATAATGCTTGTTGATCTCAAAAAAATAGCTTGATTGCATGCTTCCCAAGAAAATAATAAAGGCTAAGATCAAATAAGAATATTAGATACTTGGTAAATTTTTTTGAAAAAAATGGTCTGAGATCTATCTGGAGCATTGAAATAGCTTTTTGATGTCTATTTGATTTCGCAAAATGAAGTTTGGATGCAAAAGATATGCCTCCCAAAGTGAAAAAACAACTTTGGACTTCAGAGGCCAAAAAAAGCATCAAAAAATAAAAACCACAAAATAAAACCTACACCACTAGATAGAGCATTGAACAAAATTTCTGACGATATCTCTTTTTTGAAAAACGAACACCGTATGAAAAAGTTGTAGCCAATTCATAAAATTGATCCAATCTACTCAATAAGGCCTCCAGGAGCCCTCAGGGGCTAACAAAAATAAGCCCCTGGTCACATGTAGGACAAGGGGGTTGGCGGCTGGGGGCTGGGGCAAAGCCCTCGATCACCCACATGACCACATGTGGGGGTTGGGCGTGATGGGCCTGGTCACCCATGTGATTGGCTGATTTGGCCTTAAGCCCATAAGGGTTGTAGGGCTACTGAGCGATGGTCCTGGGTGGCACCGCTGGGCTGGGTGGTCTTTCGGTGATCGCTTGGGTGAGCGGTGGTGGCATGTGGGTGATGGCCATCGGTGGTGGGTGGTGCGCAGGTGGTTGTCGGGTGGTGTTGGGGCAGCGGTATGGGTTTACACTGGCTGTGCAAATTTTCCCATAGTTTTTTTTATTTTTTTTATTTTCGCCATTTTTTTCTCTCGAACTGCATGCTTGGGAGGCAATACGGCTTCCCTGACAAATTTTTTGTGCCTTTTTTTTTCAATAGCTCCAAAATCGATGAAACGAAAGGCGTTTATAGGGTTTTTGGGCATCATGAATGTGATGGTGATGTCAGTTTTGCCAAAAAATGAAAAAAAAAAATGCCTACCCCCAGATCCACAAAGAATCAGCTTGGCTTGAAACCCTTACATAGAAAAAACCACTATGAGAGAATATCTTCAAATCACAAATAGGAAACCACAGGTCTTGAACTTTGATACCATGTAGAAGATGATAAATCCAACTTCACAGTCCCGAAGAATCACCTACATGCAATCACTTGTCACATGCAATAGATATCTAGAACAAACAAGAAGATGTTCTGTAAACTCTCAAACAAGAATGTGCAAGAAAAAAACCAGAAAATGATTATTGAATAATATGCTAATTACAATGTGATCAATCCTTATGATGGAGATCAAGAAGACCTAAAATTAGGAAACCCTAAATGAAACCCTAGTGTGCACACTTAATAATTAATAAATAATTATTAATGTGCCTAAGTTTAGCTTAAGCAACCTAAAGGAATAAGTGACTTAATTAATTAACCAATATGATTAAATTAATTAAGTGGAATAACTTATTACTCTAACAAAATAAACTTCACACATGAATGCTCATAGGAAGCAAAATATGGAATATGGAAGAAAGTGATGATAATATAGGTAAGTCAATGAGATGCTAGAAGAAGGTATTTTAGCTTTTGTTTTTGCAATAATAAAGAGAACAAAAATTCTATTTTTTTTGCTTTTTAATGTAGATATACAATGCTTGCATATGAAAATGAGATATTCAATGAATGCAATTATTCAATGAAGTAAATACAATATGAAATCATGCACTTAAATTAGAAAATTTTGCAAAATATATTCTAAGTAGGGCTGACTAACATACTAAATGCTTGGTGAATAAATAAGTGCAATAATTCTTTTCAATTTTTAAATATATAATGAGTTCATAAGATCAATAATATATTCAAGCAACCTAATTCTTGATCAAATTAAAGAATTTATGCTGTGTAAATTAGAATAATTACAATTGTAGTAAGAATTAGGTTCACCAAAATGTTAAGTGTGTAAATGGATCCTATATTTGGTTGTTAGTGTGAAAGGGGTACTATATCTAACTAGTTCATTTCCTATCTAGTTCTCCACTTACATCCTCTTCACACTAGCCTAACATTAAATAGGGATAAGGTGGTTGAGCTTTAATGACATGAGTTATGACACCTCATAGGATGATAACATTTTTCATAATCTAGTTACATTTGTCTCTCCCCTTGGCCTATATGACCAAGGCATTTCCTTTGTAATCTCAATTCTCAAGTTGAATATAGATTTGCATTCTTAAGACGAATAAAATTTATTCTTTCTCATATTTCTGTATTTTCTTTCCTTTAGTAATTTGTATCTTGGGGTAAGCTAGTTAGCAAATCTCTCATGGTATCAAGGCCAAAATGAGTTGTGGGTTAGTAATCCTTTAGGAAATCTAAGAGTGGAGCTATTTTTTTCAAAGCACTAACTATTCTCTTCTCTTGCATCCTTGGATGATTTGGAGAATTATAAAAGTGTGAAGAAAATATTAGTTTTTAGGAGTTTCATACATTGACTTGTCAATTGTAGGTATTTTGAAGCTTCCTAGAGATATTCTGAGCTCACCATTGAGTCCAGAGTAGTAGAGAAAATTAGATCTGCCCTTATTTTACCTAAAATGCACATTGGAGGCCAGATCTGCAATAATTTGAAGTGAGAGGTTCATTGCTAGATCTGGAAAGGAGACATCATTTTAGAGCATTTTGGGTCAAATTTGACCTTGCCATCGTGTTCAGAAGACCCGAAAAATCATAAAATTGATTGTCAAAACATCTATTTTGGAAAAAGTTGCCAGGTAAGGAAAAAACTATTGTAGAGTAATATTTTTTAAAACATAAATTTTGTTTTTTTGTTTTAAAAAAATATATATTTTTTTATTTAAAAAAAACTGGAAAAAAAATATATAAACATCTAAAAAAATCAAATTTTAAAAACTTTTTTTTAAACTGCAGGAATCCGGTAGCATGACCCCCTATAAAGTGCAGTGCACCTAGTAAATTTTTTAACTTGACCAGTAGTGTTGACGCAACATGCCCTCTAGTACCAAAGAAGTGGGGGAGACTAGACCTTATGACCAACCTCTTGCAATAGGAAAGGTTTAGCCAATTTTTAAAAACTTATAAAACAAAGAACAAAAAACAATTTTAAAATTTTAAACAAAAAAAGATAAAAATAATGTTATACCTTCCCAGGCCTACCCTACAGTAGGTACCCAATGGTACCAAAGGTACCTATGGCCCCTTTGGGCCCTTCACTTAAGGTCGCATCCTATCTGTATAGCCTTCAGGCTCTTTTTAAAAAAATATTTTTTACAAATGCATTTTTATGCATTTTCAATGCAAAAATCAACTTTTCTCTAAAAAATTGTGCCTCTATTCACTATGGGCCTCATGATTTACTGGGACCTGTACTTCAACACTGCATAGTATCTTGGCCTTTGGGCCTTTGAATTTTTTTATTAAATTTGTGTAAAGTTTCTAATACGTTTTTTGATATTTTTTATATTAAAAAATATACGGTTTTTAAAATCCGTCGACGCCTTTAATATTTTTTAATATTAAACAACATTCTTTTTAGAATTTTTTTTTGATGATTCATAAATTCTTCACCAACTTTAATATTTTTTGATATTTTTCAATTCTGCTGACATTACTAAATCTAGAAAATTGCTAAAATTGGTAGTTCACTAACTTTATCTAGTGGGTTTCTAATTTTGGTGGACTTGTAAACTAATTGGAAGATATTTAATTTTGGTAGACAGATAAATTTAGCAAAAGTTTGATAAGTTGTTTTCTGAAGGTCGACTTGGAAAGCTCATAACTCAAGTTCCAGAGCTCCATTTTTAGTGCAATTTTTTTTTGATTTGGGGTAATTTTTCATGCTCTACACATTGGTGAAGAAAGTTTCAAATTTTGCCACATAATTTTTTTAGAAAATGTTGATTCTTAGAGAGGACACCTCACCGTTCTCGTTTTGCAAACTTCAAACTATATAAGTTTTGCATATGACCTCTGATTGAGCTGATTCTTTATTTGAAAGTGCATTATTTTTTTGTGTACTTCATAGTGATCTTTTTTATTTCCTATGAAATTGTACAAAAAATTTACTCTTAGGACACACTCATTTCTTGAGGATTTGTAAAGAATTGGCATTCGAAACCTAGAACTGCACTAAATATAAATTGCCAAATAATTTTTCTTTGGGGGGGTTCTTTGATTGAGTGAAGAAGGGGGGTCTCTTATTCTATTTGTGCTTGTACATCTCTTCTACTTTCTTCTCAATATTTCCTTCAATATAGGTACATTTAAGTTTCCATTGCTAACACCATACAATGACAATACATGGCATCAAAATGCATGGAATGCCTCAATACAACTAGGATATACACCTTATGTTGAGAAGAAGGTAACTGAACCCACAAATGATATAGATCACTTAATCCAATCAAACCCAATCATCATGCAAGTCATCATTTGATCCAACCAAATCCAATCATCATCCAAGGCATCATTTGATCCAGCCAAATCCAATCCAATCATCAAATTGATACTTCATCATTTGATCCAACCAAACCCAATCATCAATCCAATCATCAAATTGATATATCATCAATTGACCCAATTAAATCCAACATCACTAATCCAATCATCCGATTGGGACATCATCAACTTATCCAATTGATCCAAACAATCCAATCCTCAAGTTGATACATCATCACTTGATCCAAATCAAATCCAATCATCATCCAATCCTCAATTGTTACATCATCATTTGATCCAAATCAAATCCAATCATCATCTAATCATCAAAAGTGATACATCATCACTTGATCCAAACAAATCCAATCATCATCCAATCATCAAAAGTGATACATCATCACTTGATCCAATCAAATCCAATCCTCATCTGAATCATCAAATTGGTACACCACCATTTGAACCAATCAAACCCAACATCAATCATCATCCAATTCAAATCAATCAATCCAAATCATCATCTAAATCATCCTCTAGAAGTTGAATCTTGAAACCACTTAGTCATTTTGGATGTTCATGCCTGTTCAAACCTGCTCACAAACAAAAAAACAAATGGCAGACCAGCAAACACAAGGTTCCCAACCAAATGTCCCTTAATATCCTAATAACATTCCACATGATCCCCATAATGGCATTTCATCTCAATCAAACACTGACATCCAGAATATCACACCACCTAGTGATGAAAACATGAACAATCAACCCGAAGTCACCGTCGACGAATATCTCAGTAATCCAGCCAATGTCCAAATGATGGATCATCTCCTAAACAAACATGGGGATAAGATCCTTGCCACCTTACTCATGAAGGGAGTCAAACCACCATCTAGTTTTAATACATCACAATATGCCCTCCCCCCATTTGTTGACCCACAAACCTCACAAAATGTTCCAAAAGGTTCCTACATTCCAGAAGGTGCACCCACTGAAAATTGGTACCACCCCGAACTTTGAAATGCTGTTATCCATCAAGTCCAAGAATATCCTCATCTTCCAACCATAACATCTACCACTCCACCACCCGATCCTAATGATCCCCATGCCTATGGCATGCCATCATACATCCCATCTGCTCCACCGCTTCCTCCCCCATATTCTAATATTGGGGGTACACCTCCACTTACCAATGCACTAACTCCTACATTTCAATAACCGCCAAATAATCCACACCAATCCACCACACTACCAACACTGCCACAACACGTTGCTACTACAATAGCTTCATCTCAACACTTACATCAACAACATCCACAACACCCTTCTGTTCTCACACAACCATCACATCAAGTGGTGCAACATACATCTCAACAACAACAACACATCTCACCTAGCCCATCTTAACAACAACAATACATCCCATCTCACCCATCTCAACAACAACAAATCTTATCTCACCCACCTCATCAACAACAAAAACAACCTCCACAACAATAGGTGCACATCCCTACACAAACACACCATAACCCGCTTACCAAATACCTCTATCATCCCACTAGCACATACACTATTCCATCCTATACGAATCCTCATCAGAATGTGCAAAACCAAACACATACCCAACCACCACCCTATGCCAATCTTTCACAACCTCCACACAATCCCCATCAACAAACATCAAATCCATACACATATGCCATGCAACAACCCACCATTGCACAACAAAACCAATCCTATCCACCCTACTTGCAACAACAACAAACTCACCAACAAGTGGCACCTTATGCTTCTTATTATCAACAATCATCATCACATCCACAAAGAGGCCTTGCCTCTATGCATCACCAAAATGCTATGCAGCAACAGGCCCCCTCTCTTGTGTCTTACTATCAACAGCAAGTGGCTCCCACTCAACACAACCAATCATCCAACCATCAATCCTCTTACAATCAACCAATGCATTCATACCCAACTCAACCCGTTTATGATCCAACAATGGTATGGCCCTCCTCGTCATACCCACAACATTATTCATACACTCAATCCACTTTGACTCCCGTGACTCCCATCAATAAAGACTTGGAAGAAGTAAAGGCCACATTAAAGGAATTACAAGCTGGAATGGGAAAACAATCCTTCAAGTTTGAGGACATATGCCCTCATCCGTTTGATCCCTCCATTTCCTTGATTCTTTTTCCTGAAAATTTTGAGATACCCAAATTTGACAAATACAAAGGAACCAAGGATCCTCGAGCTCACCTTCAAGAGTTTTATGCTCATTTCCAAGAGGTCATTCACAATGATAATTACCTCATCCGACTTTTCCCTAAAAGTCTGCAAGGGGTCGCCCTCAACTGGTTTATGGGTCTGGAAAAGGGATCTATCAAAACCTTCGCACAACTATCTGAACAATTTGTCTCTCATTTTTCTTTTAACCTAGAGAAATATATTGACACACTTGATCTCCTCAAAGAAAAACAATGAGACGGAGAGACCTTTGCAAGCTACTTTCAAAGATGGCGTGCCTTGGCTAGTTGGATGAAATCCCCACCAACAGAAAAGGACATGGTAACATTATTTATCAAAAACTCCCGATCAGATATGGTGCATAATTTCCAAATCCATTGCATCACTACTTTTGCGGGACTTGTGGAGAAAGGCCCCATCTTAGAATGAGCCCTTGTCACAAGAGGACAAGTCAAACATTTCAATTCCGATAGAGAGAAGTCCTTTGGGGATAAACCTCATTTTTGGAATAGAAACAAAAATGATGTCAATGATGGTGTCATTGACACTAAACATGTCCAAGTGGCCAACACCATGCAAAAATATCCTCCCCAGCAACAACCATCAGTTCAAAATGCCATATCCATCCCCCAAGGGGCACTGCGACAACAAGCCAGTCAAAATAACCAAGGGGGGAACAAACAAAAATTCACTCAGTTGGGGGAACCTCTTAGTGTGGTGTTTAATAAGCTTCTCCAATCCAATTACCCCATAGCACATCCTATCACCAAACCCCTCAATACCTCCAAACCCAAGCTTGCTTGGTTTAAAGACAATGAATATTGTGAATTTCACAAAATTAAGGGACATACCTTGGACAAATGTCAAGGCTTAAAAACCTACATCCAAGGTCTCATTGTTCGAGGAAAAATACATGTAGATGCTAACAAAACATCTCCATCCAATGCTCAATTACAAATATACCAAAACACCTTTCCTAACCATAACCAAGGTCCTAGTACATCCAACTCAAATCCTGGACCTAGCAATAATAACCAGCCAAGAAATAGTACCAATAACATCAGCTACAAAAGTGTACCACACAATTATTGAGGTGTGGTTTCATATGTAGAACAAGTGGAACCACATGTATCCATGATACATGTTAAGGGAAAAGATCCACAATGTGTTGTTACTACCCGGTGAACCCGCATCAAAGTCCCAGTAGCATCTCCATCCACCCAACGACCATCCACCAATTCCCAATATAACATCCTATACCACCTAGGTAAGACTACAACCCAAATATCCATTTTGGATCTACTTAAGTCATCTCTCGTACATCAAGATATCTTAACTAAGGCTTTGCAAAGCACACAAGTGCCTAATAACATTGACCCTACCCAATTTCAAGCATTGGTAGGCAATCTTTCATCGACCTATCAGCTAGCCTTTAGCCAAAAAGACATGCCGCATCTTGATTCAAACCACAACCACCCCCTCCATCTCGAGGTCAGTGTCAACTGTCAAAAAGTAAAAAGGGTACTAGTAGATAATGGTTCAGCCCTAAATCTATGTACATTAAAGTTCATGCAACAGGTTGGATACACCCAAGTTGATCTAAAAAATCAAGTGATCACCATCAAGGCCTATAATAATGCAAAGCAAGATTCTGAAGGCATTATTTGCCTCCCTATTCAAGTGGGCCCCATTGTCCAATACACTATGTGCCATGTTCTGGATCTTGAACTCCCATACAACATCCTTCTTGGTTGTCCATGGATTCACTCTATGCAAGCTGTACCATCCACCTATCACCAATGTCTAAAGTTCCCATTTCAAGGAATGGAAGTCACCATACAAGCCGATGCTCAACCCTTTGAATATTGTCATGCCTTGGAAGCCTCTTTTCCACATTCACATTATTGCCCAAGAGTCGAAATGGGGGCACCCTCGACATCCGATCCTGTCCCATCCACCAATACCCTAAACACTTCGTCCCCACCATCATCCACACCTGCATCCACCGTCACCAAGGTCCAAATCATAGATAAGGGATGTGGCGAGTACGAAATGCACACCACACTCAATGTGGAAACCATGCCACCTTCACCCCACACATATGGGCAACCAATTCTACCACCACCAGAAGTAGAAGAAAAGACACTCACCCTCACTTCCAAAAACGTGGGGTCCACAACATTCAATAATTTGGGATCCCTCCAGGATCTAATGGATGATGATATCAGTCAATGGGTTTATTAGGAGGAACTTGAACCACCACAACCCCTTATTGAATACTTTCACGAAGCCTATCCACATGCCTCCAAATTCATTAAAAATTGCCATTACCAAGGCGGAGGCCTTGGTGCTGAAGAACAAGGAAGACGTCTGCCCATCGAAGCAACTACCATCCAACCAAGGAATTTGGGCTTGGGCTATTATACCAAACAGAAAGGTCTTGCAACATCCGCTAACACTTCTAACAATGTTAGTGTTGACAATAGTTCCCTTGAAGACATACTGGAGGAAGAGTCCATCATACACGCGTACAATGATCTAGATCACATTGACCTCCCCACCATGTTTGAATGCTTATCTGTTTGTACCATAACCTTATCCCTTAAACATCCTGAGCTTATCAATTATGACCTACAAGGTAGCGCACCTATCAGCACATTTCCTTCAGAGGATACCTACATACATCTAATGGGATTGGGGGAAGATGAACGCCCTAATTGCAAAAACAAGAAGAAACAAAAGAAAAATGGGTCATCAAGTGAAAACCTCACCGAGGCGCTTTTTGACTATGAAAAAGTAAAAACAAAGGATGTATTTGATAGTGAAAACCTTGATATGGCACTGGAAGATGGGGATGTTCATCTTACCCTTGTAGGAACACGACTATTTGAGCAATCTTTGATTCTCATTGAAGAAACGTAAGAGGTGAACCTGGGGACAGAAGAGACTCCAAGGATAACCTATGTGGCTAAATCTTTATCTGAAGCAGAATACACCACCATTGTCTGAATTCTCCATGAAGGGGTTATCAACTTTGCATGGGCTTACTCTGATATGCCTGGCTTAGATCCCAATCTTGTTGTCCACCATTTGGATGTCCATCTAGAGGCTAAACCTGTCAAGCAGAAGCTCCGAAAGATGCACCCACAAGTAGCATTATTGGTTAAGAAAGAACTAGAAAAGTTACTGGATGCTGGTTTTATCAGGCCCATTGATTACTCTGATTGGATCTCCAATATAGTACTTGTTGCTAAACAAAATGGAGACATCAAGATTTGTACAGATTTTTGAGATCTTAACAAAGCTTGCCCAAAAGATGACTTCCCCTTGCCTAACATCGACATGTTAGTCGACATCACTATGGGACACAAGATGCTATCCCTCATGGATGGATTCTCTAGCTACAATCAGATCTGGATTGCCCCCGACGATCAACATAAAACCGCTTTTACAACACCTTGGGGTACTTTATGCTACAATGTCATGCCCTTTGGTCTCAAAAATGCAGGGGCAACATATCAACGGGCAATGATGGTTATATTCCATGACCTCATCCACATCATCATGGAAGATTATGTTGATGACCTACTGGAAAAATCTAGAACTAGGGGAGAGCACCTTGCCATTCTAAAATGGATCTTTGAGCACTTAGAACAGTACAAGCTTCGACTAAATCCAAAAAGTGTGTGTTTGATGTCACATCAAGGAAACTCTTGGGCTTCATAGTGTCCCGACGAGGCATCAAGGTTGACCCAGCTAAGGTGAAAGCTATCATGGATATGCCTCCACCAAGAAACTTGAAACAATTAAGGAGCCTCCAAGGGAAACTACAATCCATCCGCTAGTTTATAGCCCAACTTGCAGATAAATGTCAGTCATTTACCCACCTTCTCAAGAAAGACACCAGCTTCAAGTGGAACCAACAGTGTTAGTTGGGTTTCGACATGCTCAAAGGATATTTGGCCCACCCGCCGATCTTGATGCCACCTATCCCTGGAAAACCGCTCCTGTTGTACATATCGGCCACGTCAGTAGCATTGGGGGCATTATTGGCGCAACATGATGAATCTTCAAAGGAATGGGCAATCTATTACATTATCCGCACACTAGTCGGGTATGAACTCAATTATTCACCAATGGAAAAGGCATGTCTTGTCGTGGTCTTCAACACACAAAAACTACGCCACTATATGCTTAACCATTCTATAAAATTAATATCCAAAGTTGACCCCCTCAAGTACCTGCTATCCAAGATAGCCCTGACTGGTCGAATGGCTAAATGGATCATGCTCCTCAGTGAGCTTGATATAGAATACGTGGATAGGAAAGCCATTAAAGGACAAGTAATAGCTAATCAATTGGCAGATGCCCCGTTAGTGGATGCTTATCCCATAGAAATTGAATTTCCAGATGAAGGAGTATTTGTAGTCTTAGAAGCCACCACCTAGACATTGTACTTTGATGGATCAAACACTCATAATGGATCGGGGACAGGAATCTTGCTTATCACCCCCCAAGGTGACTACATACCAAAATAATTTAGACTGGCTTTTCCCTGCACCAACAATATTTCTGAATATGAAGCCCTTCTCATCGGCCTCAGAATTGCAGTTCAATGGCACATCACTCATTTGCAAGTTTTTGGTGACTCCCAATTAGTCATAAAACAGGTCAACAATGAGTTTCTAACAAAAGATGAAAAGTTGTTGCCTTACAAATGCATGGTGGATGACTTCAAGAAATATTTCACTACCATCCAATTTGAGCAAATCCCAAGACTCCAGAATAAGGTAGCAGATGCTATGGCTACCATTGGTTCTCTCCTCGACATGCCAAAAGATTGCACAAATTGTCAGTTCCTAGTTGAGCAATTCCTAATCCCAGCATATGATATCCCTGAGAATGACATGGTGTGAGCTATTGTAGGTCCTGAATCCCCTTGGTACCATGAAATTTACACCTACATTCATGACAACACCCTCCCGCCTGACCTCACAAGAAACCAAGGTAAATCATTCATCCAACGCATGGCCCGCTACACAATTATCGGTGATACACTTTATCAACGTGGGTATGATGGAACTCTCCTCCATTGTTTAGACGAAACTAAAGCCCGCACAACATTAATAGAAGTACATAGCGGTATTTGTGGGGCCCATTCTAATGGTATGACCCTAGCCAAACAGATTCTCAGAGCAGGATATTACTGGCCCACAATGGAACAGGTTGCTTGTGAGTATGTCAAAAAGTGTCTTTTGTATCAACAACATGTAGATCTGATTCACGCTCTAGAACAAGATCTCCAACCCATCACGACACCTTGGCCATTTTCACAATGGGGTTTTGACTTGGCAAGATCTACCCTCCATCTTCAGATGGTCACACCTTTATCATCATAGCCATTGAATACTTCACCAAGTGGGTGGAAGCCATTCCGCTCCCTCAAATCACTGGTGTTCAGATCTCTAAGTTCATCCTCTACCATATCCTCTGTAGGTATGGTATCCCCTCCGCCACCATCACCGATAATGGAAAGCCATTCAAAAATAAGTGTATGAAATTCCTTTGTGACACATACCATATCCAACATCGTTGGTCCACTCCCTATTACCCCCAAGGTAATGGGCAGGTAGAAGCGACAAATAAAACATTGATCAAAATCATTAAGAAGATGGTCAATAGCACTGGCCGTGATTGGAACCTCCATATTCATCCTACTCTTTGGGCCTACTATACATCCATCCGCACCCCTACCGGAGCCACTCTATATTCTCTTGTCTATGGCACTAAAGCCATCTTGCCAATCGAAGTTTAAATCCCTTCACTCCGCATCTCCCTCAAGAATCTCATCACTGATGAAGACACCCAAGTGGCATGCTTGGCACAATTGGAATTGCTAGATGAAAAATGGGTCAAGGATTATAACCATCTTCAAGATTATCAACATCGACTCAAAAGGAGTTACAATAAGAAACTCTGCCCTCGCCAATTTGAGATTGGTGATTTGGTCCTAAAAGAAAATCAGCAGAATCAACAAGATCAAGAGAAGAAAGGTAAGTTTGAAGCAAACTGGTTGGGCCCTTATGTCATCACCAGGTGCCTATAGGCTCTCCACCCCTGAAGGCGAGCCCTTGGAGGAACCCATCAACATCATGCATCTAAAGAAGTTCTACACTTAGATCAATTGGGGTATCCTTCCTGGTAAAAGTCAAAAATACAAAAAAATCCAAAAATCCAAAAATCCAAAATAGTAAAGATAAATAATTCATCCTATGGTGAAAACCACCTCTGTGTGGCACCTTGGATACATATGATTGGTGAAAACCTGGCAACTAGCACCTCTCATATAGGGCTGAATCACTATCTACCTCGCAACCTGGTTACTCTATGGCTTACCCGCCGACTCCTCAATGCCCATATCCCTCCATCCGCTTGTATCACCTCGTCGCTTGGTATATTATGGTTGAATTGGATGACCATCATTTGCTATCTACAATCTTGAGCTTATTATCCTAATCTGAGCCTGTGTCACCTCATTGATGTATTGTGAACTACGTTGCCCCTGCGCTTGCACCTAGGCAAGGTTGATCTTTTGATCTACCCCCGGGGCTCCTCTGTGTTGTCATCCTCCATCTTCTGTTGTCATTACCATCTTTCCACTTTTATCATCATCCCATCTTGAACTACGATGCCTCTGTGCTTGCCCATAGGCAAGGCTAATCTTTGGATTGACCCTCAAGGCATTTTTCCTTCATCATCTCTCCTCACGGTCCACTTTTCGATCTTATCCATCCTTGGTCTTTTGTCGTGTCCGAACTACATTGCCCCTGCGCTTGCACATAGGCAAGGTTGATCTTTTAATATGTCCCTAGGGCTTTTTTTTGTCTAGGTCATTCATCGTTTTCCCCATCAGTCCACTTTCCGTTATTTTATCATGGTCTTTGCCTGAACTACGAGGGCTTTGTGCTTTCACGTAGGCAAGGTTGATATTTTCCTCAACCCTCGAGCCCCTTAGGTCTTTAGTTTGTGTCTCGTCCTGTTGTTGTCTTGTTGTCAAGAATGTCCCTATCATCGCTGATTCTTCACAAACCAAGTCTCCTTGTATCAAGAAATCTACCCAATGACAATCATCCTATATCATCTAGGTCACTTTAGCTTAGTATTCATCATCGGTCTTAACAGGATGCATCCTTCCTAATAGACCACATCAACCCCATCCATCCTTGGGATCTTATGGCAAAGGATGCTTGTAATTGATTACGATCTTTTGATACTTTTTGGATTTTGTTTATCATTTGAGCTCCCTATAAACACTAGTCAAGATTGCCATGATTCTTCATATTGTGGTGTGTTTTGCCTAGTTAACATAGGGACATCTTTTGACTTTTGTTTTTGTCTGCTGGGATGCCCCACATAGTACCCACCGGGATTCTTTTCGGATCCTGAGTTATGTGGGGGCATCTCTTTGTGCTTGTGGATATACGAATACCTGGCCCGACCAAAGTCATCGCAACTTTGGGGTATTGGGATATCCTTCTTGTTTGTCATGTTTTTTTATGCATTAGAAATTAATCAGTCTTGGTTTACATACCCTGATGTCCGATGTCTTATGCTATAGCAAAAATCAGTGCTCTAAAGGATGGCAAATTGCATTCATGTTGCATTTCATTTCATCATGTATTCCCCCTCATCCTATCTTCCTCCTACATCTATGACTTGTGATTTTGGCTATGCAAACTCTCATTCACTCTTACTAACTTTTCTTCTTGGGATCCTTACGGTCTTTGACAGGTACTGCACCTCACACACCCTCCACATATCACCTACCCATTGATACTTATGTCTACATTCATTAAAATCATTTAACATCCATTCATTTACCCATTTTACATACATCCATTACGATTACTCATACATTCATTAAATTCATTTATTCGTTTTACATCCATTTTGCATACATTCATTACATTCATTAAATTTTACATCTATTCATTTATTCCATTTTACATCCATTCATTCATCCATTTACATTACGTTCATTCATTTTGATTATTCATCCATTCATTACATTCATTTATTCATTTTACATCCATTTTGCATACATTCATTACATTCATTTAATTTTACATCCATTCTTTTATCCATTTTGCATCCATTCATTACATTCATTTAATCATTTTACATCCATTCATTTATCCCTTTTGCATACATTCATTTATCCATTGTGCATACATTCATTTAATCATTTTCCATCCATCCATTTATCTATTTTGCATCCATTTACATTACGATTACTCATACATTCATTTAATCATTTTACATCCATTCATTTCATCCATACATTCCCATATCCATCTATACATAATTAATACAATTGTATTACCATTTCTCAAATCATTAACATAATTCATAAATCACACATGCATAAGTAAAATAATCACAACATAACACAACATTTACATCCACACCAAAACATCATATACATATGCATCACATACTTCCACTCTCATAGGAACATCAATAAAACACCATATGCATACCATACATCACCCAAATATGTGACATACTATCAATGGGACCATCATATATCATCATCACAATAATACACTATCCATATCCAAAATATGGTCACCACATAATCACCTTCATATCATGCTCAAAATAAGGCACATCTAAAAATATGCACTACACTACCATCTGGCACCTGTCAAAAGCACTTGCATCCTATCACCTATCCTCTACATGTCCTGAGCTTCCAACATCTGACCTCTGCGAAGACTCAGGTACTGGTCCCCTATGTGTCAGAGTCCCTTGAGACTCACGCCTTGGGGTCCCAAATCGTGAAGGAGCCGGCTAGAAATCACTGAACCCTCTGGTCCATGTCCCTAATGATTGAGATGGTGCCAACATCTAGGGTGTCTGCCTAACATACCGCACTATACGCTACACCGGATCTAGCACTTCCTGCTCGTATGCACACCTCCAGTACGCTGTCTCCTGCATATAATCATCTCTCTTCCCAGCTCCGTATTGAGTGGCATTCCATTCATGCCTGTACCTATCTTGCTCTCTGCTCATGGCCCATCGGTCCTGCTCCCATTCCTCCCCTGCTCCTGTCAGTAGTCGTATCTGCTCTGTGGACCTCTCTTTTTCTACCCGCATAGTCTCCAGCACTGCCTCATCACCCTACCCTTGCCGTGCCTACATCTGTGCTATGTCTCTCTCAGCATTCTCTGCCCAGCCCACTATTGAGTCTCTCTAAAATTGTAGGATCTAGACCTGACTCCATAAACTATCCCTCTCCCCCTACAGTGCCTGCATCTGAACCTGTAAACTATCCCTCTCCCCCTGCAGTGTCTACATCTGAACCTATAAACCATCCCTCTCCCCCTGCAGTGCCTGCATCTGTACCTGTACATTGTCCCTCTCCCCCTGTAGAGTCTGCACCTATCCTTGTGCACTCTCTCTCTCCTGCTACATCGTCTCTACTCTGACCTTTATCGCCTCGAGTCTCACCCTCATCTCCTCTACGGATGTCTTTGCCGAAGATACCCTCTCTTGCAATGCTGCCCTCTCCTCCTGAAACCCTACCACCTGAAGTCTCAATGCCTCCATCTCCCCCCTCCTACTGACTTCGGCTGACCTCGCATCTATGCAACTATCATCGCCACCTCTAGCCTATCTCGGTCCCATGTCACCTGAGCCAGCTCCCCCTGTGCTCTCTCTCTCCCTCCCTATTCGCATCTCATCCCTCTCTCTCTCCACCACCTATATATCTGTCGTCAGTCGACCCACAACCCGTTCAAACACTATCATTTTTGTCTCCTTCACCCTCTCCACCTCCACCTCTGCCCTCCTCAACTCCCCCTCTAGCATACATATCCTCACCTGGGCCCCTCTCAGTAACACCACCGAATCATCTACTATAGCTGCTGGAACTATGGCTAAGATATCCATCGCCTGTACATCCAAGTCCATCGCCCCTCTGCTCTCCTCCTGCCTCGGCTCTGCCTGCCTCATCACCCGAATCCGCTGTAGCTGTCCTCTCCTCCCCACCCTCATCAATATCCTCAGCTCCTGCTCAACTAGTTGGACTCTCCTTTGTTGACTACTCTCCGCCCTCTCCTGGGGCTATCCTCTAACATCCATCACCCTCTCTACACCCACCTGCGGCTCTTGGGCTCTCCCCTCCTCTTGCTCCGCTCTCACTTGCACCCACCTCCGTCGTACTCTATCACTAATCCCGGGCTGAGTAGCCCTCCCCTCCACCACCTAAAGCATCTCCACCTCTGGCTTGATCTCCAATCTCACCACCTCTATCTCCTCCCCCCCATCAACTCCTCGTACCCCCCCTCTCCTCTACCTCCTCACCTGCCTCCACCACAACTCTCCTCGCCGTCCTTGACCATCAACTCCTCCTGACTCTACCCTTCCTTGTCAGTTGATCTCCCATAACACTCTCCTCCACACCACCACTCTCATATCCCTCATCCTCCTATCTACCCTACTTTGGCTCCCCCTCCTGTCCCTCCTCCTGCTCATCTGGCCCCCCCTCTGTGGCTCCCATAGCTAGCACCTCCAGTGTCACCCTCTCCCATCGGTGGTTGCAAAACCACTGATCATATCGATCTATCACTCCAACATCCTCTGGACCCTCCCACTACCCTGGATAGGGCACCCCACTTTCCATCACCCACGCCTCCTTCACGCCCCTCACTGCCAGCGGCGCCCCCCAAGGTACCTCTCTAGTAAGCTAACGAAACATAACCGACACTCCTGGAATGTCCTGCACTAGTCCAAACTACCGCACCACTCGGTCTAGATGATGCATCTCCACTATATGCATCGGGCTCACAATCAGGAAACATCTACACATAAAGAATCCTCTAAATCGCCAAAACATGTATGACCACCATATAATGTCCTCTCTCCATAAATCATCGAATGCTCTCCTCCACCACTCCACCTCTCCCTATATCTCATACCATAGGATGCTGCCCCAAACTACCATGCCAATGGCTCTCTCTCATCCAAGTCTCCTCCCTTGATCACTATGAGCCTCGTCACTACGATGTGTGTCCATCCCCATACCTGCAGTAGCGTCCGGTGCATCAATCTCTGCACCCTCCGATAGGAAATCATGTGCATGTCCTGATATAACTAGGCCAATACACATGACCCCCAAGAGAACTGCCCATCCCCCCACTCGACAATATGTCAAATCACCCCCATGTACCGTAGGCTGCAGAAACGCCTACTCCAGTCTAGCAACAAAATCCCGCTGATCAAGCAACATAGAAACAACGGTAATGCCGACACCCCCAGGGACATGCATCTGTCTACATCCAACCCCCCCTTTCTATCGGCAAGTCATCTCACCCAAATAACACCAGCATAGTCTCATCTAACTGATCTCCTCTCAACTCCTCCTCGCACACCAGCCTTCCCACTATCGGAAACCTTAGAATCTGCCACACATCCTCCAATGTCATGGTCATCTCTCCAGTTGGCAAATGAAACATCCACATGGCCGAGCTCCACCTCTCTATCAGGGTTGTCAGCATCACCCTATGAGCCCTCATCTCAGGAAACTGCACCAAGTGCAATAATCCCGCCTGCTCTAATGCTGCATGATCCGCTCTGGTCATCACCTCAATCGGTGACTCCAATGCCTCTGGCCTCTGCTCATGAGTCTGCAATCTACCAAACCCCTGTGAGAAAAGAAATAAAAATTTCCCTTTTATTAGAAAATTTTTTGTCCCACAATCCTCTTCCTCCCACTTTTCTCTCTCTATTTTCTCTTCTTATCCTATACTTCTTTCGCCCCTACAGTGGGGCGTACCTGCCCTCGGCCTGTCGAGGCTTGCTGGGTCGGATCCACCCCCTGCAACGGGGTGAATCTTCCCTCGACTGGCCGAGGCGGATCCACCCCCTACAGCGGGGAGTATGCACCCTCGACCAACTAGGGCGGATCCACCCCTTGCAACGGGGCGTATGCGCCCTTGGCCGGTCGGGGCGTATCCGCCCCCTGCAGTGGGGTGGATGCGCTCTGGGCGGCGCCCCCACCAGAGCCTGCCCGCACTAGGCGGCGGCGCCGCCTCTTGCAGTGGTGTGGTCGAGCCACCCCCCACAGCGGGGTGGACTCGCCCCGCAAGTGGGGCGCCTTCGCCCGCCCCCGCTCTTGGTTGTCTAAGGAGTTTAGTTTCTCTTGATATAGTGTTTTAAATTGAATAATGTAAAGATTCACATGATGCATGGAATAATTTTAGAACTCTATATGGTACAATTGATGAAGGTCATGGTTATCAAATTGACAACAAACTAGTGAGTCTTGATCCAAAGTCTTTTGACAACATCTAGGATTATGTAACAAAGGTCAATAAACATAGAGCATAATGTAAATCATGTGGCTTAGAGAAGAAAGACATTCAACTTGTCTATAACACTCTCAACAAACTTGGACATGAACTTGAAACTTTTGTTTCTAGCTTTCACACTCATAGGTTGACAATGGGATCTACATTCACTACACCTTCTTTTGCTTTAATTTTTGAAATGTTGATGCAAGAACAAGGTAAGGGGTGAGTGTAGGATCATGGCGGTCCAAAAAGATGTGATATGACAAAAAAGTAGCTGAGGACACTTTTCTATCCAAACTTGATGAAATGAAAAGGGTTTTTTGAGATTTAATTTTTAGCTTCTCACCAATATATGATATTATTATTTTGAATCTAATATATAATTATTATTGATTTTCTACATGCATTATGACTAAAGTCTTGATTGATAGGATGACTGAAAAATATCTATAATTCTCAAACTATTTCACATTTTTCAAATCTGAAATATGCAACATATTCTATGCTTCCCATACTATAGGATAAAATAAAATAAAATTGAATTTAATAAAATTTTGACCAATTTATGGTTGTCAAACAAACAATTTTTCATATCTTTAAAATTTCCTAGTAAAAAAATCATAACTAATTATTTAATTGCAAAACAATTGCAAAAATTTAGCACATCCAAGCATGTGTCCTCTACTTATATTGAAAGTTGAAAACAAAATTCTTGTACTTAGGTTGGTCAAACATGCAATTGCTTTTTATTTTTTTCTTAAAAAATTTAGTAATACTATATTGAAATTTTAAATTTTCACCAAATAGATTTACTTTTTTCCATAAAAGGACTAGTATCTTAGAAACTAAATTTAATTTTATACAAATTTTATTCTTACACATTTTTCAAATTATGTTAATAACCTATTGAAATTTTTATGTCAAGTTGCCTAACTCTATATTTTTGAACTTTCATTGTCACTTAAGGGCCTAGTTTGGACCCCCATGATCCTACAGTGACCCTAAGCTTCTTTCCATGGGTCTTCTTAAGCATTCACACTTACATGATTTGATGGTTGGTCAACCAAAGGGTTAGAAAGAATCAAGGAAACTTCATAAAAAAACAAAATCCGTTCAAAAAGAAGTCATAAATAGATCAAACACAATCATCTTCTACAACAAAATTTTACTCCAACTCCTCCTCTTCAAAGGGGAACTTTCAAACGAAGGAAAGGACAACTTGTATCTACTACAAGAAACTTGGTCAAAAGGAACATTCTTGTCATAAGAAGTAGATTGATGAGTTAAAGCATCTTTTGAAAAATTAAAAACATTAATCTGCCTTCTTTTGTTGCTCAACAATCCTTTACTCTTTCCAAATCAGGTAAAGGGAAAGCAAATGCACTTGTTGCTATTACCAATTCTTCACAATAGTGGATTCTTGATTTGGGTGCATCACATCACATGGGTTCTATTAAAGAACATTTTTCTTTGTTGGAGCCTTGTTTTGTGCCCCACATTCTCATTGTGGATGATTCATGTAGTGTCAAAAAAAGGGTCCAACTTTTTCACACTCATTTGGGTCCTCCTTGCAGATTTTTGCTTAATGTTGCCTTGATTTAATGTTTTAATGTGGATAATACATTCCATTAGGTCTTGGGCCCTTGTGAACTAATGAATTTAAATGGTACCTTGCAAAGTGTTATAACATACTTCCACACTTTTCTAGGGTTTTATCAATTAACTAAGCATAATGAACATAATTTCAATCATAATTTACATTAATATTACCTTATTTGGTGTGTTGAAAAGTGTTGTAACACACTTTCATATTCCTCTAGGCTTGTCATTAATAATTGGGCTTTATTATGCTTTAATTGGTCTTATTTTGCATCCATAAGCCTCATTTAATGCATCTTTTTGAGGATAATCCTAACACCAATCAGTAACCAATAATAATTTAGGTGTTCCTACCTTGTGTGGCCTAGATTTAGTGTCTAGGACTCATTCGCCACCTTAGGCAAATGAGTCCCACCTAGGTCTTTTTGGACCTAGTGCAGGTTTCACACATTTCTAGACACTTTTCATTTTTGGTCCCATACATTATTTGTGATGGGAATCATTCACTACCTTGGGTGAATGAGTCCCATGTGACCAAAATTCAAATTTAAATCAAATTTCTAGTGTGATTTTATTCTCCTAGATTTGATGTCAGCTTCTAGTATTGCAATTTGAGGAATTTTTGCATAATTGAGTATAACTAAAAGATTGTTTCACTCATTTTCTCCTAACAAGAAATCAAGTGACCTAGGACTTTTGTGAGAGCATTCTTATAGAAAAATGAGTTCATGAGAGCATTTGAGCCAGAGAATTCAAGGCTTTCAAGGGTAGATTATCAAGTATTCAAGAGAATTCTTCAAGCATCGATCATTATGTCAAAAATTACATTCTCCATGTTTGTTATTATGCTCGCAATTATGATGTAGAGTTCATAGCCCAAGAAATAATTGCATTCAATATCTATCAACATCAAGAAAGAGTCAAGAACCACATCCATTACAACCATTTCAAGCATAATTGCAACACTTTATTGCTAGGGTTTGGTGAGTTGCAACATTGCCTTTTTTTCATTCATCATTCTCCATTTACATTTTCTTTCATTTCAAGGTTTAATTACAACAAGGGGTTTGACCAAGGAAAACCCCTATCTTCTAAACCCACAAAAATTTTCCCTTTTCTTGTGTTTGATTTGTAAGTATAGGTTGCAAACTTGTCAAGGAGCAAAGTTGGAGAAAAAATTTCAAGTCTTCAAAGTTATCAAAGTTTCCATTCAACCTTGGAGAAGCTTGGAGAAGACCTATTGGTGCTATTTTATAGATTCTTATCCGAAAACTAGTTAGGAAGATCATATCAAACCAAGAGGCACAAAATTCCCTTCAAAATTTCTAGAAAATCAGAAGTGGACTGATTCACCACTATTAGCGAATGAGTCCCATTGTATAGGCCTAAATAGGATCTTTGTAGATTTGGATGCCCTTTTGACTAAAACCTATTTATGCACATTTTCCCATAAACTTGATTGATTCACGAGTATGTGTAGGATCATCATGGAAAAAATAGGCCCTTAAGTGGTGATGAAAATTTAGAAAATCAGAGATAGGCAACTTGACTCAAAAAATGAATAAGTTATTTATATTATTTCAAAAATATGTAAGAATAGAATCTGTAGCAAAATAAATTTAGTTTCTAAACTACTAAGTTTATTTTAAAAAAAGAAAAATCTATTTGGTAAAAATTTGAAATTTTAATGCAGTAGTACTTAAATTTCAGGGAGAAAATAAGAAGTAGGTGTCTGTCTGACCACCCTAACCACAATAAAATGATAATATTTTTTATAATATTTTAGATATAAGTAGAGGACTCATGTCTTGATGTGGTGCATATTTTTTTGTATTTTTTTTCCAAGTAAATAATTAATTATGAATTTTTTATTATAAATTTTAAAAAATATAAAAATTCTTATGTCTGACCACCTTAACTTGGTCAAAACTTCATGAAATTCAATTTTTTTAATCCTATATTATTTGAAGCATAGAATGTGATGCATGTTTTAGATTCAAAAAATGTGATACCATTTGAAAATTATAGATGTTTTTCAATCAACCTATCAATTAGGACTTTAGTCGTAATTTTAATAGAAAATGAATAATAATTATTTATTAAATTCAAAGTAAAGCATAATTTGTATTGGTAGAAATTTGAGAATCTTCTTTAAAAATCCTTTTTGTTTCATCAATTTTGGGTTAAAAAAAAGTTATTAGCCACATGGGCCATCATATCACTTACATATCACCACTTTTTGGCCCATCATGATCCTGCACATGCCCTTGCCTAGCTTGGTGAATGAGTCCCAGTAAACATAAGCAACAAAATTTTCAGTGATCCAAATCTCCATTCTACCTTCTTCAATATTTCAAGTGCACAATTCTTGTTTCATTTCCTTTTAGTGTATGTTTATCTTTCTAGGTCATCTTGCATACTACACTGTGTTTTGAAACATTTTCTTTTCCAAGTTTACACTTGGTGGTGAATCCCTCATTTGACATCATTCATTCCCTTTGCCAAATTTCAATCTCCTTTACATTGAAATCTCAAGGGTTTTTTCTTGAGTGAAACACAAGAAGAAAATTGACCTCTCTCTTTTTAGGTTTAAAAGCCTAGAATCCCTAGAGGGAGGTCACCATTTTTTTCATTTCATTTTGGTGATCCTTCATTTAGAGAATCATAATTCTAATTTGGATTGCATTTACATCCTAAATTTAGCTTGCATTAGTTAATTTTCATTCTAGGGTTTCAATTTTTTCATAAGTGAAAAGCTCATTTAGCTTGCATTATTGCACTTAATTCCATTGAAAATCAGTAAAATTTCACATTTGCATCTCAAATTTTCATCACAAAACATAAAAAGCATAAAATTCAATTCTAAATTCTAAATTTTTTCAAAACAATTAGTACCTAGACTCATTCACCACCTTGGGTGAATCAATCCCTCTGCATATTTTGAACTACATTTTCTATCATTTATAGTTCATTTTTTGAGTTTCTATTTGTTGTTTCTATATTCTCGTTTAACTTTCCATAATTTCAATTATAAAAATTTCATTCTTATTAGTTTACATTACATTTGCAGTTACCCCACATTTAGTAGCTTTTGCATGTGTTTTTGGTGTCCTATTGCTAATACCATAGTGAGAAGAAGTTTGAGACACATGTCATCCCTTGATAGAACAATCATTGTGGATTTTGGGTTATGTAGAGCTTCCACTCCTATTATTGACACTAGTACACTAGGCATATATAACACCCTTAGCAACTCTTTTCCTTCAAGTAGCACACAAGTTAAACCAAGGAATGATATCATCTCACAAGAAAACATGATGCAAATTCAAGACGACTTAGAAAACTTGCAACACAAAAAATGCCTTGAAATGTTTTCAACTACTACAATTTCTACCATAGAAAAAATTCACCACATGCTTCAAAGTGATGATGGCCTTGAATTTGTGAAAAGCATAGTCCTTTACCAATAAAAAATTTTATAAGCCAAGGAGGAACTAAAATTCCTCCTCCCACAACAATGGCATCAATCCCTACCTACACCCCTCCTCAAGTGACAATGACATGCATCAAGTTAGTAATCTGATTCATTCCTTGGGTATTCCTTCTAGCATCTCTAGTTCCTATGTGGCATCACAAGTTATATCTCCTACCTTACCACCTATAATCATTCCATTCACTTGTCCCACAAACACATACAGTCCATCACCACTTTCACTTCCATCTCATAACACAAGAAATGACCCTCTCACAAATCAACTTTTCCAAACCATGTCATCCCTTCAAAATAAATTTTCTACCATCAACCAAAATCAAAATGGCCCACACACATATTATGTCAAAAGTGGTCCATTGTCCTTGGAGATATTACAAACATCGATTCCACAAGGTGTAGAGGTGCCTAGATTTGAGAAATGTGGAGCAAAGGGAGATCCTTCTAACCATGTTAATGCCTACATTGCCTTATGTAGTGACTTTTTCCTTAATGATAAAATTTTGGCAAAGCTCTTTCCTAGAACCTTAAAAGATACTACCTTGGAGTGGTTTTCTTCTTTACTGAATAACTCGATTTGCTCATTCAATGAACTTGTTGAGGCATTTATAAACCATTTCCAAGTGCATATGACTCCCAAGATGACCTTGGATGACTTAATGAGATGTAAGAAAAAGGGGAATGAAAAGATAACTGAATTTATCTCATGATATCAATCACTTTATTCCCAATTCGATGTCAAGATCCTCGACCCACACCTTCAAAATATGTTCATATAAAAATTGCAAACTAAGATCCAAGACAAACTTACCATGATGAAATTTCCATCCTTCATTCACTTGTGCACTACCCTTCATGATTATCAAAATTTGGTTTGCAGTTGAGATACAAAGTCCACTTCTAGCTGAATCGAGAGATCCGAGCATGTGCACAAAAATAATTCCCAACCTTTTAGAAAAATAAATAAAGGGCTCCTCCAATTCAACCCCCCTTAAAAACCAACTCAAAATGTCCATAAGAAAGTCACTACTTTCAAATCCATAACACCCTTTAGCTATGGAGATCGAAAGAGACATTTCACTCCCTTACCTGACACCCTTCATAATACCATGTCACAAGTTCTAAACCAACACATGATTACTTTACCTCTCATCAAAACACTTGACCCTAGAATAAGCCTTTACCTCTAAAATTTAAATCAAATGCTTATTGCCACTATCATCAAAAAAATGGACATGGCATGGAACATTGCAAGCATCTTAAACATATTGCGCAAGACCTCATTGATTTTGACCATCTATCCATTGTAGGCACTAGTGATCAAGGCAATAAGTTTGTTGCCCCTCCAAACCAAAACTGGAAAATTTTCACCAATCCCATGCCAAAACATACTATTTTATTTGTCAAAGCTAGCAAGACTCCAAAGAATGATGTGATGAATGTTGATATAGATGATGAAAACATTGATTCTATTCCAACTAATGCTATCAATGTCAATCCTATAAATGAAATGATAGGGGTGATAGACATCATCCCTCATAAGGGCTGAAATAAGAGTCCTCCTGATATTTATTTCTCCTTTAAAGATATAAGTTTAAACATTTTCTCGATGGTCCTCTTTACATAGTTGTTTGTATCTATGACAAGCCCACTAATGGGATATTAATAGATCTCACCTGTAGAGAGGGTATGTGTAGGATCATGATGGGCCAAATAGTGGCGATATGTAAGTGATATGATGGCCCATGTGGCTGATGCTTTTTTTTTACCCAAAATTGTTGAAATGAAAAGGGTTTTTAAAGGAAAGTCTCAGCTTTCCACCAATATAAATTATGTTTTACTATGAAATTAATAAATAATTATTATTCATTTTCTATTTGAATTACAACTAAAGTCTTAATTCATAGGCTGATTGAAAAACATATATAGCTTTCAAACGATATCACATTTTTTAAATCTGAAACATGCGTCACATTCTATGCTTTGCATACCTTAGGATAAAAAAATAAAAAAATTATTTTCATGAAGTTTTGACCAAGTTAAGGTGGTCAGACATAAGAGTTTTTATATTTTTTAAAATTTGTGCTAAAAAAATCATAATTAATTATTTACTTGTAAAAAAATTACAAAAAAAATATACATCACATCGGGACAAGAGTCCTCTACTTCTATCTAAAATCTTATAAAAAAATATTATTATTTTATTATGGTTAAGGTGGTCAGATAAACACCTACTTCTTATTTTTTCCCTAAAATTTAAGTACTTCTGCATTGAAATTTCAAATTTTCACCAAATAGATTTAAAAAAAAAAACCTAGTAGTTTAGAAACTATATTCAATTTGATATAGATTCTATTCTTACATATTTTTGAAATAATATAGATAATTTATTCAAATTTTTACGTCAAGTTTCCTAACTCTGATTTTTTGAACTTTTATCACCACTTAAGAGCCTATTCTTTCCATGATGATCTTGAACACACCCGAGAGAATGTGATCACTGAGGAATTCGTAATCTTGCATGAGCTCTATCAAGATGAATATGACAAACCAAAAGCATGGATCGAGACAAATAATGGTTTTGCATGCCCTACAATCAGATCAATCCTAGCCCTACCATTACAAATAGGAAAAAAATAAATTATATGTTACATTGTCCATCATCTCGTAGTTAGACCAAATTCATGTGAATCTAGGTGACCCATGGCTTCACTCCATAAAGTCATCCCTTCGATTGTGCACAAATGCTTAAAGTTTCTCTTTAAAAATGAGATATTCACTGTTCACCATAGTGGCTTTAACCCCTTGTCATGTAAAGGAAACTTTTCCCTAGATGTCTTTTGGCCTAAGCCAATGGAACCTATCAAGCCAAGAGAAGAGTTATTTTTCTTTTCCTATCAAAAGTTCAAGGCAAACAAGATAGTAGACTTATCTCTCCACAATATGCCCCCGCCCACCTTCGAGCCTACCATCCTTGATGAAACTATACTTGATCCTAAACAAGACCAAAAAAATCAAGAGCAACCTAAAATAAAAACCTCACCTACCTCTTACAAGTGACCAAGAAACAATGAAACCAACCCCACCACACCTCCAAGAGTAAAACAAGTTTACAAAGTCAAAGAGAAAGTGGTTGAACAATGTCTCGTGGTTCCTTTCATTCCTCCCCTTGGGGAAGAAAGAAAACCTATGGTTGATCAACCCACTCTTATGTAGCTTGAAAAAAAAACTAAAAGAAATAGAGGTGCTAGGGAGCATAGACATAGATTTCGTGCCCTTGCTTGCAAGTTACATGTAGAATTAAACAAAGAAGATCAAGATCCAAACTTCATTGAAGCAATACTCGATGACCCTCCTCCCTAGCCGAAGCACAAAAATTCAATGCATCCTCCACAACAAGAGTTGAAATCTTTAATGGAAATTATCCTTCAACCTCCTATTGTGATCAAATTAGATGACGATGATGATGATTCCATTTAATTGACAAAGAAGTGCATAATAAACTAAATACATTATTTTCCTCTTCCATGAGCTTAAATGAAAAATTTTCTATAAAGAGTACTGAACCTAGTGCTTCTCCTAGTTTGGCACTTTCTCTTGTCCCTCTATCTAGTTTCCTACCTTTGGTATATAACGAACTTGACTTGGAGGTGGATGACTTGCTCATAGGCTAGCTTGCATTTTCCTTACTAGCATTTTATATCATGTCTTTTTCATTTTTCTTTAGTGTGATTACATGTGTGTGATGTGATCCCTTGTGATGTTTTTTTTTCTCTCTCTTTGTGATATTCCTCCATTTCTACCTTCATTCTTCTCTATGGCATGCATCGCTTTCACTTTTCATCTTTATATTTTTCTTGTGTTTTCCTTTTGGGGATGCCACAAGGCATCAAGACATTCACGTCTCCTTCATGTTGACCCAAAAGGCTTTCTTTTTCTTTTGCCTTTTCCATTTCAAATTTATCTTTTTCTTGTGTTTTCCTTTTGGGAATTACGCAAGGCACCAAGACACCCTATGTATCTTCCATGTTGACCCAAAGGTTTTTCTTTGTTTTTTCTCTCTTTGTGTCATTCTTCTAGTTCTATGTGTATTTGGGGGATGATGACAATTCTAAGCTCCTTAAAAACATTGCAGCAAAGAACATACGAACCCCAAATCCATAGATCCCTTATGTGTTTGGTGTTTTCATTTTGGGGGAAACCCCTCTCTTTTCTTTTTCTCTTGCATGATGTAGCGTTACTTGGAAACATATGACTTGACATAGGGATTTCAAAGTTGTCTCTCATGTCTTCCTTCTTGTTTTCATTTTTTTCATTTGCTACTTTGAAGTAATTGGTCACAGTATGGTGTTTAGAAATTTCTTTAAAGTGGGGGCATACATTGGCATTATTCTCTTTCATTTTTCCTTTTTCATGGTTCTTAGTGCAACCTTCTTGCTTGATACTTTTAATTTGTTGCTTTGTAGATGATCTTGGGTGTAATGTCCTTCAAGAGAATGATCTATCTTAGCATATTACATTCCTCTTAGTGGCTTGATGCGATATGTGTTGCATCCCCTAAGTTGTGAATTTTCTATTCTTTGATTGGTCCTCTCTTGGAGATATTAGGAACAATGTTCCCTAAGTTAAAGAACTCACATAAACTAAGCAAGACTCCTTTTAAAATTTCCTATTTTTTCATGTTGCATTTGTTGCTATATGGCCACCTTGCATAACACATCTTTCATGCCTGTGGAGCCATCCTATTTGTTCATGAGCTCTAAGCATAAAATGTTTTTCTTGTCTCGTGAAGCTCAAAAATAATTTTTGTGTGGTGCCTTATTAAAGTTATCAAGAGGTATAATTTTGGTATGGTTGAGCGGGAATTCCACTCTAAGGAATGACTTTCCCCATAGCCACTTGCATCTATGTGAGTACATTCTAGCCATTAGTGTATTTTTCTCACCTTTTAGGACTTCTCACTTGGTGGAAAGCAATGAGCTTCGTTGCCTTAGAGTGAGTATGCATTTTTCAGACAAACATACTAGATCTGATCCACATCAATATGGAAAAATAGTCGAAGCTTGATCCAATTCTATTTTATTTCTTTTTATCTTTGACAGCATATGATTGGCCTTTTCGATGTTCTTTACATTATTTTCATGTGTGTTCCTTTGCGCTTATGTTGGTTTGCCATGGAATCTTGATCTTGGGGGCTTGATCATACCTCTTGATCATTTTCATCTCATATTGATAAGATTGGTACATTGGAACCCCCCTTGATGTGTGTTTGTCTACTTTAGTGTGAGTTTAAAGCAAGTTCCTCCTCTCACTAAAGTGGGGGCTAAATGTAGTGTCGAAAAAAGGGTCCTTCGACTTTTTCACACTCGTTTGGGTCCTCCTTGCAGATTTTCACTTAATGTTGCCTTGATTTAGTGTTGTAATGTGGATAACACATTCACATTAGGTCTTGGGACATTGTGAACTAATGGATTTAAATGCTACCTTGCAAAGGTGTTGTAAAGTGTTGTAACATACTTTCACACTTTTCTATGGTTTTACCAATTAACTAAGAAAAATGAACATAATTTTAATCATAATTTACATTAACCTTTCCTTATTTGGTTTGTTGTAAAGTGTTGTAATACACTTTCATTTTCCTCTAGGATTGTCATTAATAATTGGGCTTTCTTATGCTTTGATTGGTCCTATTTTGCATCGACAAGCCTCATTTATTGCATATTTTTTAGGATAATCCCAACACCAATTAGTAACCAATCATAATTTAGGCATTCCTAGATTGTGTGGCCTTGATTTAGTATTTGGGACTCATTCGCCACCTTGGGAAAATGAGTCCCACCTAGGTTTTTCTGGCCTCGATGTAGGTTTCACATATTTCTAGACACTTTTCATTTTTAGTCCCATACATTGTGTGTGATGGGAATCATTCGCCACCTTATTCAAATGAGTCCCATGCGGCCAAAATTCAAATTTAAATAAAATTTCTAGCGAGATTTTATTCTCATAGTTCTGATATCAGCTTGTAGTATTGCAATTTTGAGAATTCTTGCATATTTGAGTATAAATACAAGGTTATTTCACTCCTAACAAGCAACCAAGTGACCTAAGACTTTTGTGAGAGAATCCTTATAGAAAATTGAGTTCACAAGAGAATTTGAGCAAGAGAATTCAAGGCTTTTAAGGGTAGATTATCAAGCATTCAAGAGCATTTGCAAGTATCAATCATTATGTCAAAGATTACATTCTCCATGTTAATTATTGTGCTCACAATTGTGATGTAGAGTTCATAACCCAGGCAAGCATTGCATTCAAGATCTATCAACATCAAGCAAGAGTCAAGAAACACATCCATTGCAGCCATTTCAAGCATAATTGCAACACTTTATTTCTAAGAATTGGTGAGTTGCAACATTACCTTTTGTTCATTCATCATTCTCCATTTACATTTTCTTCATTTCAAGGTTTAATTACCAACAAGGGGTTTGATTGAGGAAAACCCTTATCCTCTAACCCCACAACATTTTTCCATCCTCTTGTGTGTGATTTGCAAGTCTAGGTTGCAGACTTCTCAAGGAGAAAATTTGGAGAAAAGTTGTCAAGTCATCAAAGTTGTCAAAGTTTCCATTCAACCTTGGAGAAGCTTGGAGAAGACCTATAGGTGCTATTTTGCAGATTTAGATCTGGAAACCAGCCAAGAAGAGTAGATGAGACTAAGAGGCATAAAATCCCTTTCATAATTTCTAGAAAATTAGAAGTGGACTAATTTTCCACTCTTGGGAAATGAGTCGCACTATACAGGCTTGGACATGATCTTTGTAGATTTGGATACCCTTTTGGCTAAAACTTGTTTCTACACATTTTCTCAGAAATTGGATTGATTTTCCCTGCTTGGTGAATGAGTCATAGTCAATATAAATAGTAGATTTTCTAGTGATCCAAATCTCCATTCTACCTTCTTTATTCTTCTAGGTGCACACTTTCAGTTTCGTAGCCTTTTATTGCATTTTTTTTAATCTTTCTAGGTCATCTTTTATACTAAACTATGTTTTCAAACATTTTCTTTTCCAAGTCAACACTTGGTGTTGAACCCCTCATTTGACATCATTCGATCCCTTGGAACATTCCCTTTGCCAGATTTAAATCTCCTTTGCATTGAAATCTCAAGGGTTTGTTCTTGAGTGAAACACCCAAGAAGAAAATTGATCTCTCTCCTTTTAGGTTTAAAATCCTAGAAGCCCTAGAGGGAGGTCACCATTTTTTTCATTTCAATTCTCCAATGGATGTCATTGGGAAGGGTTCAATTGATACTAGCAATGGTACATTTGAGGATGTCCTCTCTGTGCCTAATTTGTCACCCACCCTACTCTCCTTCTACCAAATCACTCATAATGGTAGAAAATTTGAATTCACTACAAATTTTGTTAGCATCAAGAATCTTGAAGATAATGCAATCCTTATAGTGGGTAAGCCCAATCATGATTCTCACTTGTATGATTTCTGTCATTTTGTACCTAATTAACATTCTACTACATTGCTCACTCATAATTTCTATGAGAAAACTATGTCATGAGTGGTTTGGCCATCTCAACTACCTTTATCTTCAACAACTTAGCAAACATAATATGGTCATGAGTCTTACTCAAATAATTTTTTTTGATGGTTTATGTTTAGGTTGTGCCTTAGGAAAACATCTTGAGGAGAAGTTAGATAAAGGGAAGGCTTGGAAGGCTTCAAAATTCCTTGAATTGGTTCATAGTGACTTGGTGGGTCCTTTTCCATCATTATCTTTTAGTAAGGCTCGTTATTTTCTCACCTTCATTGATGATTATTCTAGATACACATGGTTCTACTTTCTTCGAAACAAAGGCTAAGTCTTTGATATATTTCAAGAGTTTAAGGCTTGTCTTCAAAAGCAATCTAGAAAGTGTGTCAAAATTCTCCCCACTGATAATGGAAAATAATATGCAAACCATTTATTTGAGCAATTATGTACTCTTGAAGGGATTGATCTTCAACATACTATTGTCTACACACCACAAAAAAATGGTGTAGCTAAGAGGAAAAATAGGTCCTTGAAAGAGATGGTTGGTTTCATGACCCACACTCGCTCTCTTGCACTTGCATATTGGGCATAAGCCATCAACTGTGTTGCTCACATCCAAAAAAAATTTCCACATAAGGCATTAAAGGGCATCACTCCCTTGGAATCTTGCTGTGGTGGGAAACCTATTGTGGGTCACTTTAGATTTTTTGGCTCCCCAACATGGGCACATATTCCATTAGAGAAGTGCAAGGCCTTGGAACCTCAGATTCGGCCTTGCATCTTTGTTGGTTACCCTAATGGTATCAAAGGATATCAGCTAATGGATCCTAAAACACATGAGCTCTTCATTAAGTGCAGTGTGAAATTTAAGGAAATATCTTCTAGCTCATCCTCTACTCTTCTTTCCTCAATAGTGGAATTAGAGGATTCTAACATCAACAATTTTCCTCAAGCTTCCTCTAGTCATCAAGTTGATCATGAGATTTCATATTCCTCTTCACAGAGTTCATAATCTCTTTCTCCATCCCCTACCATGCCTTTTTGGGCTTACCAAACACTTAAGTTTGTAGGCACTATAGTTGGGGATCTTTAAATACTAGGAGGATTTGGTCACAACATCATGACATTCCACATCCCTACATTTCCATAGTTTTAGATCCAAAATAATTTCATGAAGCATATGGTATTATTGAGTGGGATTCCACAATGGAGAAAGAGTACAACTCTTTAATGTAGAATAAAACATGGGATCTTGTTCCAATTCCTAAGGGAAGAAAATTGGTTCATAGTAAGTGGATCTATCAAACCAAATTTTTAGGAGATGGATCAGTTGAAAAATATAAAGCATGACTTGTGGCCAAAGGTTTCTCTCAAATACCAAGTATTGACTACACTGAGACCTTTTCCCCTGTTTCAAAAATTAACTCCATTTGCTTGCTACTTGCTATTTCTACAACTCAATAGTTGGGTTGTACATCAAATGGATGTGAAGAGTTCATTTCTTCATGGAGATCTACATGAAGAAATTTACATGGAGAAATGACAAGGATTCATTCAAGATTCTTCCTTGGTTTGCAAACTAAGGAAGTCTCGCTATGGCCTCAAATAGGCTCCACAAGCTTGGTATGCCAAAATGGAATCCTTTCTTCTCTCCATTGGGTTCTCCAGATGCCACTTCAATCCAAATGTCTACATCTTGTGACAAGATGATTCTCTTCTCTTCTTGACTCTCTATGTTGATGACTTGATTATTACTAGGAGCACTTCATCCATCATCACAATTGTGAAGAATGTTTTTCATGACAGATTTTCCATGAATGAATTGGGTCTCTTGCACTACTTTCTTGAGATTTATATCACTCAGACCTCTTTGGACTACATCTAAGGCACTCATAGGAATGGGATTCACTATTCAGTAGACATAATTTTTAACTTACTTGGATAGACAGATTATAATTGGGCTAGTGATATTAATGATCACAAGTCCAACCCTAGCTACATTTTTCACTATGGTTATGGTCCTATTTGTTGGTAGAGAAAGAAGCAACATTCCATTGCTCTTTCTTCAAATAAGGTTGAGTAGCAGGGGGCTATCAATGCTACCACTGAGGCTATTTGGCTTCAAAATATCCTCACTAAACTTGGTATCACCTTTTAGAAGGCATCAATCATCTATTGTGACAACTAAAGTTCCATCTAGATCTCAAATAACCTAGTCCATGATCAATGAACCAAACACATGATCAAGATCTATATGCATTTTCTCTAGGAGTTGATTCAGGAGCAGGTCATTGATTTGCCATAGTATCCTACAATAGATCAGGTTGTAGATATATTCACCAAACCATTCATTGAGAGAAAGTATGTTCATTTTTAATCTCTCTTGGGGGTGAGTGAAATCTCTTCTAGCGGGGTCACTTAGACCTACTTCATTCAACCTCTCATTAGAGGGATTTTTTGATAACTAGGTTTTCTCCTTCTTTTATCATTGATAGTTATAATGTATTTTGGTACCTCATTAGGCCTAGTAGCCAAGACCTATATTTTCATCTTTTCATTGTATACTTATCCCTAAGTTGCACTTAAGGGGGGGTGTTAGTGTGAAAGGGG
>CM021104.1:32439232-32632173 GCA_007115665.2 Sequoiadendron giganteum
CCCTACTTTGGCTCCCCCTCCTGTCCCTCCTCCTGCTCATCTGGCCCCCCCTCTGTGGCTCCCATAGCTAGCACCTCCAGTGTCACCCTCTCCCATCGGTGGTTGCAAAACCACTGATCATATCGATCTATCACTCCAACATCCTCTGGACCCTCCCACTACCCTGGATAGGGCACCCCACTTTCCATCACCCACGCCTCCTTCACGCCCCTCACTGCCAGCGGCGCCCCCCAAGGTACCTCTCTAGTAAGCTAACGAAACATAACCGACACTCCTGGAATGTCCTGCACTAGTCCAAACTACCGCACCACTCGGTCTAGATGATGCATCTCCACTATATGCATCGGGCTCACAATCAGGAAACATCTACACATAAAGAATCCTCTAAATCGCCAAAACATGTATGACCACCATATAATGTCCTCTCTCCATAAATCATCGAATGCTCTCCTCCACCACTCCACCTCTCCCTATATCTCATACCATAGGATGCTGCCCCAAACTACCATGCCAATGGCTCTCTCTCATCCAAGTCTCCTCCCTTGATCACTATGAGCCTCGTCACTACGATGTGTGTCCATCCCCATACCTGCAGTAGCGTCCGGTGCATCAATCTCTGCACCCTCCGATAGGAAATCATGTGCATGTCCTGATATAACTAGGCCAATACACATGACCCCCAAGAGAACTGCCCATCCCCCCACTCGACAATATGTCAAATCACCCCCATGTACCGTAGGCTGCAGAAACGCCTACTCCAGTCTAGCAACAAAATCCCGCTGATCAAGCAACATAGAAACAACGGTAATGCCGACACCCCCAGGGACATGCATCTGTCTACATCCAACCCCCCCTTTCTATCGGCAAGTCATCTCACCCAAATAACACCAGCATAGTCTCATCTAACTGATCTCCTCTCAACTCCTCCTCGCACACCAGCCTTCCCACTATCGGAAACCTTAGAATCTGCCACACATCCTCCAATGTCATGGTCATCTCTCCAGTTGGCAAATGAAACATCCACATGGCCGAGCTCCACCTCTCTATCAGGGTTGTCAGCATCACCCTATGAGCCCTCATCTCAGGAAACTGCACCAAGTGCAATAATCCCGCCTGCTCTAATGCTGCATGATCCGCTCTGGTCATCACCTCAATCGGTGACTCCAATGCCTCTGGCCTCTGCTCATGAGTCTGCAATCTACCAAACCCCTGTGAGAAAAGAAATAAAAATTTCCCTTTTATTAGAAAATTTTTTGTCCCACAATCCTCTTCCTCCCACTTTTCTCTCTCTATTTTCTCTTCTTATCCTATACTTCTTTCGCCCCTACAGTGGGGCGTACCTGCCCTCGGCCTGTCGAGGCTTGCTGGGTCGGATCCACCCCCTGCAACGGGGTGAATCTTCCCTCGACTGGCCGAGGCGGATCCACCCCCTACAGCGGGGAGTATGCACCCTCGACCAACTAGGGCGGATCCACCCCTTGCAACGGGGCGTATGCGCCCTTGGCCGGTCGGGGCGTATCCGCCCCCTGCAGTGGGGTGGATGCGCTCTGGGCGGCGCCCCCACCAGAGCCTGCCCGCACTAGGCGGCGGCGCCGCCTCTTGCAGTGGTGTGGTCGAGCCACCCCCCACAGCGGGGTGGACTCGCCCCGCAAGTGGGGCGCCTTCGCCCGCCCCCGCTCTTGGTTGTCTAAGGAGTTTAGTTTCTCTTGATATAGTGTTTTAAATTGAATAATGTAAAGATTCACATGATGCATGGAATAATTTTAGAACTCTATATGGTACAATTGATGAAGGTCATGGTTATCAAATTGACAACAAACTAGTGAGTCTTGATCCAAAGTCTTTTGACAACATCTAGGATTATGTAACAAAGGTCAATAAACATAGAGCATAATGTAAATCATGTGGCTTAGAGAAGAAAGACATTCAACTTGTCTATAACACTCTCAACAAACTTGGACATGAACTTGAAACTTTTGTTTCTAGCTTTCACACTCATAGGTTGACAATGGGATCTACATTCACTACACCTTCTTTTGCTTTAATTTTTGAAATGTTGATGCAAGAACAAGGTAAGGGGTGAGTGTAGGATCATGGCGGTCCAAAAAGATGTGATATGACAAAAAAGTAGCTGAGGACACTTTTCTATCCAAACTTGATGAAATGAAAAGGGTTTTTTGAGATTTAATTTTTAGCTTCTCACCAATATATGATATTATTATTTTGAATCTAATATATAATTATTATTGATTTTCTACATGCATTATGACTAAAGTCTTGATTGATAGGATGACTGAAAAATATCTATAATTCTCAAACTATTTCACATTTTTCAAATCTGAAATATGCAACATATTCTATGCTTCCCATACTATAGGATAAAATAAAATAAAATTGAATTTAATAAAATTTTGACCAATTTATGGTTGTCAAACAAACAATTTTTCATATCTTTAAAATTTCCTAGTAAAAAAATCATAACTAATTATTTAATTGCAAAACAATTGCAAAAATTTAGCACATCCAAGCATGTGTCCTCTACTTATATTGAAAGTTGAAAACAAAATTCTTGTACTTAGGTTGGTCAAACATGCAATTGCTTTTTATTTTTTTCTTAAAAAATTTAGTAATACTATATTGAAATTTTAAATTTTCACCAAATAGATTTACTTTTTTCCATAAAAGGACTAGTATCTTAGAAACTAAATTTAATTTTATACAAATTTTATTCTTACACATTTTTCAAATTATGTTAATAACCTATTGAAATTTTTATGTCAAGTTGCCTAACTCTATATTTTTGAACTTTCATTGTCACTTAAGGGCCTAGTTTGGACCCCCATGATCCTACAGTGACCCTAAGCTTCTTTCCATGGGTCTTCTTAAGCATTCACACTTACATGATTTGATGGTTGGTCAACCAAAGGGTTAGAAAGAATCAAGGAAACTTCATAAAAAAACAAAATCCGTTCAAAAAGAAGTCATAAATAGATCAAACACAATCATCTTCTACAACAAAATTTTACTCCAACTCCTCCTCTTCAAAGGGGAACTTTCAAACGAAGGAAAGGACAACTTGTATCTACTACAAGAAACTTGGTCAAAAGGAACATTCTTGTCATAAGAAGTAGATTGATGAGTTAAAGCATCTTTTGAAAAATTAAAAACATTAATCTGCCTTCTTTTGTTGCTCAACAATCCTTTACTCTTTCCAAATCAGGTAAAGGGAAAGCAAATGCACTTGTTGCTATTACCAATTCTTCACAATAGTGGATTCTTGATTTGGGTGCATCACATCACATGGGTTCTATTAAAGAACATTTTTCTTTGTTGGAGCCTTGTTTTGTGCCCCACATTCTCATTGTGGATGATTCATGTAGTGTCAAAAAAAGGGTCCAACTTTTTCACACTCATTTGGGTCCTCCTTGCAGATTTTTGCTTAATGTTGCCTTGATTTAATGTTTTAATGTGGATAATACATTCCATTAGGTCTTGGGCCCTTGTGAACTAATGAATTTAAATGGTACCTTGCAAAGTGTTATAACATACTTCCACACTTTTCTAGGGTTTTATCAATTAACTAAGCATAATGAACATAATTTCAATCATAATTTACATTAATATTACCTTATTTGGTGTGTTGAAAAGTGTTGTAACACACTTTCATATTCCTCTAGGCTTGTCATTAATAATTGGGCTTTATTATGCTTTAATTGGTCTTATTTTGCATCCATAAGCCTCATTTAATGCATCTTTTTGAGGATAATCCTAACACCAATCAGTAACCAATAATAATTTAGGTGTTCCTACCTTGTGTGGCCTAGATTTAGTGTCTAGGACTCATTCGCCACCTTAGGCAAATGAGTCCCACCTAGGTCTTTTTGGACCTAGTGCAGGTTTCACACATTTCTAGACACTTTTCATTTTTGGTCCCATACATTATTTGTGATGGGAATCATTCACTACCTTGGGTGAATGAGTCCCATGTGACCAAAATTCAAATTTAAATCAAATTTCTAGTGTGATTTTATTCTCCTAGATTTGATGTCAGCTTCTAGTATTGCAATTTGAGGAATTTTTGCATAATTGAGTATAACTAAAAGATTGTTTCACTCATTTTCTCCTAACAAGAAATCAAGTGACCTAGGACTTTTGTGAGAGCATTCTTATAGAAAAATGAGTTCATGAGAGCATTTGAGCCAGAGAATTCAAGGCTTTCAAGGGTAGATTATCAAGTATTCAAGAGAATTCTTCAAGCATCGATCATTATGTCAAAAATTACATTCTCCATGTTTGTTATTATGCTCGCAATTATGATGTAGAGTTCATAGCCCAAGAAATAATTGCATTCAATATCTATCAACATCAAGAAAGAGTCAAGAACCACATCCATTACAACCATTTCAAGCATAATTGCAACACTTTATTGCTAGGGTTTGGTGAGTTGCAACATTGCCTTTTTTTCATTCATCATTCTCCATTTACATTTTCTTTCATTTCAAGGTTTAATTACAACAAGGGGTTTGACCAAGGAAAACCCCTATCTTCTAAACCCACAAAAATTTTCCCTTTTCTTGTGTTTGATTTGTAAGTATAGGTTGCAAACTTGTCAAGGAGCAAAGTTGGAGAAAAAATTTCAAGTCTTCAAAGTTATCAAAGTTTCCATTCAACCTTGGAGAAGCTTGGAGAAGACCTATTGGTGCTATTTTATAGATTCTTATCCGAAAACTAGTTAGGAAGATCATATCAAACCAAGAGGCACAAAATTCCCTTCAAAATTTCTAGAAAATCAGAAGTGGACTGATTCACCACTATTAGCGAATGAGTCCCATTGTATAGGCCTAAATAGGATCTTTGTAGATTTGGATGCCCTTTTGACTAAAACCTATTTATGCACATTTTCCCATAAACTTGATTGATTCACGAGTATGTGTAGGATCATCATGGAAAAAATAGGCCCTTAAGTGGTGATGAAAATTTAGAAAATCAGAGATAGGCAACTTGACTCAAAAAATGAATAAGTTATTTATATTATTTCAAAAATATGTAAGAATAGAATCTGTAGCAAAATAAATTTAGTTTCTAAACTACTAAGTTTATTTTAAAAAAAGAAAAATCTATTTGGTAAAAATTTGAAATTTTAATGCAGTAGTACTTAAATTTCAGGGAGAAAATAAGAAGTAGGTGTCTGTCTGACCACCCTAACCACAATAAAATGATAATATTTTTTATAATATTTTAGATATAAGTAGAGGACTCATGTCTTGATGTGGTGCATATTTTTTTGTATTTTTTTTCCAAGTAAATAATTAATTATGAATTTTTTATTATAAATTTTAAAAAATATAAAAATTCTTATGTCTGACCACCTTAACTTGGTCAAAACTTCATGAAATTCAATTTTTTTAATCCTATATTATTTGAAGCATAGAATGTGATGCATGTTTTAGATTCAAAAAATGTGATACCATTTGAAAATTATAGATGTTTTTCAATCAACCTATCAATTAGGACTTTAGTCGTAATTTTAATAGAAAATGAATAATAATTATTTATTAAATTCAAAGTAAAGCATAATTTGTATTGGTAGAAATTTGAGAATCTTCTTTAAAAATCCTTTTTGTTTCATCAATTTTGGGTTAAAAAAAAGTTATTAGCCACATGGGCCATCATATCACTTACATATCACCACTTTTTGGCCCATCATGATCCTGCACATGCCCTTGCCTAGCTTGGTGAATGAGTCCCAGTAAACATAAGCAACAAAATTTTCAGTGATCCAAATCTCCATTCTACCTTCTTCAATATTTCAAGTGCACAATTCTTGTTTCATTTCCTTTTAGTGTATGTTTATCTTTCTAGGTCATCTTGCATACTACACTGTGTTTTGAAACATTTTCTTTTCCAAGTTTACACTTGGTGGTGAATCCCTCATTTGACATCATTCATTCCCTTTGCCAAATTTCAATCTCCTTTACATTGAAATCTCAAGGGTTTTTTCTTGAGTGAAACACAAGAAGAAAATTGACCTCTCTCTTTTTAGGTTTAAAAGCCTAGAATCCCTAGAGGGAGGTCACCATTTTTTTCATTTCATTTTGGTGATCCTTCATTTAGAGAATCATAATTCTAATTTGGATTGCATTTACATCCTAAATTTAGCTTGCATTAGTTAATTTTCATTCTAGGGTTTCAATTTTTTCATAAGTGAAAAGCTCATTTAGCTTGCATTATTGCACTTAATTCCATTGAAAATCAGTAAAATTTCACATTTGCATCTCAAATTTTCATCACAAAACATAAAAAGCATAAAATTCAATTCTAAATTCTAAATTTTTTCAAAACAATTAGTACCTAGACTCATTCACCACCTTGGGTGAATCAATCCCTCTGCATATTTTGAACTACATTTTCTATCATTTATAGTTCATTTTTTGAGTTTCTATTTGTTGTTTCTATATTCTCGTTTAACTTTCCATAATTTCAATTATAAAAATTTCATTCTTATTAGTTTACATTACATTTGCAGTTACCCCACATTTAGTAGCTTTTGCATGTGTTTTTGGTGTCCTATTGCTAATACCATAGTGAGAAGAAGTTTGAGACACATGTCATCCCTTGATAGAACAATCATTGTGGATTTTGGGTTATGTAGAGCTTCCACTCCTATTATTGACACTAGTACACTAGGCATATATAACACCCTTAGCAACTCTTTTCCTTCAAGTAGCACACAAGTTAAACCAAGGAATGATATCATCTCACAAGAAAACATGATGCAAATTCAAGACGACTTAGAAAACTTGCAACACAAAAAATGCCTTGAAATGTTTTCAACTACTACAATTTCTACCATAGAAAAAATTCACCACATGCTTCAAAGTGATGATGGCCTTGAATTTGTGAAAAGCATAGTCCTTTACCAATAAAAAATTTTATAAGCCAAGGAGGAACTAAAATTCCTCCTCCCACAACAATGGCATCAATCCCTACCTACACCCCTCCTCAAGTGACAATGACATGCATCAAGTTAGTAATCTGATTCATTCCTTGGGTATTCCTTCTAGCATCTCTAGTTCCTATGTGGCATCACAAGTTATATCTCCTACCTTACCACCTATAATCATTCCATTCACTTGTCCCACAAACACATACAGTCCATCACCACTTTCACTTCCATCTCATAACACAAGAAATGACCCTCTCACAAATCAACTTTTCCAAACCATGTCATCCCTTCAAAATAAATTTTCTACCATCAACCAAAATCAAAATGGCCCACACACATATTATGTCAAAAGTGGTCCATTGTCCTTGGAGATATTACAAACATCGATTCCACAAGGTGTAGAGGTGCCTAGATTTGAGAAATGTGGAGCAAAGGGAGATCCTTCTAACCATGTTAATGCCTACATTGCCTTATGTAGTGACTTTTTCCTTAATGATAAAATTTTGGCAAAGCTCTTTCCTAGAACCTTAAAAGATACTACCTTGGAGTGGTTTTCTTCTTTACTGAATAACTCGATTTGCTCATTCAATGAACTTGTTGAGGCATTTATAAACCATTTCCAAGTGCATATGACTCCCAAGATGACCTTGGATGACTTAATGAGATGTAAGAAAAAGGGGAATGAAAAGATAACTGAATTTATCTCATGATATCAATCACTTTATTCCCAATTCGATGTCAAGATCCTCGACCCACACCTTCAAAATATGTTCATATAAAAATTGCAAACTAAGATCCAAGACAAACTTACCATGATGAAATTTCCATCCTTCATTCACTTGTGCACTACCCTTCATGATTATCAAAATTTGGTTTGCAGTTGAGATACAAAGTCCACTTCTAGCTGAATCGAGAGATCCGAGCATGTGCACAAAAATAATTCCCAACCTTTTAGAAAAATAAATAAAGGGCTCCTCCAATTCAACCCCCCTTAAAAACCAACTCAAAATGTCCATAAGAAAGTCACTACTTTCAAATCCATAACACCCTTTAGCTATGGAGATCGAAAGAGACATTTCACTCCCTTACCTGACACCCTTCATAATACCATGTCACAAGTTCTAAACCAACACATGATTACTTTACCTCTCATCAAAACACTTGACCCTAGAATAAGCCTTTACCTCTAAAATTTAAATCAAATGCTTATTGCCACTATCATCAAAAAAATGGACATGGCATGGAACATTGCAAGCATCTTAAACATATTGCGCAAGACCTCATTGATTTTGACCATCTATCCATTGTAGGCACTAGTGATCAAGGCAATAAGTTTGTTGCCCCTCCAAACCAAAACTGGAAAATTTTCACCAATCCCATGCCAAAACATACTATTTTATTTGTCAAAGCTAGCAAGACTCCAAAGAATGATGTGATGAATGTTGATATAGATGATGAAAACATTGATTCTATTCCAACTAATGCTATCAATGTCAATCCTATAAATGAAATGATAGGGGTGATAGACATCATCCCTCATAAGGGCTGAAATAAGAGTCCTCCTGATATTTATTTCTCCTTTAAAGATATAAGTTTAAACATTTTCTCGATGGTCCTCTTTACATAGTTGTTTGTATCTATGACAAGCCCACTAATGGGATATTAATAGATCTCACCTGTAGAGAGGGTATGTGTAGGATCATGATGGGCCAAATAGTGGCGATATGTAAGTGATATGATGGCCCATGTGGCTGATGCTTTTTTTTTACCCAAAATTGTTGAAATGAAAAGGGTTTTTAAAGGAAAGTCTCAGCTTTCCACCAATATAAATTATGTTTTACTATGAAATTAATAAATAATTATTATTCATTTTCTATTTGAATTACAACTAAAGTCTTAATTCATAGGCTGATTGAAAAACATATATAGCTTTCAAACGATATCACATTTTTTAAATCTGAAACATGCGTCACATTCTATGCTTTGCATACCTTAGGATAAAAAAATAAAAAAATTATTTTCATGAAGTTTTGACCAAGTTAAGGTGGTCAGACATAAGAGTTTTTATATTTTTTAAAATTTGTGCTAAAAAAATCATAATTAATTATTTACTTGTAAAAAAATTACAAAAAAAATATACATCACATCGGGACAAGAGTCCTCTACTTCTATCTAAAATCTTATAAAAAAATATTATTATTTTATTATGGTTAAGGTGGTCAGATAAACACCTACTTCTTATTTTTTCCCTAAAATTTAAGTACTTCTGCATTGAAATTTCAAATTTTCACCAAATAGATTTAAAAAAAAAAACCTAGTAGTTTAGAAACTATATTCAATTTGATATAGATTCTATTCTTACATATTTTTGAAATAATATAGATAATTTATTCAAATTTTTACGTCAAGTTTCCTAACTCTGATTTTTTGAACTTTTATCACCACTTAAGAGCCTATTCTTTCCATGATGATCTTGAACACACCCGAGAGAATGTGATCACTGAGGAATTCGTAATCTTGCATGAGCTCTATCAAGATGAATATGACAAACCAAAAGCATGGATCGAGACAAATAATGGTTTTGCATGCCCTACAATCAGATCAATCCTAGCCCTACCATTACAAATAGGAAAAAAATAAATTATATGTTACATTGTCCATCATCTCGTAGTTAGACCAAATTCATGTGAATCTAGGTGACCCATGGCTTCACTCCATAAAGTCATCCCTTCGATTGTGCACAAATGCTTAAAGTTTCTCTTTAAAAATGAGATATTCACTGTTCACCATAGTGGCTTTAACCCCTTGTCATGTAAAGGAAACTTTTCCCTAGATGTCTTTTGGCCTAAGCCAATGGAACCTATCAAGCCAAGAGAAGAGTTATTTTTCTTTTCCTATCAAAAGTTCAAGGCAAACAAGATAGTAGACTTATCTCTCCACAATATGCCCCCGCCCACCTTCGAGCCTACCATCCTTGATGAAACTATACTTGATCCTAAACAAGACCAAAAAAATCAAGAGCAACCTAAAATAAAAACCTCACCTACCTCTTACAAGTGACCAAGAAACAATGAAACCAACCCCACCACACCTCCAAGAGTAAAACAAGTTTACAAAGTCAAAGAGAAAGTGGTTGAACAATGTCTCGTGGTTCCTTTCATTCCTCCCCTTGGGGAAGAAAGAAAACCTATGGTTGATCAACCCACTCTTATGTAGCTTGAAAAAAAAACTAAAAGAAATAGAGGTGCTAGGGAGCATAGACATAGATTTCGTGCCCTTGCTTGCAAGTTACATGTAGAATTAAACAAAGAAGATCAAGATCCAAACTTCATTGAAGCAATACTCGATGACCCTCCTCCCTAGCCGAAGCACAAAAATTCAATGCATCCTCCACAACAAGAGTTGAAATCTTTAATGGAAATTATCCTTCAACCTCCTATTGTGATCAAATTAGATGACGATGATGATGATTCCATTTAATTGACAAAGAAGTGCATAATAAACTAAATACATTATTTTCCTCTTCCATGAGCTTAAATGAAAAATTTTCTATAAAGAGTACTGAACCTAGTGCTTCTCCTAGTTTGGCACTTTCTCTTGTCCCTCTATCTAGTTTCCTACCTTTGGTATATAACGAACTTGACTTGGAGGTGGATGACTTGCTCATAGGCTAGCTTGCATTTTCCTTACTAGCATTTTATATCATGTCTTTTTCATTTTTCTTTAGTGTGATTACATGTGTGTGATGTGATCCCTTGTGATGTTTTTTTTTCTCTCTCTTTGTGATATTCCTCCATTTCTACCTTCATTCTTCTCTATGGCATGCATCGCTTTCACTTTTCATCTTTATATTTTTCTTGTGTTTTCCTTTTGGGGATGCCACAAGGCATCAAGACATTCACGTCTCCTTCATGTTGACCCAAAAGGCTTTCTTTTTCTTTTGCCTTTTCCATTTCAAATTTATCTTTTTCTTGTGTTTTCCTTTTGGGAATTACGCAAGGCACCAAGACACCCTATGTATCTTCCATGTTGACCCAAAGGTTTTTCTTTGTTTTTTCTCTCTTTGTGTCATTCTTCTAGTTCTATGTGTATTTGGGGGATGATGACAATTCTAAGCTCCTTAAAAACATTGCAGCAAAGAACATACGAACCCCAAATCCATAGATCCCTTATGTGTTTGGTGTTTTCATTTTGGGGGAAACCCCTCTCTTTTCTTTTTCTCTTGCATGATGTAGCGTTACTTGGAAACATATGACTTGACATAGGGATTTCAAAGTTGTCTCTCATGTCTTCCTTCTTGTTTTCATTTTTTTCATTTGCTACTTTGAAGTAATTGGTCACAGTATGGTGTTTAGAAATTTCTTTAAAGTGGGGGCATACATTGGCATTATTCTCTTTCATTTTTCCTTTTTCATGGTTCTTAGTGCAACCTTCTTGCTTGATACTTTTAATTTGTTGCTTTGTAGATGATCTTGGGTGTAATGTCCTTCAAGAGAATGATCTATCTTAGCATATTACATTCCTCTTAGTGGCTTGATGCGATATGTGTTGCATCCCCTAAGTTGTGAATTTTCTATTCTTTGATTGGTCCTCTCTTGGAGATATTAGGAACAATGTTCCCTAAGTTAAAGAACTCACATAAACTAAGCAAGACTCCTTTTAAAATTTCCTATTTTTTCATGTTGCATTTGTTGCTATATGGCCACCTTGCATAACACATCTTTCATGCCTGTGGAGCCATCCTATTTGTTCATGAGCTCTAAGCATAAAATGTTTTTCTTGTCTCGTGAAGCTCAAAAATAATTTTTGTGTGGTGCCTTATTAAAGTTATCAAGAGGTATAATTTTGGTATGGTTGAGCGGGAATTCCACTCTAAGGAATGACTTTCCCCATAGCCACTTGCATCTATGTGAGTACATTCTAGCCATTAGTGTATTTTTCTCACCTTTTAGGACTTCTCACTTGGTGGAAAGCAATGAGCTTCGTTGCCTTAGAGTGAGTATGCATTTTTCAGACAAACATACTAGATCTGATCCACATCAATATGGAAAAATAGTCGAAGCTTGATCCAATTCTATTTTATTTCTTTTTATCTTTGACAGCATATGATTGGCCTTTTCGATGTTCTTTACATTATTTTCATGTGTGTTCCTTTGCGCTTATGTTGGTTTGCCATGGAATCTTGATCTTGGGGGCTTGATCATACCTCTTGATCATTTTCATCTCATATTGATAAGATTGGTACATTGGAACCCCCCTTGATGTGTGTTTGTCTACTTTAGTGTGAGTTTAAAGCAAGTTCCTCCTCTCACTAAAGTGGGGGCTAAATGTAGTGTCGAAAAAAGGGTCCTTCGACTTTTTCACACTCGTTTGGGTCCTCCTTGCAGATTTTCACTTAATGTTGCCTTGATTTAGTGTTGTAATGTGGATAACACATTCACATTAGGTCTTGGGACATTGTGAACTAATGGATTTAAATGCTACCTTGCAAAGGTGTTGTAAAGTGTTGTAACATACTTTCACACTTTTCTATGGTTTTACCAATTAACTAAGAAAAATGAACATAATTTTAATCATAATTTACATTAACCTTTCCTTATTTGGTTTGTTGTAAAGTGTTGTAATACACTTTCATTTTCCTCTAGGATTGTCATTAATAATTGGGCTTTCTTATGCTTTGATTGGTCCTATTTTGCATCGACAAGCCTCATTTATTGCATATTTTTTAGGATAATCCCAACACCAATTAGTAACCAATCATAATTTAGGCATTCCTAGATTGTGTGGCCTTGATTTAGTATTTGGGACTCATTCGCCACCTTGGGAAAATGAGTCCCACCTAGGTTTTTCTGGCCTCGATGTAGGTTTCACATATTTCTAGACACTTTTCATTTTTAGTCCCATACATTGTGTGTGATGGGAATCATTCGCCACCTTATTCAAATGAGTCCCATGCGGCCAAAATTCAAATTTAAATAAAATTTCTAGCGAGATTTTATTCTCATAGTTCTGATATCAGCTTGTAGTATTGCAATTTTGAGAATTCTTGCATATTTGAGTATAAATACAAGGTTATTTCACTCCTAACAAGCAACCAAGTGACCTAAGACTTTTGTGAGAGAATCCTTATAGAAAATTGAGTTCACAAGAGAATTTGAGCAAGAGAATTCAAGGCTTTTAAGGGTAGATTATCAAGCATTCAAGAGCATTTGCAAGTATCAATCATTATGTCAAAGATTACATTCTCCATGTTAATTATTGTGCTCACAATTGTGATGTAGAGTTCATAACCCAGGCAAGCATTGCATTCAAGATCTATCAACATCAAGCAAGAGTCAAGAAACACATCCATTGCAGCCATTTCAAGCATAATTGCAACACTTTATTTCTAAGAATTGGTGAGTTGCAACATTACCTTTTGTTCATTCATCATTCTCCATTTACATTTTCTTCATTTCAAGGTTTAATTACCAACAAGGGGTTTGATTGAGGAAAACCCTTATCCTCTAACCCCACAACATTTTTCCATCCTCTTGTGTGTGATTTGCAAGTCTAGGTTGCAGACTTCTCAAGGAGAAAATTTGGAGAAAAGTTGTCAAGTCATCAAAGTTGTCAAAGTTTCCATTCAACCTTGGAGAAGCTTGGAGAAGACCTATAGGTGCTATTTTGCAGATTTAGATCTGGAAACCAGCCAAGAAGAGTAGATGAGACTAAGAGGCATAAAATCCCTTTCATAATTTCTAGAAAATTAGAAGTGGACTAATTTTCCACTCTTGGGAAATGAGTCGCACTATACAGGCTTGGACATGATCTTTGTAGATTTGGATACCCTTTTGGCTAAAACTTGTTTCTACACATTTTCTCAGAAATTGGATTGATTTTCCCTGCTTGGTGAATGAGTCATAGTCAATATAAATAGTAGATTTTCTAGTGATCCAAATCTCCATTCTACCTTCTTTATTCTTCTAGGTGCACACTTTCAGTTTCGTAGCCTTTTATTGCATTTTTTTTAATCTTTCTAGGTCATCTTTTATACTAAACTATGTTTTCAAACATTTTCTTTTCCAAGTCAACACTTGGTGTTGAACCCCTCATTTGACATCATTCGATCCCTTGGAACATTCCCTTTGCCAGATTTAAATCTCCTTTGCATTGAAATCTCAAGGGTTTGTTCTTGAGTGAAACACCCAAGAAGAAAATTGATCTCTCTCCTTTTAGGTTTAAAATCCTAGAAGCCCTAGAGGGAGGTCACCATTTTTTTCATTTCAATTCTCCAATGGATGTCATTGGGAAGGGTTCAATTGATACTAGCAATGGTACATTTGAGGATGTCCTCTCTGTGCCTAATTTGTCACCCACCCTACTCTCCTTCTACCAAATCACTCATAATGGTAGAAAATTTGAATTCACTACAAATTTTGTTAGCATCAAGAATCTTGAAGATAATGCAATCCTTATAGTGGGTAAGCCCAATCATGATTCTCACTTGTATGATTTCTGTCATTTTGTACCTAATTAACATTCTACTACATTGCTCACTCATAATTTCTATGAGAAAACTATGTCATGAGTGGTTTGGCCATCTCAACTACCTTTATCTTCAACAACTTAGCAAACATAATATGGTCATGAGTCTTACTCAAATAATTTTTTTTGATGGTTTATGTTTAGGTTGTGCCTTAGGAAAACATCTTGAGGAGAAGTTAGATAAAGGGAAGGCTTGGAAGGCTTCAAAATTCCTTGAATTGGTTCATAGTGACTTGGTGGGTCCTTTTCCATCATTATCTTTTAGTAAGGCTCGTTATTTTCTCACCTTCATTGATGATTATTCTAGATACACATGGTTCTACTTTCTTCGAAACAAAGGCTAAGTCTTTGATATATTTCAAGAGTTTAAGGCTTGTCTTCAAAAGCAATCTAGAAAGTGTGTCAAAATTCTCCCCACTGATAATGGAAAATAATATGCAAACCATTTATTTGAGCAATTATGTACTCTTGAAGGGATTGATCTTCAACATACTATTGTCTACACACCACAAAAAAATGGTGTAGCTAAGAGGAAAAATAGGTCCTTGAAAGAGATGGTTGGTTTCATGACCCACACTCGCTCTCTTGCACTTGCATATTGGGCATAAGCCATCAACTGTGTTGCTCACATCCAAAAAAAATTTCCACATAAGGCATTAAAGGGCATCACTCCCTTGGAATCTTGCTGTGGTGGGAAACCTATTGTGGGTCACTTTAGATTTTTTGGCTCCCCAACATGGGCACATATTCCATTAGAGAAGTGCAAGGCCTTGGAACCTCAGATTCGGCCTTGCATCTTTGTTGGTTACCCTAATGGTATCAAAGGATATCAGCTAATGGATCCTAAAACACATGAGCTCTTCATTAAGTGCAGTGTGAAATTTAAGGAAATATCTTCTAGCTCATCCTCTACTCTTCTTTCCTCAATAGTGGAATTAGAGGATTCTAACATCAACAATTTTCCTCAAGCTTCCTCTAGTCATCAAGTTGATCATGAGATTTCATATTCCTCTTCACAGAGTTCATAATCTCTTTCTCCATCCCCTACCATGCCTTTTTGGGCTTACCAAACACTTAAGTTTGTAGGCACTATAGTTGGGGATCTTTAAATACTAGGAGGATTTGGTCACAACATCATGACATTCCACATCCCTACATTTCCATAGTTTTAGATCCAAAATAATTTCATGAAGCATATGGTATTATTGAGTGGGATTCCACAATGGAGAAAGAGTACAACTCTTTAATGTAGAATAAAACATGGGATCTTGTTCCAATTCCTAAGGGAAGAAAATTGGTTCATAGTAAGTGGATCTATCAAACCAAATTTTTAGGAGATGGATCAGTTGAAAAATATAAAGCATGACTTGTGGCCAAAGGTTTCTCTCAAATACCAAGTATTGACTACACTGAGACCTTTTCCCCTGTTTCAAAAATTAACTCCATTTGCTTGCTACTTGCTATTTCTACAACTCAATAGTTGGGTTGTACATCAAATGGATGTGAAGAGTTCATTTCTTCATGGAGATCTACATGAAGAAATTTACATGGAGAAATGACAAGGATTCATTCAAGATTCTTCCTTGGTTTGCAAACTAAGGAAGTCTCGCTATGGCCTCAAATAGGCTCCACAAGCTTGGTATGCCAAAATGGAATCCTTTCTTCTCTCCATTGGGTTCTCCAGATGCCACTTCAATCCAAATGTCTACATCTTGTGACAAGATGATTCTCTTCTCTTCTTGACTCTCTATGTTGATGACTTGATTATTACTAGGAGCACTTCATCCATCATCACAATTGTGAAGAATGTTTTTCATGACAGATTTTCCATGAATGAATTGGGTCTCTTGCACTACTTTCTTGAGATTTATATCACTCAGACCTCTTTTGGGATCTCATTTGCATAGCCAAATCATTCTCTTGATCTTTTTCCACATTTTCATATGGCAGATTGTAACCCTACACCAACTCCCTTTTATGTCTGAAGTTAAGCTTGAGGAAAATTGTTCCACACCGGTAGTTGATGCTACTTTGTATCATAAAATTATTGGGAGCCTCATCTACTTGAATCATACTCACCCTAACATTTCCTTTGTATTTGGATTTGCTTTGCACTTCATGAAAAATCCACATGAGCTTCATTGGAAAGTTGCCAAACACATCTTGGACTACATCTAAGGCACTCATAGGAATGGGATTCACTATTCAGTAGACATAATTTTTAACTTACTTGGATAGACAGATTATAATTGGGCTAGTGATATTAATGATCACAAGTCCAACCCTAGCTACATTTTTCACTATGGTTATGGTCCTATTTGTTGGTAGAGAAAGAAGCAACATTCCATTGCTCTTTCTTCAAATAAGGTTGAGTAGCAGGGGGCTATCAATGCTACCACTGAGGCTATTTGGCTTCAAAATATCCTCACTAAACTTGGTATCACCTTTTAGAAGGCATCAATCATCTATTGTGACAACTAAAGTTCCATCTAGATCTCAAATAACCTAGTCCATGATCAATGAACCAAACACATGATCAAGATCTATATGCATTTTCTCTAGGAGTTGATTCAGGAGCAGGTCATTGATTTGCCATAGTATCCTACAATAGATCAGGTTGTAGATATATTCACCAAACCATTCATTGAGAGAAAGTATGTTCATTTTTAATCTCTCTTGGGGGTGAGTGAAATCTCTTCTAGCGGGGTCACTTAGACCTACTTCATTCAACCTCTCATTAGAGGGATTTTTTGATAACTAGGTTTTCTCCTTCTTTTATCATTGATAGTTATAATGTATTTTGGTACCTCATTAGGCCTAGTAGCCAAGACCTATATTTTCATCTTTTCATTGTATACTTATCCCTAAGTTGCACTTAAGGGGGGGTGTTAGTGTGAAAGGGGCATTTTATCTAACTAGATCATTTCCTAGCTAGTTCTTCATAGAAGTCCTCTTCACACTAGCTTAACTTGACATAGGGATAAGGTGGTCGAGCTTTAATGACATGAGTTGTTACACCTCATATAATGACAACACTTGTCATAATCTAGTTACATCTGTCTCTTCCCTTGGCCTATATAACCAAGGCATTTCATTTGTAATCTCAATTCTCAAGCTGAATATAGATTTGTATTCTTGAAAGGAATGCAGTTTATTATTTATCATATTTTTATATTCTCTTTCCTTTAGTCATTTTTATCTTGGGGTAGGCTAGTTAGAAAATCTCACACTAGTAAATTAACACAGTTATATCTTCTTCTTTTTTTAACATTGGAACATGAATGAAGAAGGGTTTTATGACTAAATAACTACATCAAATGAGAGCCAGTCTACCTAGTTTTTGTTTGTTTGTGATGAGTGTGATTAATTAACCTAATTTATATAAGCCCTAATATAAAAATATGAATGATCACACAAATAGAAACAAAAAATAACAAAAATGGGTATATATCTAAGATGTGGAGACATAGGAGCACTTGTGGTTGAAAGAAAATCCTAAAATGTAGGGAAAGGGGTGTGGGGCACCATAGTCCTAGGTTTTTTGGATTTTCAAAAGCTAGATCACTCAATCACAATATTTTCTATCCTTCTGCAATAAGTCACTGAACCAAAGTGGCTTGCAGGCCAATCATAGGTGGGGATTCATTTAATCAAGTGGAAATTAATTAAACACAAGTAATTAATTAATAAATATAATATATTCCCATCTAATGCCTTGAGTACTTGTAAAGGCTAAGGATGTTTGGGAAGACATGTTAGCTTGGGGAGATTTGGTCTTGTAAGGTCAAGTAACCTCCTTTATATGAGAGATTACTATATTTTGCATGTGTTGGAAGAAAGGGGAAGACTATTAGAAGTTTTTCATTGTTGGTGTTGTTTGGAAACATGACCATGAGGTGCATTTATTGTATGATCTATTGTTTTCATTGATGTCAAAAATTTTATGATCATTCTAGCATGGCTTGGAAGCATTCTTGAAGATATTTGGACACAATAAGTTGAACAAAAAATATCGTTATATAGGAATTTGGCTAAGTATTCCTTCTAATAATCTTGTGGTTTAGTGCATCAATTTTTGGATCTGCACTCCAACACAAGTGGAGATACCACTCTATGAATCTAAATATAGTTTTGAGATCATCAGGTGAATCTACACTCAAGATTTGGTGACATTTTGTGAAGCATTCTAAAAGTTATGAATGATAGAATTTAGCTCTATATATTGCGCTCACTCCTTTTACATGTCTCGATGTGGGAGACTCCACATTTCTTTGCAGATAATTATTTTGTTTTTTTATGATGATGATAAGCTATTAGATGTTGGTTGAGTAAGAGTTCAGAGAGAGATCAAGATTTTAAATCACATATGGAAAATTGTATGTACAATGAAGGTTTTGTGTTTAGGTCTTATTTTGGGTTGACCTAACATGTTTGATGTTTTATGAAGGAAAATAAAGTAACTTGATCTTATGTGGGATCTATATTAGATCCATCCCAACCTATCTTAAGGTAAATTAAATTTTGAATAATGTCATGAGATGTGGATAAAATTTTTTGAGGATGACATGTCTAATTTTGTGTGTTACTTCTAATTAGGCCGACCTAATTTAAGTTACACTTGATATGGATATATATAGGAGATTAACTTTGGATTTTATAAATATAAGGATGATGATGGTGTGATAGAGAGAGAAAATTGTATGCGAGTAATGAGAGTGTATATGACATGTATTGTGCTTCACCTGCATGTGTCTAATGCGAATATAATTAGAGTTGAGCATATTATGAGAAGAGAAGAGTATTGATTTAGATATGTGTGTGTGCCACCAAAAAGTGTAGTCTTTGGCACTTTTTCACTCATTTTGGCCTTGTTTTACCCTAATTCAGTCTTAAAAGCTAGCAATTCAACAATATTCTAATGGTGTTTTATTAAGGTGTTGTGAAGTTTTGTAACACATCTTCCCACTTTTCTAAGACCCTTTAAACATAATTCACCTAAACAATACCCTTTTACCCCTTCCCAAGCCTTGGGACAAAGTGTTGTAAGATATTTTCACATTTTCCTAGGCTTATCATCCACTAATTAACCCTTTTCTTATGATAATTTGTCCCCTTTATGTACTTTTAGTCCCTACTTAAGTATGTTTCAGGAAACAAAGCTAATAAACTTTATTAATCATCATTTAATTCCTAACCACCACTTGAAATTTTCCAAGTGGACTAGGTCGCCACCTTGGGTGACCTAGTCCCTTTTGGCATATATTTCAAATCTAAGACAAAAACCTAATGGGAATTTGCCTCCAAAACCCTAGTGTCGGCCTATGATGTTGCATTTTTAGGGAAATTAGGGAATATGTTCTATAAATAAGGGTTTTTACCCCTTCATTTCTCTCTCTCCCAAGCTCATTTTTGCATCTCTTCACAAGTACTCTTGCACTCAAGCTTCCCAAGCAAGCAATCAAGCATAAGGGCATGACAAGAAACCTCCATTAGATCTATTCTTGCATGTTTAAGACCTCAACAACAAAGTATTTGGTGAGAATTTACATTTTTTTTATCATTCAAGCATCTTTCCTTTGATTTTATCTCATTTGGGTTTGAGTTACCATTAAAGGGGTTTAACTTAGGTAAACCCCTATTCCCTAACCCCAATATTTCCTTGGTCTTTGCATGTGCTTTGCAAGTTGTACTCAAATTTATCAAGGTACAAAGTATTGGAGAAAGTAAAAATATTCCATTCAAGTCACATCAAGGCATCAAACCCTAGGAGAAGCAAAAGGAAAATTTACAAGTCATTTTTGAGAGTTTCGAACACGAACTGCTACAGAAAAGGAAAGTACCAACTAGGATCCATAGAATTAGACCCTAAATATTCTAAAAGAACTACAAGGAATAGGTCACCACTATTGGGGACCTTGTCCCTATGCTAAGCCTGAAAAGGGGTTTTTGTATTTTTGGGTATCCTTTTCCCCGAAACCCAGTTCGATAATGTTTACCGACAGGATGAATAGGTCGCCTAACTTGGTATAAGTGTCCCTATGCTGATTTCAAACAATTTCCATAAAATTTTGGGGCTTCTTATCTACAACATTCCATTTTTAGGTGCACAAGATCCAAACCTTCCTATTTATTTTCTATGTTACATAAATATAGGATATATAGATTAGCTTACAATAGTTTACTTTTACTTTATTTACATTTCATAGATTAGATTAGTTTCATTTCATTTCAAGTTTTCAGCCACACAAAATGCACATATTACAACCTAATCAATCCATCCTTCCCTTTGAATGAAACTGCCAAAAAACAGGTAACCACCAAGCGAAAAGAGAGCCATTCCTACACCAAGTGCTCCTAGGTGAAAAAACCTAGGGGCCTAGTAAAGGGAATCCTCTTTCCCTAGTACTGTTACATTTTTGGTGGTTCATTTTGGTGAACTTGATCATAGACCACTTGTTAAATTTTTGATTTTTGTATTTCATCTTAGGAGATAGCTTGCATTTCATTTATTTTTTTTGCAATGTTTAGCATCCTAGGGTTTGTAGAAAATTGCATTAGTGAAAGTTCATGCTAGATTGCACTTTGCATTTCATTTTTATTGGAAAAACAACAAAAAAATCTGTATTGTCCTTCTATGCTAGCATTGAAAAAGCATAAAAAATAAAAAAAGCATTAAAAACTTTCAAAAATTATCAAAAAAAGCCTCTATTAGGACTAAGTCGCCACATTGGGTGACCTAGTCCTCCTGCACATTTTATAGCATTTTTTGTCATTTGCAACACATTATCTACACTTTTGTGTTCTACACTTGCATTTCTATGTTTGTTTTCATATTTTCTCTTTTACTCCATTCCTTACACTTAGTTTGTTTGCATCATGGCCTTGTCTTTTAAGAAATTTTGGACATCCCTCAAATCCTTAATGGATATGTCAAGTTTGACTTTCGCCACTGATCCTAATGACGTTGAACCTACTCCTACTCAATCAACTTCCAATGAGTGTCCTACAAAAGTAGACATCATTGGTGATGATGATGCTAGCATGAACAGGTTCCTTAATGAATGTTTGGACCATCTCAAGGAAAATACAACCTTTTACCCATCTATGCAACAACTCCCATTTCCCAACATGTCATCCTGAGATACATTTGTTTACCTCCATTTAGAAACAAATACTGAACCTAAGATACTTGTGCAAGGTGAGCCTAGTTCCTCTAATCCTGGCACTACTCCACCCTTTTACCATAACCAGGTCACCCACCCTCCCATTAATCTTTAACAGACTTATGGAAAAGGGTTCACCATCCTACACAAACAAGGTGGTGGCATAAAAAGTGAACATGCAACTCACAAATTTTATGACCAATTATCACCTGATGAACATACAATGGGCATTAGTTATCAAGATCCTCCTCATGATAGGGTGCAACCTAGAGATTAGCTTAGGCTACATGATGATGGCATAGTGATCTTCGATGCCCTTCCCGATTTGGATGTTCTCCTTCCTAATGATAGGTCACCCTCTCCTAAAATAAATAACAAAGCTGACCCTATGGTCATCTCTAGACCTACTACCCTCACATCCTCTTTTGAAGCTGGTGAATCTAGCCAAAGAAAGAGGCCATATGAATTACAAAAGCTTAAGTTTCCTCTCCATCCATCGCCTGAATGTGAGAGAAAATTATGCATCCTCTTAAACAAAGGGCTTGTCACCTTACCTTATTGTAATAGGTTGGTAATCTATCCTAAAGATTCTAATGTACCACATTGTGCTTACCATCATGTTCTTTGCCACAGAAGTGATGAATTCCATCATCTATGTGAGATATTGAGTAATTATCACTTCGTTGATACTAAGTATTACCCTATTGACCCCTAAACTAATCTCATGTACCCTTCCCATATAATAGTTATAGAACATGTCCTTCTCACTATTACATGCTTTTCCCATCACCCATCTCAACTCATTCCAATCTTGCACTCAATGGGGGCAAGAGGTTACTAGCCTTGTCCTAGTAATGCATTTGTCCTTTTCCCTTAGCTTTTTTGTTCACCTCTCGCTTATACCCATCGATATTGGGAGGTAGATGACTTGCTTAACAGTTGACTTCAACTTGCCTTACTAGTATTATGTTTGTTTGTGTGTTCTGTATTCCTCATCTTGTTTATTGTTTTCTCACTCTTTGTGACATTCTTCTATATGTCCCTCCATTCTTCTATATGTCATGCATCCTTTTTCACTTTTCAATTTCCATTTTTCCTTTCATTTGGGGATGCTGCAAGGAATTGATACCACAATGTCTCCTTCATGTTGACCCAAATGACCCTCTTTTCCTTTTCATTTTCTTTTTTCCTTTCATTTGAGGATAATGCAAGGCATTGAGATTGTAATGTCTCCTTCATGTTGACTCAAAAACAAGGCTCTTTTTCATGTTTCCTTCTTCCAGTTCTATGTAATTTGGGAATGATGATAGTTCCACACTCTATAAACAAACATTGCAGCAACAAACATATTGACCCCAAATCCATAGATCCCTTATGTGTTTCGTGTTTTCATTTTGGGGGCAACCCCCTTTTTTTTTCTTTTTCTTCTTCCTTTCTTTTCACATGATGCAACCTTTCTTGAAAACCTATTACTTGACATAGGGCTTTTTAAGTAGTCTCTCATGTCCCTTTTGCATTTTTCCTTTCTCTACTTTACAACAATTTCTCACAAAATGGTGTGTAGCAATTTCTTTAAAGTGGGGGCATAAATTGGCATTTACTTTTTTGCATTTGCTTTTATTTGTTCATGCTTCCTAGTCTAGCCTTGTCACTTTACATGATGCGTATCTCACTTTGTGGATGACATTTGATGTAATGTCCTTCATAAGTTTGACTTATCTCAATATATTACATTCCTCTTAGTGGCTTGATGTGACACATTGCATCCCCTAAGTTGTGAATATTATATCCTTTGATTGGTCCTCTTTTGGAGACATTAGATGCAATGTTTCGTAAGTCAAAAGGCCTCATATCAACTAAACAAGACTCCTTGCAACACGCTTTTTACATTTTTGCATACATGGCCACCTTGCATAACACAAATTGCATGCCTGTGGTGCCATCTTGCACTTTTTCATGAGTTCTAAGCATCTAAGGCTTTGCTTGTCTCATGAACCACTAGCCCTTGTATTTTATGGCATCTTATCAAAGTTATCAGGAGGTATAATTTGGTATGGTTGAGCAGGAAGCCAAACTAGTGGCACGAATTTCCCCATAGCCACCTTTTTGTGTGTATGTATCTCACCACATTTTTAGCATTCTCACTCGATGAACAACTGAAAGTATCATCAGCACAAAGGGAGTACATCCTTTCATTTTGGAAAAATAGCCTAGATCTAATCCACAACAAGCTGGACAAATAGTCAAAGCTTGATCCAACTATTTCTCTTCATTCTTTCACATCACTCCTTATGTGATATTTTTTGCTTATGTTTGGTTTACCATAGGGTCTTGATCTTGGGGCCTTGATCATCCATGTTGATCATAGTCATCTCACCTTACTAGCATGATTACACTGGATCTTGCTCAACATGCATGATTCAACTACTTTATTGTGAGTTTGAAGCAAGTTCATCCTCTCACTAAAGTGGGGTCTAAATGTGTCACCAAAAAGTGTAGTCTTTGGCACTTTTCCATTCATTTTGGCCTTTTACCTTGGATTTTGGCCTTGTTTTACCTTGATTCAATCTTCAAAGCTTGCAATTCAACAATATTCTAATGGTTTTTTATTAAGGTGTTGTGAAGTGTTGTAACAAATCTTCCCACTTTTCTAGACCCTTTCAACACAATTCACCTAAACAACACCCTTTCACCCCTTCCCAAGCCTTGTGACAAAGTGTTGTAAAGTGTTGTAAGGCATTTTCACACTATCCTAGGCTTATCATCCTCTAATTAACCCTTTTCTTATGATAATTTGTCCCCTTTATGTACTTTTAGTCCCGACTTAAGTGTGTTTTGGGAGGAAAAGCTAGTAAAATTTATTAATCAACATTTAATTCTCGACCACCACTTGAAATTGTCCAAGTGGGTGACCCAGTCCCTTTTGGAATACATTTCAAATCTAAGACAAAAACCTAAAAGGAATTTTCCTCCAAAACCCTAGTGGCATCCTATCATGTTGCATTTTTGGGAAAATTAGGGCATATGTTGTATACATAAGTGTTTTCACCTTCATTTCTCTCTCTCCCAAGCTCATTTTTGCATCTCTTCACAAGTCCTCTTGCACTCAAGCTTCCCAAGCAAGCAATTAAGCACAAGGGCATCACAAGCAACCTCCATTAGAGTTGTTCTTGCATATTGCAGACCTCAACAACAAAGGATTTGGTGAGAATTTACATTGTTTATCATTCAAGCATCTTTCCTTTGATTTTATCTCATTTGGGTTTGAGTTACCATCAAAGGGGTTTGACTTAGGCAAACCCCTATTCCCTAACCCCAATATTTCCTTGGTCTAAATTGGAGACCCACTTGTCCAAAATGGCAATAGCCAATTCCTTATCTCTCTAAGATAACCCTATTGCTTGCAACATAATTAAATAATAATTAAAATGAACACTATTTAATTTACTTTGAATTTTCTTATTCATATGCTTTAGGACAATATAATTTTTTTTTGAATTATTCTCATACATAGTATCTTGAAGCTATGAAATTGATTTCTTCAACACTTCAATCTGCAAGAGCAATTGTTTCCTTGTAGGATCATTTGATGGAGCTACACCTAATGTGCTTGGATCCTCAACTGCAATTGGTTCTTGGAAAAAGTTATATGGTATTATCACAAAGGATTTTTCTATTGGAGGATTATGAGACTAAGGGTGTGTAATTGGGGATGTGGGTGTAGCATGACTTGAAGTTGATGGGCCTTGTGCTCTCAATGCTTCCAATTATTTCTTATATAATTACAACTCAATTTCCATTACAACTATCCTTTGTGGACTTGTATCAAGTAATCATCAATAAGGTCATTGTATTTATACCTATATGAGTCTCTATCAATAGGAAGGCTCTCCATTGTTTCCTTAGTAAATTTAGCAACATTTATAGTCATGTCAGCTGCTTCTAATGCTGGAGTATTAGAGACTCTCCTTATAATTAGTTGCCCACTAAAGTCAGTTGGTTCTTCAACTACTGACTTCCTTGATCCCAAAGACAATGAGCAAACAACTAGGGCATCCCACTCTTCACTAAATGTTGATCCTTAAAATTCTAATTTGGCCTCTTAGTTTAAAATAAGGGTCTTTTAGACCTTCTTATGGTATCCAGTACCACTGCATCAACAATATCCCATTTGGGAAACAATAGAACACCACTTGTATACACAAGGGATTTACCCTCTTTAGCTGTCATATTCTAAAACTCCTTTCTCACAGCCTTCCTTACATCTGCTTGAATAAAACTCTCATATAGTGTTGGACGTAATCTCCTCTCTTTAGCAACATTTTTTTCATATTCAGAGGCCTTTTCTCTCCACACTATCCTTAAATTCTTTTGTTTCAATAAAATAATCATCTTCCATGAGTGCTTTGTAGGCTTCCTACCTCAAATCATCTACATTATTTAAATCACTAATGTCAACCTTTCCAAGTTTGAGGCTAATTTCTCCATAACCTGAGGTAACATTTCTTGTGGGAGAAGGAATTCATTGCTACATTTCTTTAGGGGTAATGGGAATGCCATCCTCCTTTGTGTCAGGGTAATCAACTACCCCTCCTACCTCATTCTTTTCTTCTCAAGTGGTGGATGCTTTGATGGAACAAGACTTCCTAGGGGTGAATCTACATCAATCACAACAAGTGGATCTTGTCTTGGATGTGATGAAACTGACCTCATAGGAGAACTTTCCCTTGATCCCTCTAATGTAATAGGGGTTGGTATTTTTTGTCACTTCTTTACTATCTCCTTCTTCTTGGAGTAGATTCTTATTTTTTATGGTGGTTGGTAGGAAGGCCTTTCCTCCAACACTATTGTAGGGTCTTCTTCAATTGTTGTTGATTTCTCTTTGTTTTTTACTACACACTCTTCCCTCAAAACACTCACTATGCTCTCAAAATTTTCCATAACATACATAATTTTGTTTAATTGACCCTTAATATTAGGCATAGGGTCATAATTGGGATCTACCCTTTGAGCTCTATCCACCATTTTTTTGAAAGCCAAATACTTTTATTTCCTCTCTTCTTGTTCTTGGAAGTAAAAAATATTCTTGATTACATCCTCAAGATAATAAAAATTGTGCACAAAAGAGCCACTTATATTATTTTCCTTCAATGCAAAAATAAATCCCTCGGGATCATGGTTCCTTGGGTGCATAGTGTTCAATTTGTAAGGTGCAAGAAGTTGTGCCAAATCCTTCCATCTTTTCTTTATCATTACAAAATCTGCAAATGTTGTCCATTCTGGAAAGAATGAGCCCTTTCTCAGTGTCTTAGGCAGGTGTACCATTTGAGCCCCTCCCAATTGTCTCATGATCTTCAGAAAACCAATCCTCATTGGCACATATGTTGGTAATACATATGGATTCACATTTGTGTGATAGACTTTGAAGATTTTTGTGTTGATATATGGGATTATATCCCCCAATTGTGGTTCAAGTTGAGATCGGTTCTCCTTTCCATTAGCCTTAGGAAATCATGGATCTCTTTGAGGATCCTTGGTGGGTCATAAAATAAGAACCTCCCTAGTTTTGATGCAAAGGCATTGTGGAACACCACATAATCAAATTTCTGGTCATCTTTGTCAAGAATTTGGGTCTAGCATTGGATAGGTAGATCAATACCATCTTCCTTTTTGTCCAATGTTATATCTTGACCAAAATTATTCTCTATATAAGAACATATGCATCAAGAGAGAATACCACCAAAACCCTACCTAGTACTTTCCATCTTTCAAATCAACCAAAACCTTGAGGATGTGTTTTGCCAAATATGTGGCATAGTCATAAACTGCATTGAAGGTTGGGTGTTGTAAATGGGCTTCCATATAACTATACTCCCTTGGTAGGGTGTCTAGTGGATTAAAACCAATAATCTGGCATAATGAATACACTATTTTCTTGAAGTAGTTAGAAAAATAATTCATGGGGAAGGGTTCTAATTCATCTTTACCAATCCTTATTTGTTTCCTACTCTTCCCAACCCTAGTATTAGTGGTGTGTATAGGTAACATCATTTTCCTAAGATATACCCTAGTATTCTCATATTCCTTTATGAAGAAATTCATATCAATAGGAATCATATCCCTATTCCACTCATGTAGCTGGAAGATCTCGACAATTCATTCTCTGGTTATCCTTAACATATCAACACTATCAAATGTTCTGACCACTCTAGAAACTGGGTCATACCTTGCAGCAATGTCCTTCAATAGATCTATGTCCATGTATACATTTGGAAACACAAAATTTCCCATGTCTAATCTCCAACGATTGCAAACATGAACCCCAAGATTTTTGTTTCCAAACCAATGTTGGAACAATTTCCATCCAGTGATGGGAAACTCAACATCCTTAATGAAACATTGCTTTTCTATTAACTTTTTTTGTAATTCTTATGCCATAAAACATAACTCTTCCCTCAACCTTTTTGTTAGTGGAGGGTTTCAATTGATCAACAATATCTTGGGAGAGCAATCTGGATACAATTGAAGACCTGGTGGTTTGTGTTTTGGATACCATTGGTAGTGAGATAAGTTTAGACTAGTTTAGGTTTTTGGCATAAATAGGTCTAAACCCTAAATTTTAAATTTTAAATCTAGGGCTAATTGGCTTAAAGGTGCAATTTTATAGGGTTTGACAAAATTATGACTCCTTAAAGAAAATTTGAATCACTATAAAGCAATTTAAAAAAAGCACAAAAGCCAATTTGACTGAAAACGTAGTGAATTATAACCCTAATTCTAGATAGTTTGAATAAAGCACATAAGGTTGTGTTTGTTTTAATTATAGCTTTTACTCATAGGAATCCTTAATCTTTACCATGCTAAACTCTGAAAATGCCTTTTCTCAATCACCTATGCACTCCAAATTTGTTGGCAATTCTCAATTATGTGATAACCAATCATTTATGTACAATTTGTGCAAGATTGGGTAGCTTTAGAGGTCATTTATGTTGTTACTACTTGCTCATGTGAAGCATTAATGACTCTTATGTTCACACCTTCAGTTTTGAATGTTAGTTGTTGATCTCTTGGTGAGATGGTTTTTCAAATGACTTAGATTGAGTCAATAAAGTTTGAATTCCCTTCACAATTGTGCACCAATCCATTAGCCAATGATATTTTTCCAAATAGATGCTAACTCATCCATTCCCTGGGCTCCACCCTCTCTCTTACAAATGACCATTGAATCCATGTGGTGACATCCCACTAACCCCATGACTTAATAAAGCATTGTTTTAATCCCACGGGGTGAGCGTGGAATGACTAAGACTTAATCTCACCGTTGTGTCTCAGTCGTTGGATTAAAACCTTGAAGCAATGGATTCCCTAATGAAGACAGGGCCCCACACCTATGGAGGTACACATTTCAATAGCTCGTTGACCTCGTGATATTTAATAAAGGATTATTTTAATCATGTGGGGCTGGCGGGGAATAACCAAGATCAACTCTTGAGATCAAACGATCATTTAATTTGCACATGCGATAAATTTAGTCTTAAAAATGGGACAATGACTAGGTAAATGAGACTTAACCCCTAGTAACAAAGACTTAAGGCTTAAGTCTTTAAACATGAAATATTTATGCTTGAATATAGAAAATTAAAATAATGGGAAAGTACTCGACAACTGATAGACCTAGGCAAAAGGGTTTGTAAGAACAATGACTTTAATAGCTTGAGTTGCAACTTAGGTGACCAACAATTGGGTGTGATGGGTCATCAAAGGATTAAAACATTAAGGGTTTATAATTGCAAATTTTGAAAAGAAGGCTTTTAACTAAAACCCTAAACCCTACCTTTGAACATAGAAGCCAAAAATCATGACAAGGTGAGATCCATCTCAAATTCTTTGAAAATTTTAGAATCTCTACCAGTGGGAGTGGATCCTTGATTTTATGAGATTGGGTGGCATGGAAACCACTGTTGGAGATCATAGGATCATGGTTGGATTCAATGGAAACTTCTATTTGGAAAGGGTATCTCATGATTGATTATTATTTATTTCATTTATATGTAAAGGACATTTATGTCCTATTTGTTGTAATTGTAATAGTGCGATGTTATGGTCATCTCTTTGAGATGAATTGTAATCCATGGATAATGTATAGAGTAATTAGTCTTTATTTCATGACTCGGTATTATAATTGAGAATGATGGAATTATGGATGATTATGCTTATGCTTACATAATATAATGGTAAAACAAACATAGGAACATTTCCATTTGGCTGAAAATGAAAATAAAAATATTTCATTTGGGTTTAAAATGAATGTAAGTTTCTTGGAGTAGTCCTGGATGATGTTGTGGACCTATCGTGTAGTTGTCCTACTCTTAAGAGTTTGTTCCTAAAGTGTGAATGTCATTTAGGGCTATCTTAAAGCCTCTTGTTAGGCCTTTTAAAATCCCAAATTTCTTGTATATTTTAATTTAGGTGTTTTTCCTAAGGTAGGAGTTAGGGATGTTGGAGAGGTGATTAATCTCCTCCCCACCTTCTCCTTCACTTTTCAGTAGTGTCTAGTGATCAAGGATATCAAAATATTCTTTTTACCTTGAGTCATGTTTTATATTTTATGAATTTATATGGTGTTGTAGACACTCTTAGGTAGTTCCTTAGTTCTTGGGGATTCCTAGAGTTCCTCATTTCCTAGCACACTAGCACTCTATAGGGACATTGGTGCATGAAATGTGTGCCAATGAAACAAGCAACCAAATTAGAATCAAGTACCCTAAATAGACACAAGAGACTTTTTAGGACACTAGTGATATGTCCTAGTTTTTGAGGATATGTTATTTTGTGTCCTTTTTGTTGGTATCAAGTGCTTTGGGGCCTCATATGGAAAAAAATTGTGAATGGAAGTTATTCCCCATGGTCTTTAGAGTCTAGGGTTGTTTTGAGCATGTCCTTATGTTTTCTCATTAATAATTTATGTCATCTCATTTCCTTTGGAATCATGTGGTGTTTTGAAATAACCCATCATTCTAATTAACTTGGAGAGTTTGTGTTTCTTAGCTAGGAATCTTGTGAAGGTTGGCCCTGAAGTTCATAATTGTTAAGTACATCTGGATATGGATTAGATTTGATGATTCCATCATCCTATCCTTGTGTGGTGTTTTAAGAGAACACAATCATGGATGAGTAGATGATTGTCATATAGGTATCATGCTCTCTCTCATAGGTTAGTCGTGGTGGATTTATCTCACGAGTGTTAGCCTTCCACTATTGCCAACTTGCTTATGCAATGGTGAGGTCATCTTGTTTTTTTTCATTATGTCATTATGTTTCAGATAATACTTGTGTGCATGTTGTTGTGAAAGTCTGATATGTTGTTGCATTAATGACATTGTTGTCATTATTTCAAAAAAATTATTCCATCAGGTTTTGTTCTAAGCATGTTGTCTTGGGGCATTATAATATTTTTATGGTTGTACTTGTTGAGGATAAGTCACATGACCTCATAGCAAGAAATGGGAAACAAAAGGCTTCGAACGAAGGTGAGAAATAAAAGAACAAGGAAATATTGGATGATAAGAAATACAACAATAAAACTAACACTTTTCAGAATGAGAGATAACTAAAACAAGAAAATGTGAAGTGTTTTTTTTGTAAGAGATCTAGACTTAATGAAGATAAATACATGAATAAAAGTATTTACCATTTATGCATATACTTGAGCAACAAGGGATTCTTGCATCCATCATAGAGCCTTAATTAAATTTAGAATGTTCTAAGGAAAATGATATATCTAAAGGAAAAGCACTTATGCCAATAGTAGTTTCTAAGATTGATTGATGAGTTCTTAACTCATGAGCATCCCATTATATGTATCCTTACCCAAAAGTTCTCATGTCATTCTATCCTTGTGATACATTTAAAATATTGATAGCAAAACATATTACCTGTTTGTTTGTGGACAAGGAACTATTGAGATATTTAATCATTATATACATATAATATCTTACTTGTTCTTGAAATAACCAACAATATTCTTTATATATATAATCTCACAGATTCAAGTAAGATAACTGAGTTCCCATCCACTTCAATGATAATTTAAGATTTCTATAGCATTGAGGTTATTGCAATTGTAAAGATTGATCATTTCTCTCATTTCGTACTTTCTCCAAATTTTCTCCAAAGGATTCATTTTCACAAGTTCATTCTCCTACATTGATTATCAAAATTTTATCTTCTTCACCATCAACTATAATAGAGTTTAGAGGAAATTCATAGAGATAATCTAAATATTCTTTTTAGTAAAACATCACATGGAGCATTTGACCATCATATCATGGTGGGCTACATAGTCTCTCAGTTCTCTGCTATGGGGGGGGGACATTCATTATATATTTTTATTATCCCTTTTCTGGAGAGGATTTGGTTCCCACTAGGTTTTCTCATTTTCTCTACTTTATGAGATATTGCATTGTACATGGGTACCTAATATGGCTAATAGACAAGACCTATCATCATTTTATATATTAATCCCTAAGTTACACTTACATGGGTGTTAGTGTAAATAATGTCATCATATATCTAGTTAATTTTCATCACTTTCTAGGTTGAATTATTTATATTTTCATAAGTTTACTTAGTTATTTTAGATTGTTGTCTAACCTCATGGGGTTGAAACATGTGTCTTCACCTTGTGAGACACCTCTTGCATGCACACTTTCCACTCACTAGAGCACTTTTCAAGTAAGCTAACAAGTGTTCCATCTTTGAAGGGGTAGTAAGTATTTATGTTTGACTTGCCTACCTTCACCACCTTTCCTATATATGTAATATTTCTTTGTACATATATTATCAACTCTCTAATAATATCATTTTCCTATTTTTTGTGCATATACTTTTTGGAAGTTTCTTGGTTTTTTCTCTATGATCTTGGCAATCACAACATATGTATCTGTCAATGTAGGATAATTTATGTTCTCCCAGGTGTAGAGAAAAAAAACATGCTATACATAAATTATCTTAGCTAAGTAAGTAAATAAATATAATTCAATTAGTGAATGCTTAGCCTAAAAGTATAGTTGAGATAAATTATTGAAATAAAAAATTTGAAATTAAATGAGCATATTCGGTGTGCTTAGCTTTAGGATTAATAATTATAGATAAATGATGTTTATGTTGAATTAGTTCACCATTATCAAAATATAATCTCCCCAATTTATTAGATTCTCATAGTCTAAACTACCATAGAAAGTGATGAAAATCAATCTCTATCCCTATGAGTTTGATCTTGACTACCACTCCCAACTTGATCTCATGCATAAAATTGATTTGAGTTATACATAATTCATCTAATAGAAAGTATGTCTAATTTCCTATTTTGTCATCACCTTCTAGGCACATGAATCAATCAAAGTTGTGTCTATAGACACCATTGATTAGTTTGTTGACTCGTTAGATGAGAAAGTTCTCATAGGTTAAACCCCTTGGAGGGATGAAGTAATGGTAGTAAGAATGATTTATGACATTATTTGAAGAAATGTTTATTACCTAAATGATGATTGTGTGGGTTTGATTCCTTTTTAACCCTTTAGAATTGAACTATGATCTCACTATTCTCTTTTTCATCATATTCCTCTAATATATGTTAACAACACAATAGTTTTTTTTAAATACCATGATATAACAACATATCACACTTAATGTGTGTTAGGCTAGCTCATAGTAGCTAATAGAAAATGGTAGGAAACTTTTAATTTTCATTTAAGGTCCCCTATATTAGGGATCATTCCCAAGCTCCATGAGATTGACCTAGATCAGGCCTAAGCCACTCATACATTATCTATAAAGATAAGGTGGTGATATATAGATAGAGATCAAATGTATGGAAATTAATGTCAATAAGTTGAAATAAAATTGAATAGGTATCAACTATATGGACATTAATGCAAGCATGATGAATTAAAGATAGATCAAAATTGGGTAACAAGAAAAACCTAACATAAAAATACATCACTTTGACATGTTATTGTATTAAGATAGTCCCACAAAATTATGTACAAAAATATATGAAAAATGACATTGATATGCTACCTTCACCATCACACCATTAAATAAGCGTGCTTTCACATTTAATGTTAAGATTTTATTCAACACTTGATTTTAATATATTTAAAATATAAAAGAAAATAAAAGAAAATGTGTTTATATTATCTTTATTATTTCTTTCTAATCAAATATCTAACTAATGTGAAATTACAAAATTGTTTCTTGCGAATATTTTTTTAGAAATATTCGAAAGAGTGCGAATAATTAGGATCTTTTTATTTTTCATGTCTCTTTCATACTTAAAAATAGTCAATAACAAAAGTAGTAGATAATTGTTCACTTTGATTTTATTTTTTATCAATCACACGAAAGAACTATGTCCAAAGCCGCTTTAAATAAAGCTGGAAGAAGCACGGACCCACACTCTCATGTCGAGGAATATGGTCCGAACATAACTACATGCATAAGTACATAGCTCTTTTCACATGGGTTAGTCGCAATAATAGTTAGTAATAGCTCCCTCCACCAGTCCCGATAAATCGCCCTCTGGTTTTCATTCATCCATAGAGAAGATATTCTCTTATATTCTTGTTCGCTAAGAATGGCGGAGGCCTGTCTTGCCACCTTCGTACTCATTCTGCTTTCTCTCTCTGCCATTTTGGGCACTGCTCAAAATGGTGATGGAAGAAACGCTTACATTGTTCACATCCTCAAGTCCATGAAGCCCGACCACTTTACATCCCACAACCACTGGTATTCTTCAATGCTTGACCAGGCCGTGCAGTCAGATCCAAGTGCAAATCAGATGTTATATACATATGATGTTCTCCTGCACGGCTTCGCTGCACGGCTGAGCAAGGCAGAGGCTGAGGCAATGGAGGGTATGGAGGGGTGCTTGGCTGTGATACCCTCCTCCCTCAATAAAATTGCCACCACGCACACACCAGAGTTTCTTGGTCTGTCCTCCTCCTCTGGACTGTGGTCGAAGTACTCTACATACGGCAAAGATATCATCGTGGGCATGATCGACACGGGAATATTGCCTGAAAGCAAAAGCTTCAATGATGAAGGCCTTGGACCTGCTCCCAGTCGATGGAAAGGCACGTGTGAAAGTGGGCAGAACTTCGATTCCTCCAACTGCAATGGAAAAATCATTGGAGCTCGATACTACTCCAAAGGCTATGAACAGCAGAACCCCACTCCGATTAACGAATCCTTGGAATACAAATCTCCGAGAGACAGCGAAGGGCATGGTACCCATACAGCTTCGACCGTTGCCGGGGCTGCGATTCAGGGGATCAGTTTCTTTGGCTTTGCGAACGGGACGGCCAGAGGGATGGCCCCTCAAGCCAGGCTGGCCATCTACAAAGCCTGCTGGGAAGACGGTTGCTATGACGCGGACACGGTTGCTGCCATGGAACAAGCAATTGCTGACGGCGTCGACATCATTTCTATTTCAATTGGCGCACGAGATAGGGAATTTTACAATGACAATAGAGCTATTGCAGCATTTGGGGCCATTGAAAAGGGTGTTTTAGTTTCTGCCTCGGCAGGCAACGGTGGACCTAATTCGTCTACTCTTGGTAACGTTGCGCCCTGGATTACAACAGTGGGGGCGAGCAGCATCGATCGAGATTTCCCTGCATCTCTTGTTTTGGGCAACCAAGAGGTGTACAAAGGCACTTCCACCTACAGCCGAGTAGATGATGCAACGTTGCAACGACCTCTTCCGTTGGTGTATGTATCCACCAACATCAGCACACGCCGTTGCTTCCCTGGCAGCCTTGATCCCAATTTGGTTAAGGGAAAAATTGTGGTCTGCGATCAAATATCTTCCTATGAAGAAGTGGCGCGAGCAGGGGGGCTAGGAATGGTTCGTGCAAATGACGTGCGTTACGGGTCGCAACAGCGCATTACCAATCCTAACACTCTGCCGGCTATCAGCGTGAGTTTTACAACGGGACAAAAAATCAAAGCCTACATCAACAGTACCGGGACTAATGCAACGGCTACGATGAGTCTCAAAGGATTGACAATTGTGGGAAAGGAAACAACTGCTCCCATTGTGGCTGCATTTTCTTCAAGGGGGCCGAGCCAAGGGTATCCGCAAGTTCTCAAGCCGGATATGATTGCACCAGGGTTAAACATATTGGCAGCATACGCCGGAGAGTTGCCCTACAACATGATTTCAGGGACTTCCATGTCGTGTCCTCACGTCAGCGGCATAGCAGCGCTGATAAAAGCCATACATCCTACATGGAGCCCCGCCGCCATCAAGTCCGCACTCATGACGTCATCCTACTTGATTGACAATACAGGGCAGCCAATCAAGGATTCAAATACAATGACTGAAGCCAACCCCTTCGATATGGGCGCGGGTCACGTGGATCCAAATGCTGCTGTAGATCCTGGGCTTGTCTACGACATGGCACCTCAAGACTACATCACCTTCCTCTGCTCTCTCAACTACACCGGACAACAAATTGCTCTTCTCACAAAGGAGTCAGTTTCCTGTCCCAACTCCAGTTTGGAGGCCGGCGATCTCAATTATCCATCCTTTTCGGTTGTGATGAAATCAGGGAGCAATTCAGTTCAGGAGAAGAGGAGAATGGTAACATATGTGGGTACAGCGGCTGATGCTGTGTACCAGGTGAGTGTGAACAACCCTCCTGGCATTACTTTAAGTGTGGAACCACAAACGTTAAAGTTCGGAAAGCTATTAGATACTGCTAGCTATAGTGTAAAATTCGAAAGCACAATCGCTTCTAGCGGTGGCAAATCTGCTTTTGGAGAGATAATGTGGAAATGTATCGAAGGAGGGTCACAGATTGTGCGAAGCCCAGTTGCCGTAAACGTTGAAGCTTGACGGTGACTGTTTCATCGTATCAGTACCAAATTAGCGTATCATTATATAATATTTATATATTAAAATGTACCGTTCAGTTCTTACAATTTAGCTCGCAATGAGCCCTACTCATACGTAGTGTGGTGAGAATATTTTATATGTTAGTCTTTTATGTGCGCCTTCCTTTCCCTTTCGACCCAAAAAAAAATGTTTTATTTTATTTGAGTTTGATGTTTATGGTTTATTTAATAAAAATAATAATTGGTAATTATAAAAGTGATTTAGGTCAAGTGATAATTGTAAATCTAATTTATGATGGTTAAATATATGATTAAAAATCAAGAATACGAATCTACAAATTAGTGATGAAAGAATAAAGATATTAAATATTATAAGTCAGTTTTACATACAATTACATTAATAAATTCAAAATTCAAAATTCCATTTAAAACGTCGTGAGTTCATAATAGATATGGATAAGACATCAAGACACCTGACTTTTATTGAGAAATGAAGATGAACACATTGTAATATCTTGTATGTCTATCTTCTTGAACAAGAAATGACAACGATTTTCAATACTAATCATAATTATATGATTGATATAATTTACAATATTAGTAAAACCAAAACATATATATTAAAAAGTAAATATACACATTACTAAAACTATATTGTTTAAGTCTTCAATCTTATCTAAACTGATTCATTTATAAAATTACATAAAAATATATATTATATTTAATAAAACCACTCATTAAAAAAATAATATAAAATATTCCCAACATTTTTCAACCACTCACCAAGGCCACCCACATAACTATCATGTCCAAAGAATAAAAGAATCTCACATGAAAAGAGACACTAAAGTAACTTTCATAAGTTTCCACATTGTGTTAGAACAATTGAAGTGGGAGTTGCACAATAATGTTGGATCCCACATATTCTAGAATCACATCACATTTAGAAAAAATAAATTTAAAGGTAAATGTGTTAGTTAAATTAATACATCACTAATAAATATATGTAATGATTATAGTTTTTTATTTTTTTAAATAAAGTTATTTTATAATGTATTTTTTTATGTATATATTTTTATCTATATTTTATTCATATTTGTTTGTATTTTTATGTATCAAATATTTATTATGTTTATTTATGTATTTAGTTTCATATATTTCATTGTATTTAAAATTTATTACAATTTTGTGTTTAAATAGTCAAAAAGATAGGTGTGATATTTTGATCTTAAATTTTGAAAGAATTCATAATTATAACATTTAATGTGTTAGAAAATGAATCATGAAATTCAAATAGGATTTCTCTCAAGATCATGTAAAATAGACCCCAAACATGTAGATTTAACCTATAGCATTTTAAAATTTTATATTCAAACTTTGGCTATCTCTTAGCTATTTTATTGCTCCCCAATCTTGTAAAATTATTATTTTTGGCTTTATTCTACTTTATAAGTTGTGCTTTTGATCTTATACATCCTTTATTGATAACCAATTTGAGAATTATATAGTCAAGTCCCTTATGTTGAGCAATTGTCTAACGATAATATTTCAAAGTGTTTTCATCAAATATCCCCGATAATATTTCGAAGTGTTTTCATCAAATATCCCTAGTAAAAAAATTTAATTGATACTTTTTTGGCTAATACCTAATGAGTTGGATTTCTTAATAAAATTTTAGGAAAATTTCAATGCTTCAAAGTTTATAATCTCAACATCCCTATCGAACCTCTCATCCCTAGAATGTATTTCCATCCAAGCTCAATTTCCCCTCTAAGCCCCCTTTCCTTGATTTTTTGGGATTTTGGGATTGGTCATCCATACATCCTTTTTTCAATTGTCAAATTTTCTCTCCAAAAATACACTTTACACATTTTAGAGTTTTAGAGTTTCTCATCCTAGCATATCCCTGTTGAGTTTATCATCCATGGCATGCATTTCCTTCATAGTTTAATTTTCCCTTCTAATCCCATTTTCCTTGAATTTCAAGATTCTAGGTTTGGTCATCCATACATCCTTTCCTTAATTGCCAATATTTTCCCTTGAAAAATCACCTCGTAAATTTTAGATTTTTAGAGTTTCTCATCCCAACATCCCTATTGGGCTTGTCATCCTCAACATGCCTTTCCCTCCAAGTTCAATTTCCCCCTCTAAGCTCATTTTCCTTGAATTTTAAGATTCTAGGTTTGGTCATCCATGCATCCTTTACTAAATTAGCTACATTTTCCTTCAAAAATGTACTTCAAATTTTTTAGAGTTTTGCAACTTATCATCTCAGCATCCCTATTAGACTTATCATTCTTGACATGCTTTTCCCTCCAAGACCAATTTTACCCTCTAGTACCATTTTCCCTTAATTAAAAGATTGTGAGTCTTATAATTTGCATGCATCATTTCCTTAACTACCAACATTTCCCCCCTGAAATCTCCATTACAAATTTTAGAGCTTGAGAGTTTCTCATCTTGACATCCCTATTGTAGCTCTTATCCCCATACTACCTTTCCATCCAAGTCCAATTTTCCCATAGAAGTCCACTTTCCTTGAATTTTGTGATTCTATGTTTGGTCATCCATGTTAGGATTTTCATCCAAGATGATGATACCAAAAACCTTGTGCTTCTACAAAGATACACTTGCAAATAATATGCCTAATCTTCCATTTATTGAAATGACTGATAAATGAGTTAAGTTGATTACAATATGACAATATGAGCTTCCATAAATAGGCAAGAAGGAGGCAATCCACCTATGAGGTGGATTGAAAATTACCCCAAGATGTGGCATAAAAGAGTAGAAAAGTGTTCTCTAGGTGTCAACCTTATGAACACTTGGAGTGTGAAAACCAATCTCTATGACCAAGTCATCAAAATTGTGTGCCAAGTGTTGAGTGACCTTTGAGGTGAAATGGAAATTCTTCCAACCTCAAAAGGTGTGTGTGCATGAGGTTAACCAAATAACTTGGCAACTTCTCGAGATCTAAAACGTTGTGAATTTTGTTAAACAATAAGTTTTCTAACCTCATCAACCTAAGTACGTGATGAGTGATCCCACAAATTTGGTTTATAATTTCTAAGAGGAACTGATTTTTGGTGAAATCACAATTTTTTAGAAAATATAATTATTTTATCCTTAAAAAGTTTCATTTTAAGGATTCCAATTGAAGAGGGTTTGATCAAACCACCTTAGATCATACCCCCTTGGATATAACCTCTCTAGTTTTAAACCATACCTATAAATGAGTCTCCTTTACACCTATCAAAATGTTGATAAAAAATCACTTTTGATTTACCTTTTGGGGGATCAAATGAATTCATTTAAAATTTCAAATGATTATGGGAGTCCCTAGAATGAACTATCCAATGAATATAATTTTAATATTTTTTGGTTTTATTATGTATTTGTTTTTTTAGTTTTATTAAACATAGGTTTTTCATCAAAAATGAAAGTCTTTGTTCTGCACATGTGGAAAAATAGCAGATTATCAAAAAAAAAATTGAAATATATGAGTGCACCAGATAGTGAAGTCCTTGATCCAAAAATAAAATAGAATTGAATTTCGATATATAAAAAAAAAGTTACAATTTACACGGTCGCGCTATGTCTGAATTGTAATTGGTTTGTTTTCGAAACTTGATTAAATAAAAAATATTCAATAAAAAACTATCTAACTAAGTGGTAGCACTAGATATCGTAGTTATAAATCTAAATTTGAAATAATTATAGTTTTATCCTTCATGGAAAAAGGTTTATACGTTATACAGTGTGCGTCACTTTTTAAAAATGTTGTTTTTAAAAAAACACCCAGTTTTCATGGGAGATGGAAAAAGAAATGTAATCTGATTCCAAAAATTTTGAATTTTTTTTTGGTTAGAATCTACAAACAAAATGTGACGAGACTCTAGTTTACATCATCTTCAAATTCCTTACGGTTTAGCCGCTATAGGTGCCCGAATGTAAAGATTTAGTTAAAAATAATAATTTTAGTGTCCAGTTTGGCCAAAAATTGTAAACCACTATTGTGGGATCACCCAAACTTAAGTATAGTGAATAGATTAACACTAAGACCCCTTAAGTACACTTAAGTATAGTGAATAGATTAATTATTCACACTAACACCCCCCTTAAGTGATACTTAGGGGATCACAAAAGTGAAAAAAGATAGAAATGGATCTCGACTAGAGGCCATGTTAGGTACCCATGTACAATGCATTCTCTCATAAAGTGGAGTAAAGGAGAAAACCCAACGAGAACAAAACTCCTCTCCAAAAAAAAGAACTAGAAGGATTTAAGACCTTCTAAAAGTATGTCCCTTGATGATAATAACATGATGATGAAGAACTCTCAAAGCATGTAGAAGTTGTAAACTTTGTCGATGATGAACTAGTGGCTACTAGCATCAACGAATCTTGGGGAAATGTTGATCAAGATGAGAGACACAAAACACTGTATGAGTGAACTGATGAACACTACTCAACCAATGTACACAAAGTTTATCAAACTCTGTGAAGTCAATAATATAGATGGTACAACATGATAATAAATACTAGAATCTCAAGTCGCAATCCATTGATACAATCCCCTATTTGAGAGATCAAGTTAGAAGGTTCATGACACCTCCCAAAAAGAAGATTTGGTTTGATTTAGCATAATGTGTCATAGTCCCCCTTAATGCTAAGATAATATAAGAAAACAAACTAAGATCGAGAGTGTGAAAAGAATGTAAAGATGTACAAGGTGTGCTCCAAGACACACTCACATGAGGTGAGAATCACAAGAATCCATGTTGTGATGGCATTGTTGGAGTTGAGAAGATACAACTTCATAGGAGCCCAATGACCTCTACAAGCAAATAACCTATTACAAGGAGAAGCAAAGAGAAGCAACAAAGAAAATGCTCAAGAATGTGGAGCAATGTATTCACCTAAAAATGTAAAATGAATAATGATACAAAAGATAGTTTTCAACCATATATAGATGAAAACCCTAAAAAGGAAAACCCTAGGCTTGCACAATAATAATTAATAAAGTAATTAATTATTATGCACCTAATGTTAGCTTAAGTGAAAAAGAGGTAAAAGGGAACTTTACGTAATTAAACAAATATTGTTTAATTAATAAAGTAAATGTCCAATTACTCTAACACCCCCCCTTAAGATAGACATAGGGAGAAGCTAAAACCTAGAAGAAGCTACTGAAAGCAAAAGCAATGGGTCCTGACAACAAGGCCAGATCAGGTACCCAAGTACAAAGAAATCTCTATGAAATGGAGAAAAGGAGAAAACCTAGTGGGAAAAACTCCTCTCCAAAAAGAGATAGAAGAACATGCTGAAAGAAACATGAAGGAAGGAAGGCCTCATAAAGACCCCCCAAGGACAACTTCCTTCACCCCAAGCATAGAGCACAACTGAAGATAGCGCGGAGATGCAAAAGGTTTCGTGAAGATGTCTGCAACCTGCTCGGCAGTGGGAATATACTCCAAGATGAGAGAACCATCCTGAATCAACTGTCTGATGAAATGCATATGAAGCTCAATGTGCTTCGTCCGCTGATGCTCCACCGGGTTGCGCAAAATGTGTATAGCACTCTGATTGTCACACCAAAGAATAGTGGGACTATCAGGAGGAAAACCAAACTCAATCATCAACTGACGAAGCCATAAAATCTCCTGACTAGCGAGCATAGCAGCTCGGTACTTAGCCTCTGTAGATGATAATGCATGAGCAGTCTGCTTCTTGCACGACCATGTGATAGGACTAGAGCCAAGACAAAAAACAAAGCCAGAAGTAGACTTTGATCATTGACATCACCAGCCCAATCTGAGTCAGTGTAGCCAACAATGTGAGGATCCCCTAATGTGTAGTGAATGCCATATGAAGTGGTGCCCTGAATGTACCTCAAAATACGCTTGGCAGCTTGCCAATGACTCTCATGAGGATCATGTGAGAATCAAGAGACAAGACCAACCACAAAGGAAAGATCAGGATGAGTGTGAGTTAGGTACAACAAACTGCCAACCAACTGCCTATAAAGTGTAGAATCTATTGAAGGAGTGGGGCAAGTAGTAGTCAAAACAACCCCTGACTAAAAAGGTGTGGGGGTAGGCTTGCAATCAAGCATACCAAAGCGCTGAAGCATATCAAGAGAATACTTCTGCTGGTAAATGGAGATCCCCTCTGAAGACTGAATCACCTGAAGACCAAGAAAATAGTGCAGAAGGCCGAGATCTGTCATCTCAAACTGCTCCATCAAAGCTAGCTGAGAATGTTGAATCATAGAGGATGAGCTACCTGTGATGAGAAGATCATCAACATATAGCACAAGAATCAGGATCTCACCCTCAAGATGCTGAATATAGACCGTGTGATCAGAATGACAGTGAGTGAAACCAGTGGAGAGCAAAAAAGAGTCCATCTTCTCATACCAAGCCCGAGGGGCCTATTTTGAGACCATATAATGAACGCTGAAGTCTGCAAACCAAAGAAGTATCATGAACAAATCCCTGAGGCTGCTCCATATAGATCTCCTCCTATAGGTCACCATGTAAAAGGCACACTTCACATCCATCTGAAAAATGAGCCATCCTCTAGAAGCTGCAAGTGATAGTACAAAACAAATAGAATTCATCTTGGCGACAGGGGAAAATGTCTCAGAGTAATCAATACCCTCAACATATGAGAAACCCTTCGCAACAAGACGTGCTTTGTACTTATCAATAGAACCATCAAGCAGCATACTTGGTGTGATACAACCATCGACACTGAACCATCTTTCTGCCCTTAGGAAGAGGACAAAGATCCCATGTACTATTCCTCATCAAAGAAAAATACTCCTCCTCCATAGCACTATCCCACTTAGGGTGACCTGTCGCCTTTGAAAACCTGTGAGGATCCTTTGAAAGAGCATGAGTCAAAAGACTAGAACCCGTAGTATGAGAATGGATGCGACGAGTGTCTGAAGGATCACCGACCATAGATCCTACTGCCTCAATAGTAAAGCGAGCCCATTTGGGCCTTTGAGGTGGAGCAAGTGGAGGTGGAGATGGGGAATCACCAATATCCTCATCAGAATCATCCTCAAAATAATCCTGAAGAGCTGCAGTGGATGGAGTAGGTAGTGAAGTGGACACTGGAGACAGGGTATCAACTGGAGGAAGGTGCTCATCAAATTGAACATCCCGTTGAAATAGGACCTCTCTGGAATCAGGAAAAAACAACTTGTACGCCTTAACATCCTCACAGTAGCCAACAAAAATGAGGGGTCGACTCTTCTGCTCCATAGCTCTCCTCTGAGTATTAGGAATAAAAGCCCATGCCTGACTACCAAATACTCGAAATGATGAAATATCAGGCTTGTCATGAGACGAAGCCTCCTCAGGACTCATATGTCAAATCACCTTGTGAGGCATTCAATTCTGAATATAGTTGGCACAATTGACTGCCTCAGCCCAAAAATATGAATCCATCGACCTGGACTGAATCATACAATTAGCCATCTCCTGTAAAGTCCTATTCTTTCGCTCAGCGATACCATTCTGCCAAGGGGTGTAGGGAACAAAAAATTGATGCTGCAAACCATGCTCAGTGCAAAAATATCTAAAAGCCTGATTCACATACTCCCCCCCATTATCTATATGTATTCGTCAGATAGAAAGACTAGACTACTTCTCTATAAATGTCTTGAAGAAACGAAAAGAATCAAAGACATCAGACTTGTACTTAAGAAAGTACAACCATGTGCATCTAGAGAAGTCATCAATGAATGTGAGTACATACTTGGCCCCTAAAAAAGGAGTGGGAAATGACATGAGGTCACTATGAATCAACTCCAAGGGTGCCAAAGCATGAGTGGTACTTCCCTTCGGAAAGGGACCCCTATGATGCTTGCCAAACACATAACCATGACAAACACCGTCAGTGTAAGAAATCTGTGGAAGACCAAAAACTAGTGCCTGTGTACTCATCTGCTGAAAATATCTATAATTGACATGGCCCAAATGCTCATGCCAAAGCTTACTCACCGAATCTGTATGTGCTATAAGAGATGAACCTATACCCTTAGAAGGTGCAAATCCATCAAATCTGTAAAGATGAGATGCAGTATCAACACTACCAGTAGCCACAACCAAATCAAAGTCATGGAGGTCCCGAATAACCACATCATGTGGTGAGAACTCAACTATCTTACCAGAGCCAATGTGGAAAATCTGATAAATGGACAAGAGGTTCGTCGAGATGTTAGGAAAAACCAAAACATCTTGTAGAGTTCCCCCATCCAAAGAGATAGAACCTGAACCCAAGATGGAAAGTTTTGAAGAGTCACCCCCTGCAATCTATAAAGTACCACAAGAGGCAAGAGAAGTGACCAACTGTTGAGTGTGAGTCATATGGTGAGAAGCACCAGAGTCTAAAATCCAAGTGGACCCATTGGTCGATGCTCTAGCAGTAAGAGCATGATCTTTTCCTGTGGTGGAAGAGGAAGAAGACTGAGGGGAGGAGATGTGTTGCTACTACATGGCATCCTCTGAAGCCTCTAATTGTTTCTAACACCTGGAAACTGGATGGCCTTGCTTGCCACATAAACTGCAAGTGTCTCCTGATTTCCCCTTAGTCTTGGAGGAAGACTCACCAGACTTTGAAGATTTCCCATGTTTTGGATTAAATGGTGGTTTATAATCAGACTTAGGAGGCGGTTTGGAGGAATGCTCACTACCTGCAAAATCTTTTTTGGGCCTCGATTTCTGCTTTTTTTTCCCCTTCGATGACTGAGCAACCAATGCTTTGCTATTTGATCTTGAGAGCATATCCATCTGAGAAAGGTGAGACTGTTTTGAAGACAAATGCTCACAAAACAAATCAAAGGTAGGCATGGTAAAACTGACACCTAGACCATCCATGGTGGAGTAGAAGGAGGAAGTAAATATCTGAAATGGACCACAAAGCTCCGAAATAATCAAGTAAATGCACTCTGTGTCTATCTTGTTCTTGCCACAACCCTGTAAAATAGTGCGGATAGTTTTTAACTTGTTCAAAAAATCCTCAATAGTGGGAAATGAATCAGGTAACAATGAAGTCAGCTCTGCCTCAATCTGTAATGCATGAAACTCATTAATGGCCCCAAAAAGTGTCTCAAACTTCAACCACATGGCTTGAGGAGTGAGCAAAGTATCAAGGTGAAACAAAAGACTGTCTGAAACATGCATGCATAGCAAACCCATAGCCTCATCCATCTTGTTCTTATGCTGCATAATCTCAAAAGGACGTTGCAACGGAGGTTGAACCTCATCTAAACAAGACCATAACCCTCGTGACCTGAGTAGCCTCATCATGTGAGACTTCCAAGTGTGATAGTTATGTGATGTGAGTAGCTCAATTGAAGAGTATGCCATGAAACCCTGCACCTATACCTGCTTGTGTTATTTATTATTATGTGATCTTTCAGAATAGACAGAAGATGCAGAAGGGTTTGTATTTTTGAGAGTTTTGGTGTTCTAGTTTTTTGATATAAATGACAGAAAGCAAGAGAAAAAACACCCCCCATAAAAGATAAACCCAAACCCTAGTACAAACGGAGAAGAAGAAAGTAATGCATAAGCAAAAAATACTTCAAAAAAAATTCTTGTGTACTTGGTGAAAATTTTGATAAAATAAATCACATCACTTAATAGAGCATGTTGAGAGCTTTCCAATGCCTATTCGAGTTTGAAAAACGGAGTCCGTTTGCACCTTCTATGACCCCGAAAGTGAAGAAAGAAGACCTCAATTTGACTGAAAAAAACATCTAGACTGGTAAAAAATTTATAAACATACCTACACCATCAGATCAGCATCGAAACTAGCTTTTCAATGCTTCTTTTTGTTCGAAAAACAGAGCTAAAATGCCCGAGTTATGTCTGTTTTTGTGAGAGAGCATAAAATGCCCAATTAGACCCCTTTAGCACCTGGGAGTTAAAACAAATAGCCCATGGTCACCTAGGTGGACCAGGGGGCTGGGATGGATAACCCTCGGCCACACATGTGACCTAGCGGTGGGGGTTTGAAGCCCGCAGGGGCTGGAGGGGCCGACAGGGGTTGGCGAGCCCACGGACGGCATCAGCGGTGAGCTCGGCGAGCTCAGAGTGGAGCCGGGTGAAGTCGGCGAGCTCAGCGGGGAGCAGGCGAAGCTTGATGGACGCAATGGCGCAGGCGGAGTGGGTGGCATCATCATCGGATGGAGCAGGTGGCGGCGAAGCCGGTGGCTAGTGGCCACATGGCGATGCCGTCGGTGGCTGAAAATTTTGTACGGGCCGCCGAAAAAATAAAAAAACTTTGGTTTTTTTTTAAAAAAAAAAAAAATTTGTGATTTTTTTGCTAAGGGGGCTGTACGACCAAACCCTAAATTTTTTTTTGCATCCCTGGTTGACTGTAACCAAAATTGACAATTTGACAATTGATATAGGGGTTTTTGGGTGCTACAAATCCAATGGCACTGTCTATTTGAGCCCAAAGTGAACCTAAAATTTGGAGTATGTTGAATCCACAAGAAGAAACCTTAGAACCCTAGATCTACTTCCAATGCAAAAAACTCAAAACAAGAACAAGCAGCTGCAGATTTGAAGCTCTGATACCATGTTGGAGTTGAGAAGATACAACTTCATAGGAGCCCAACGACCTCTGCAAGCAAATAACCTGTTACAAGGAGAAGCAAAAAGAAACAACAAAGAAAATGCTCAAGAATGTGGAGCAATGCATTCACCTGAAAATGTAAAATAAATAATGATACAAAAGATAGTTTTCAACCATATATAGATGAAAACCCTAAAAAAGAAAACCCTAAGCTTGCACAATAATAATTAATAAAGTAATTAATTATTATGTACCTAATGTTAGCTTAAGTGAAAAAGAGGTAAAAGGGAACTTTACGTAATTAAACAAGTATTGTTTAATTAATAAAGTAAATGTTCAATTACTCTAACAGGCATAGCCCCCCATTACACTTTATAATTTAGTGTATGTACAATAATTTCCAAAATTCCTTTCCTAAGAAACACCCACTAATTTTTGTGGCACCTTATAAATTAGTCCATTTACAAACATATTGCTCTCTGAATTCTACAAGTTTATTGTCATGAGGTTGATTAAAAAGACAAGATTTAACTTATGTCTTGCAAACCTTAATAAAAGACAAAAAATGAAAATTAAAACCCCCTTGATGATGACCCCCTCTTTTGCCAAATTGATTGCAAAAGAGAAAATTGACTTCTCTTTTACAAATTTTTAGCTAAGGTAATAAATTGTACCTCCCCCTTCCATTTGCAAAATGAAAAAAGCCCCCTTTGCCAAACTCATTGCAAAAGAAAAAATTGAATCTTCTTTTACAAATTTTTAACAATGAAAAAACAAAAATGACCACCATTTACCAACTTTTTGAATAAACCCAAACCACTAAGAAGTTAGCATTAAATACTAAAAATTACAATAATAAATTGAAATTAAAGATGACGAAAAATAATATTTTATAAAAAATGGCCTTTGATTTTGGCTGTGAACCTGGTGTCAAAGGGCTATGCACTAGGCTTGATTTCTGGAGATCTTGGCAATGCTCCAACACTTGGAAATCTTCAGATATTGGAGGTGTTTAGTGTTTGCAAAGAAATTGAGTTATGCTATTTCTCACAAAACCTATGGCACACCTGTGGATGAGGAACTTGCCATATAGACACCTGAGTGTGCAAATTGTACTCAACAATTAACACCTCTGAGATTCCACGCTTCTCATTGATATAGTTAAACCCTCCTCGGGTCAACTTTACACTATGCATTTGAGGAATGAGCGGAATTGAATCCCATCAACCCCTCTTTGCAGGTTTTGTTCGCAGAATTGGCGAGTATGGGCGGTCACAAACTGCTTAGCTTAGGTTACTGCACACCACAAATATGGAGATCATGATTTCTGACTGCAAGGCATATGTATGGCACTAAAGATTTGAATAAAACTACAATCCAATCTGAAGCATCTTATATTTGGGTGTGTCATGAGAATGGTCAACAAATGCGTGGAGGAGTGATTAGAAACAACTGCTCAAAAATATTTAATTCAAGTAGTGTCTTACCAAAAATGACAAGGCAAGCCGTGAGAAACCACAAAGGGCTACACATATAAAAAATTAAATGGCAAACAAAGGTTTTGAGGTGAATGTCCTAGCAAAGGCCGTGAGAATTGGCGTGGCTTCTTAATAAAACAAATACTAGAAATTTTTATGGCTAGGATGTAGTAGAACTCAGACCGCTGGAATAATGAATGGATCTGGGAATGTGGGTTGTAGTGCCTTCTCTAGCACAGGGTGCTATCTACAATGCCTTTGGTGTAACAAAGTTGATAGAAAGAGAGGTTCTCAACAACCCCTTTTGATAATAACAAACATTCAAACAACTTTAACAATATGCATCAATTTTTTTTTTGAAATTTTCAACAAAAGATCTTTTTATTATAAAAATCTGATTATACAATCAAGTTTTGATTGATGGGCAACAACATATGCCCCTTACATAATTTTAAAATGATTTATAAAATATAGTACAACAGAAAGTGAGCACCTCCAAATCTGCATCTTTTCTTGCAATCAAAATCAATCATGTAAAACCCTCCAATCTTCAACAAAGTAGAACCTTCAATATTCAATAGCTGCATCCTCTCAAACTGCAACAAAGGTCTTCCAAAACTCCCTTTGACAATACTACACCAAGCTCTCCTTTTTCTTAAACCTCTAGCCCCAAAATGAATGCCAAACATGCAATAAAACCCTCTTCAAAAATAAAAAATATGATGTTTCCCCTTCAATTGGAAAAACCATGACCCTCTCCATGGAATGAGTGGTTACTAATATGGAAAACTCAATAAATAATTTATAATTCCATTTTGTAACTCGCACAAATTCAACGTCCAATTTTTTTTTTCTGATTTTTCCAAAAATGCAACTACACCTCCACTATCTCCACTTGTTAACGTGTATAACAAAGATGATTTTTATTTACTTAAATATAATTATTCTCAACTTATAAAAATTATCCTCCTAACATGAATGCAAATTAAAAATTCAAATTTGATTTTTTTTTTTTGTTGATGCAAGATTGTCAGTCAATCATGGATGCTCCTACATCAAAAGGAAAGAAATGGTGATGCCTTATACCAAATATTTGACTTTCAGGAGATGAACATAAGCAATAATGTAACAAGCCTGATTGAGGCCAAAAGTTGACCAGAATCCCAACATTGCAATAAAACCACAACAAAAACCTTCAACCAAAGAAATAATATTCTCTATAAAGAACACCCAAAATGAAAAAGTATAGATTTTATTGAACACATTAAAAGGTATATGTGGTGAATATACCATGGCAATGAATTGCTGATGGTGAATTGTATATGTAATGAATATGTCATGGTGATGAACTTAAATGAAACCATTAAATTTATATGCAAGCGAACACGAAATTGGAATTAAGACCTAAGAAAGTGGGTTATGATCTAAGAAAACATGGATAAGGATTTAGGAAAAACTAGGAATAATCAAATATACAATAGCATCATCACAATCTTATAAAAAATTAATCAAATTTAAAAAATAATCTGATTTTTAAATGTCTGAATAAACATATTTCTTACTATAAAATTTCTATTTTTCATTTATTTGACCTTTTTATTTTTCATTCTTTTATGGAATCAACAGTCAATAATAATTGTACACATCATTCTTATAAGAAAAAGGGATAAATAATTAACCTATTGACTAAAATTTATCTAAGAATAGCGCTTGATATTATTGTCAATCACGCCGAAGAAAATGTCCATTCTCACTTTAATAAAGCTGGATGCAGGGACCCATACACTCAGGTTGAGGAATATGTTTTTTTTCACATGGGTGAGTTATAGCTGCCTCCTCTCAGTCCCTATAAAACGTTCGTCCATACACATGATATTCTCTTATATTCTTATTCGCTAAAAATGGCGGGGGCCTGTTTCGCCACTTTCGTATTCATACTGCTTTCTCTCTCTGCCATTTTGGGCACTGCTCAAAATGATGATGGAAGAAAGGTTTACATTGTTCACATCCTCAAGTCCATGAAGCCCGACCACTTCACTTCACACCAGCACTGGTATGCTTCAATGCTTGACCATGTCGTGCAGTCAGATCCCAGTGCAAATCAGATGTTATATACATATGATGTACTCTTGCACGGCTTTGCTGCGCTGCTGAGCAAGGCAGAGGCCGAGGCCATGGAGGGTATGGACGGGTGTTTGGCTGTGATACCCTCCTCCCTCAATAAAGTTGCCACCACACACACACCAGAGTTTCTTGGTCTCTCATCCTCCTCCTCTGGATTGTGGTCGCAGTACTCTACATATGGAGAAGATATCATAGTGGGAATGATCGACACGGGAATATGGCCTGAAAGCAAAAGCTTCAATGATGAAGGCCTTGGACCCGTTCCCACTCGATGGAAAGGCACGTGCGAAAGCGGGCGGGCATTCGACTCCTCCAACTGCAATGGAAAAATCATCGGAGCTCGGTACTTCTTCAAAGGTTACCAAGGGCAGAACGAGACTCCGATCAACGAAACTCTGGAATACAAATCTCCGAGAGACAACTTAGGGCATGGTACCCATACAGCCTCCATAGTTGGTGGGGCTGCAGTTCCCGGGACCAGTTTCTTCGGCTTTGCCGACGGCACGGCCGGAGGGATGGCCCCTCAAGCTAGGCTGGCCATCTACAAAGCCTGCTGGGAACACGGTTGCTGCTATGGAGCGAGCTGTTGCTGATGGAGTCGATATCATTTCTATCTCGATTCACTCGTCGGGGGATTTTCCATTTGACAAGGATGCTAGAGGTATCGCTGCATTTGGGGCCATGGAAAAGGGTGTTTTCGTTTCGGCAATTGCGGGCAACTACGGACCTTCTTTGTCGACTTTGAGTAACACAGCGCCATGGATTACTACCGTGGGTGCCAGCAGCGTCGACAGAGATTTCCCTGCTTCTGTTGTTTTGGGCAACCATGAGATATACAGAGGCACATCTACCTACAGCGAGGTAGATAATCCAACGTTGCAGTGGCCTCTGCCATTGGTGTATGTATCCACTAACAGCAACACACGCCGATGCCTCGCTGGCAACCTTGATCCCAATTTGGTTAGGGGCAAAATTGTTGTTTGTGATCAATTATTATCTTCCTATAAGGAAGTGGCGAGAGCAGGGGGTGCTGGAACGATTGTTGCAAATGATGTGTTTTCCGGGTCTCAACAGGAGATTACCAATCCTAACACTCTACCGGCTATCAGCGTGGGTTTTACAGCTGGAGAAAAAATCAAAGCTTACATCAACAGTGCCGGGAGGAATGCAACGGCTAACATGAGTCCTAAAGGATTGACAGTTGTGGGGAAGGAAACAACGGCTCCCATTGTTGCTGCGTTTTCTTCAAGGGGGCCGAGTAAAGGGTATCCCCAAGTTCTCAAGCCGGATATGATTGCACCGGGTGTGAGTATATTGGCAGCATACTCGGCAGAGTTGCCCTACAACCTCCTTTCAGGGACTTCCTTGTCGTGTCCTCACGTTAGCGGAATAGCCGTGTTGATAAAAGCCATACATCCTACTTGGAGCCCTGCTGCCATCAAGTCCGCGCTCATGACGTCATCCTACTTGATTGACAGTGCAGAGCAGCCAATCAAGGATTCATATACAATGAGAGAAGCCAATCCCTTTGCGTTGGGCGCGGGTCACGTGGATCCAAATGCTGCTGTAGATCCGGGGCTCGTCTACGACATGGTAGCTCAAGACTACATCACCTTCCTCTGCTCTCTCAACTACACCGAAAGGCAAATTGCTCTTCTCACAAAGGAGTCAGTTTCCTGTCCCAATTCCAGTTTGGAAGCCGGCGATCTCAACTATCCATCCTTTTCCGTTGTTATGAAATCAGGGAGCAAATCGGTTCAGGTAATGAGGAGAAGAGTAACGTATGTGGGTACAGAGGCTGATGCAGTGTACCGGGTGAGTGTGAAGGACCCTCCTGGCATCGCTATAAGTGTGGAACCACAAACGTTAAAGTTTGGAAAGCTCTTGGATACAGCTAGCTATACTGTAAAATTCGAAAGCACAGTCGCCTCTAGCGGTGGAACACCTGCGTTTGGAGAGATAATGTGGAAATGTACCCAAGGAGGGTCACAGATTGTGCGAAGCCCAGTTGCCGTAAAGATTGAAGCTTGACAATGGCTGTTTCATCGTATTAGTACTAATTCAGCGTAACATTATATATTAAATGTACCGTTAAGTAGTTCTTGCAACATAGCTCACAAAGAGCCCTCCTCATACGTAGTGGGATGGCAATACTATATATATATATATATATATTAATCTTGTTCATAACTTATTATATATATATATATGTTCACCTTCCCTAAAAGTTTTATAATATTTCAGTTTTATGTTTTTAATTTATAATTATGGAAGTGATTTAGGTCAAGTGGACACGTATAAATCTAATTCAAAATAGTAAATAATAAGATTAAGAATCAAGAATACAAATCTACAAATCGATAATAAAAGAATAAAGATATGAAATATTATTAATCAATTTCATATACAATTATACTACTTACATTTAAATCATCATGAATTCACAATGGATATGGATAAGACATTGAGAAGCTTAATCTTCGTTGAGAAATGAAGAAGAATGCACTATTGTATCTAGTATGTCTATCTTCTTGGACAAGAGATCACAGTGATTCCTAATAATGAATCACAATTATATGATTGATATAAATATATATAGTAAAAACAAAAACACACATTGTAAAAAAATAAATTTGAAGTCTAAAATCTTATCCATATTAGATCTTTCTCATCAAAGTCGTCAATCTTATCCAAACTAATTCATGTGAAAAATAACATAAAAAACAATACATTGTAGTAAATATAATCACTCATAAAAAACATTATAAAATATTCCCATTCCTTTTCAACTATTTACCAAAATCATCCCCACAACTTTTATGTCCAAGGAATCAAAGAATCTCACATGCAAAGACAAATTAAAGTAATTTCCATAATTTCCCACAATTTGTGAGAAGTGGTTAAAGTGGGAGTGGGACACTAATGTTTTGGATCGCATGTATTCTAGAATCACATCACCTTTAGAGAAGATAAATCCAAAACTAAATGTGTATTAATATAATGTCACAAATAAATAAATATATGTAATGGTTATATATATATAATTCAATTTTACAGGAATCCAAGATTTTTTTATAATGTTTTTTTTATTTATATATTATTTTATCTATATTTTATCTATTCATTATTTATTATGTTGTTTATGTATTTAGTTTAAGACATTTCATTCTACTTTAATTATATTATCTTTTTTTCTCAATAATCAAAAGATAGTTGTTCAAAATTTTAATCATAAATTTTGAAAAATTTCATGATTGCAACTTTTAATATTTGTTATAAGAAGAATAATGAAATTCAAATTGGGTTTCTCTCAAAATCATGTACAATTGACCCCAAACATGTAAATTTAACCTCCAACATTTTGAATTTTAGATTCAAATTTTGACTCTCTTACCCATGTTGTTGCTCTCCAATCATGCAATTGGATTTTTTTTTCTTCATTTCATGACCTTTAGTTATAATAAATTTGATAAATTAAATTTAATGGGCCCTACTAAGTCCTTTATTCAACTTTAAATCATGTCTTATATCTAATTCATACCTTTATATTTTTGTTCTTGAATTGTGAAGATGTTTCATGACCTAGTATACCTTGGTTAAGCATTAAAATTAATCCCTTATATATTATTGGAGCTCTCTATGTTATTAGTGCTACCCTTATTTCTTAATATGCTCCTAATGTGTAGCCATGATGGCCCTTTCATATTAGCTCAAGCCCTTTTGTTATGTGATCACTTCATGAAGTTTGTTTGGCTAGTGTTTTATGTTTTAACTGGAGTTTGTTAGTATTATAGTAACCAAAAATTGGCCTTTTGGAGAGTCATCTTCACAATCGTGAGTTGGCTAAGCTAGTTTCCTCTTCACTATTTAATACCCTTTGTTGTCCCTATTAGAATGGCATGTGTCATTGGTGTTTGCATGCATATGAGGTGGAAGTTTTGTGATAGGATATTGAGCTCTAGTTGGACATGAGCATAATATGTTGGCATCATGGTAGGACCATGAGTATAACTTGGTGTTATATTAAAAATCTTCATGGAGCTAAAAAATAGCTAAATGTTATAAATCAAAAGGTAAACTTTTCTGAATAGCTATTTTTTCTTTGTGAAAGTTATGTTTGTCCATTTAACATTAATAATTTGAGTTTTCTCTTTGCATACACTAACCATTTGGTCTTTGGCTATTTACACAATATTTAAAGTGAACAAAAAATTGAGATAAATTAAAATTAAAATATTAAATATGAAAAACTATTTTAAATCTTCCTAATACCTATAATAGAACAAGAAATCACAAATTGTAAATGAAATAAACTAAATAAAAGATCTCAATAAATATTTCCTATTGCATCCACAGATAGTGATGTTTGAAGATTTGATATTTTAAATAAATAAAAAGATGTGGTGGCTCATACTAGCAGCATGCTAGTGTATTTTATTAAAGACCCCTTGAAAATAGCATTGGAATTTATAGATTTATAGGTTTGAGATTGGATTCATCAATGGTAAGGATTATCTAAGAAAAAAAGGTTTAGATCAATTTGGCTGAGTAGTTTTGAGATGGTGAGCGGAGGAAAAAATAGTTTTAAAACTTTATTTTTAATTTTAAGTGTTGGTTATGAGATGGAGGGTGGAGATAACAGGTATCTCTAATTATTTTATTGATTTTGAGTGAAAATGATGATATTCAATACATAAGAAAATGAAGTTAGAATATATGGGAATAAATAAATATGAAATTTATTTATTTTGGACTTAGAAAAATAAAATGTAATTAATAATTATTGTAATTTATTTAATTATTAGAAATTGTGCAACTAATTAAATAAGTAAATATAATATTTTTTAATTAATAGAAAATGGGTATGTGATAAGTGATGTTAGAATAATGTGTATTTTAGATGTCAAAATTTTGATCCTCTTTGAGATGGTTTTTGACTAGGTTAAGCAATTTTTTTTTAAAGAAAAATAAAATGTAGTGGATTTGGGAGAGAGGATCAAGCTTTTGGAGGAGGCTAGGATTAAAACCATTACATATATTTGGAGGATGTGATATATTTCTAGGAAGATATTACATACATTTAGATTTACTGTTATGAGGTTATGCGGATTGTACATGATTTAGAATAGGTAAAATATATTGGATTGTATTTAGGTATTAACTTTACTGGAACTAAGCAAGAGGGAAAATAAATTCTAGAAAAAAGGATGAAAGGATGGAGGGAGTGCTTGGATAAGAAATAGGGGGTTTATTCGATAGATGGATGTGATAGGTTGAGTAAGGTCCTAGATAGAATAATAGGACTAAGAGCAATTGAAAATATTGGAAGAAGTGTCAAGATGCAATCTTGAAGGATTATGATATATAAGGATATCATGCCACATGTTGGATTTATAATAGTGTGTAATCTACCAAAGTAATTTGAGATGAAAATGCCAGGTTTATGTTCTATAGATGATATCTTGATGGTGGAAGGTAATTTGAAAATCATAGATGATGAGCTATAAAAGGAATTAATTAGCAAAGACTTGTATTAGCCAAATCATGCATGTATATGATGTAACAATCTTAAGATAAAAATCAGTAAGAGGAATGTGGATTAAATAATATGGGAGAAGTAAATACATATGACATATGGGTAAATAGCATGGGATAGGTAGGATGAGAAAGATAGGATGGAAGAATATTTCCCTTATGTATAATGAGCTAATAGATAGATGATTTACACGTTATGCCTATTTGCTAGGTTTTCATGTTAGTACTTACCCATGTCACAATATAAATATTTTTTTCTATTGAATTGATTATTTTTCTTTACTTATTTACTTCCATTTTTTAATTTCTTATGCCTTTTTAATTTTTTTCCTTCCCTTTTTGAATTTTTTAAAGAATTATATATTGGATGTCTAGGATAATTATTTGGATAGACTAGTGTGGATGGGAAAATATGTAGATTGATGGAGGACTTGAGCTTTCTTTTCCATGGTGATAATAGCCTTTGCTAAATAAGTACTTAAAACAAACCATGGTAATTATCATTACACTCATAGATGGTTTAAGAATCATGCTAAATGGGATTCTCTAAAATGTAAATGAGGTACCATTATAGACCTTGATGTGAGAGAAATATCCCATTGGAAAAGATATAAAAACTTGGCGAATCTTGCATTATTTACAAAATATATATTAATTCTATAGAAAAAAATTTTTTTGAAAAAAAAATAATTTTATTGACATTTTTTTAGATCACTAGAAATTTATAGAAAATATTGACAACTTATACTTGTATTAAAAAAAATATATAATTTCATTAAAAAATAATGCTTTTATTAAAAAAAAATTGTTGACAAATTAAACTTGTATAAAAACCAATAAAATAGTTTTGTTAGAAAATTAAATTTGTATCCAAAAAAATAAAATAAGCTCATTCAAAAATTATATATATATTCAAACCTAAAATCAATTATATAAAAATGTGCTAGTGAGTTTATGAAAAATCATAGTGTTGGTGGTGAAAATATGAAATGTTAAATGATAATGATTAAGTTACTTGAAATTTTTTTAACTTTAAATAGATTTACATATACATCATTGGATGATCACATATCAACAACATAAGTTTTATTGTAGCCCTATGTTTTGGCAAAACCCAATTCATACATAATGTCTTTGAAATAGAGATAAATGTCAAGAAATACATGAAAAGTTAAATAAATAAATAAAAATTAAATGTTGGTTTTCCAAAACTTAATAGACTAATATGACAAATCACTTACAACATATTGTTGGTACTTTTGTCTTATTAGTGTTTTTTTTGAAAGTAACATTGTGTGTGTCTACTATCTTTTCATAAATTAAATATTGAAGGGTTAAGTGTTGGTGTCTTCAATGGATATCTATTTTGTCTATGGTGAATAAAATGTTGAAGGGTTGAGTATTAATGTCTTCGATCTATAATACTTTACTGAATTGGTGCTCTTTGTATCCTTTATAATGGTAGCATGAATATTTTTCACCTTCTTAAGTTTACTTAGGCTTAATATTACATTGGTTTATTCGAGTAGTTTTTTCCTATGCTTGGTAGTTTTCACACCTGTTGAGTGTTGCATTTTTCATGGCTTAATAATGCACTTTGTAGATTATGTATTCCATCACGTCTCAATGCACTCTTTTTCACTCCAAGTGAAATAACTTCTCCTATTGCTTCTCTCTTTTCATGAAGGTTTATTTTGGTGTGCGGTTGCTCCTGGGTGCTTTAACATGGTATCGAACCACTTCTATTGCAACCACCTTCCATGAGAGGTTTTTCCAAGTGTGATTTTATGTTGATTTGAAGGCTATTGGTGGAATTTTATTTGAGGCTGATTTCTATTGAGAAAGATCAATTCCTTTTGGAGGAATGTTTCTTCTCAGAAGAGACTCATGTATTGGAGTGAGGGTCTTCTCAGTTGAATTATGCTTGTTTCATGGCCCGATTCTATGCTAGGCGTGTACAATTTGATTCAGGCGCAACATAGTGAAAGCATCAATTTTGGCCAAATTCTTTATACCTATGTTTGATTGAAGTTTTTATTTGCATTTGAGGTTTGAGCATTTGAAATATTCAGAAGGCATTTTTTTGTGCAATCATTAGAACATCTTTTTTTTTTGGCAGCGATAACTTTATTGGAGGCACATCTTTTTTCTATAGGCGACATTAGATTCACTATTGGAAGCTGATTCTATGGGCTCAATTTCCCTTTTTGGGGTCTTGATCTGCAATTTGCAGGATGTGATTTATTTTATGAAAAGGCCACAAGTTTGATCTCTTTGCAGGTCTGCATGAGGGTATTTTCATTGTTGCTTGGCATTTTTCTAAAGTTTCCCTAAAATATTAATTTAGGGCACTAGGAATTTTGGAGGTGGGCCCATGCATTTAGGTGCTACCTTGAACTTGGGATTTTAATCCAACATTAATGAAGAGTACATTAAAAATAGTCCTTTTATTTCTTGGCACCCTTGGAGTTGTTTGAGTTAAGGTTCATATGTGGAATTGCTATCTCTTGGCAGATAGTGTTGAGACTTTTGCCTACCTGGGAGAATTTTGCTTGCATGGAGAGGTTGGTGGTAGATTGTAGTCATGGTGTGATATGAGCTTGGTTGAGGTACTCCTATTTTTCGAAAAAAAATTCCCCCAAATTGCAACTTTAAATTTTGCCATCTATTGTTGTAGCCTCAAATTGCAAGTTTATAGCCTAATTTTTTTGTTAGTTTCTTTTTTGGCAAAATTTTGTTTTGGGGATTGCTCATTGTTGGATTTATTCATTTTGGGGGGTATAAGTAGCATATTGGTCTTTCCATGTTCATTTACACATGATTTCAGAACCGAATATTGACCCACTCACTCCACACAAATATCACACGTGGAAGCTTAAGATGACATAGTTGTTGCAATCTCAAGGTCTTTTGGCGAATGTTGGATGCTAAACAACCTGATTTCACTAAGGAATTTGAGAAGTTTTTCCATCACAACAAAACAGATGAGGAGAGAGGACTCATAGGCCTCCATATTTATGATAATTTGTTGTTTCATATTGTGGAGTGTACAATAGCCAGAGAAGTGTGGGATAAGCTTTCTAAGTTGTATGGAAAGGTCAGTTAGTTTAGAATATTGCAACTCAAAGCCAATCTCACTTATATCTCTCTAGATGCCTTTCCCACTAGGGTATGTGCATAATCATGATGGGCCAAAAAATGGCGATATGTAAGTGATATGATGGCCCATGTGGTTGACAATGTTTTTTTACCAAAATTGATGAAACGAAAAGGGTTTTTAAAGGAGATTCTCAACTTTCCACCAAAATAAATTATACTTTAATTTGAATTTAATAAATAATTATTAATCATTTTCTATTTGAATTATGAATAAAGTTCTAATTGATAGATTTATTGAAAAACATCTATAGCTTTCCAATAGTATCACATTTTTTGAATCTGAAGCATGCATCACATTCTATGATTTTCATACTATAGGATTAAAAAGACAATTGAATTTCATGAAGTTTTGACCAAGTTAAGGTGGTTAGACATATGATTTTTTATATTTTTTAAAATTTGTAATAAAAATTTCATAATTAATTATTTACTTTGGAAAAATTTACAAAAAATATATATCACATTGGGACATGAGTCCTCTACTTATATCTAAAATCTTATAAAGAAATATTATCATTTTATTGTGGTTAGGGTGGTCAGACAAACACCTACTTCTTATGTTTTCCCTGAAATTTAAGTACTACTGCATTGAAATTTAAAATTTTCACCAAATAGATTTTATTTATTTTTAAATAAACCTAGTAGTTTAGAAACTATATTCAATTTTCTACATATTTTTGAAATAATATAGATAACTTATTCAAATTTTTATGTCAAGTTGCCTAACTTTGATTTTATGAATTTTCATTGCCACTTAAGGGGTTTTTTTTCCATGATGATCCTGTACATACCCACTATTCAGGACTTCCTTGCATAGTTCAAGTTGTTTTTATCATAGTTGAAAAAATGTGATCTTGCCAAGACAGATAAAGAGTGTATCTTCTTGATCATGTATAAGTTGTGTGGTGCATTTTCAGTATTTTCTTCCACCTTCTATTCTACCATGGACACTATGGGAGATGCTTACCAAATGCCTTCTTTTCAGGTGTTTTGTGATCAATTGGCTCAAGATCAAGATAAGTTGATCCAGATGGATTCTCTTCCTAAGAGTCATTCCCTGATGGCTCAATCTTCAAAGGGAAAGGATAAGAATATGAAGAAGCCTAAGATGGATTCTCCTCAAGTTGGCAAGAATCCCTCTAAGCCTAAGGAGAAAAATGATCAGAAGACTTTACCTTCTGATTCTAACTCAGGAGAATCATCTTCTAAGTCTAAGAAGAAGAAGGAGAATTGTTCTTTTTATGAAAAGTCAAGGAATAATGATGCGCATTTTTTTGTGAGGCTCACAACATTGGAGGAAGCTATGAAGAAGTACAACATTGCCATGCTGAAGTATTCCCCCTTGGGAAAAGTTTAAGCCCTTGTAGCAAGAGGTTTGACCTCTACCCATGATGGTTGGATTTTTGATTCCAATGCCTCACATCACATGAATCATGAGGGTAAATGCACCAATTTGTGACACAATTTCAGTGCCAAATTGCAAAAAAAACCCGCAATAGGCCATATTGCACTCGCCAAATTTGGAGAGTGCCAAATTTGGTGCTCTCCAAATGGCTTGAATTTTGAAATGAGTGAACAAGTGTGAGTTCTCTTTCTTTTTGCAATGAATTTTGGAATTCATTTTTCTAAACTCTTTTATTGTCGCTTTCTCTTACAGGGAAACTATATACATGAAATAAACATTTACATATGGACATTTACTTTATTATACTTTAAGTTATATTACATGTATATAGGTAGGATGATTGAGAGTGGTTTTAAATCTCTAGGAATTATAATGCAAATTCTAGTTTTTGAAAGATCTTAAAAATTTTAGACTTAGTCAAATTTTAGTAATCAACAATTCAAATTTCAATAATCAGGAGGTCAAATTTTAGTAGTCAACAAGTTGTATCATCTTTGTCTCTCCTTCTCTCTACTCTCTATCTCTCCACTCCCTCCCCCTCTCTCTCTCTCCCTTCCTCTCTCTCCCTTCCTCTCTCTCTCTCCCCTCTCTCTCTCTCTCACCCCTCTATCTCCTCCCTACATCTGCCTCCGTCCCTCCCCTCTCTACTTCTCTCTATCTCTTCTCTCTCTACATCTCCTTCCCTCTCTATGTATCTTTATCTTCCCTCTCTATGTATCTTTATCTCCCCTCTCTCTCTCTTTACCTACCTCTCCCTCCATCACTTTGTATCTTACTTATGTCTCCTTCCCTATCTCTTTCCGTCTCTACTCTCTATCTCTCCTCTCCCTCCCTCTACCTACATCTCTCTCCCACTCTATCCGTCTCTTCCCTCGATTTATCTCTAACTCTCCTCTCTATCTCATATTTCTCTCTCCCTCCCTCACACTCTCCCCTCTCTATCTCACCACTCTATCCATCTCTCTCTCTCACAAAAAAACCTCTATCTCCCTTGCTAACACTCCCTCCCTCCCTCTCTACTTCTCTCTATCTCTCCTCTCCCTCCCTCTCTCAACCTCACCCTCCCTCCCCTTATTTTTGTCTCTCCTCCCAATCTCTCTCACTATTGTCCCTCCTTCCCTCCCCCTTTTTCTCTCTCAATTGATTTTTTTCTCTATCTCACCATTCTCTTTCTCTCACTCACACACACACCTATATCTCCCTACCTCTCCCTCCCTCCCTCTCCTCTCTCTTTCCCTCTCTATACATACCTCCCTCTCCATCACTCTCTCTCCATCCCTCTCTATCTCATTTATGCCTCCTTCACTACCTCTTTCCCTCTCTACTCTCTATCTCTCCTCTCCCTTCCTCTACCTACCTCTCTTTCTATCTATCCATCCCTCTCTTTATCTCTCACTCTCTCCTCTCTATATTACCATTATTTCTATCCCTACCTATCACCCCCTCCTCTTTGAATCACCATTCCCTCTCTCCCACTTTTCCTCCTTCCCTCTCACTCCCTCCTCTCTAAATCACCATTCTCTCTATTCCACTTTCCCTCATTCCCTCTCTATGTCTCACTTATCCCTTTCTACCTCTCCCTCCCTCTCTCCTTACCTCTCTACTTTCTATCTCACCACTCTCTCCATCTCACACTCCCTCTTTCCCTCTCTCCCTCCTATCCATCCTTCTCAACTTCCTTCTCTACCTACCTCTCCCTCCTGTACCTACCACTCTCTCCCTCACCCCTCTTTATCTCTTACTCTCTCCTTCCCTCTCTACTCTCTATCTCTCCCCCCTTCCCTCTCTAATCTCTTTCTCTCCCCCCTTCCTCTCTCCTCTCATTTTCTCTCCTCTCACTCTCTCTCCCTCTCACACACACTCACCTCTATCTCCTCCTCTCCTCTCCAACCATCCCTCTACTCTCTAATTCTCTCTATCTATCATCTCTCTATATCTCCTACCCTCTCTATTTATCTTTATCTCCCATCTCCCTCTCTTTAACCACCTCTCCCTCCATCACTCTATATCTGAATCGTGTCTCCATCCCCTCTCTCTCTCTCTATCAACACACACACACACACACACACCCCTCTAACTCCTCCCTACTTGTCCCTCCCCCCCTCTCTAATTCTCTCTATCTCTCCTCTCTCTACATCTCCTTCCCTCTCTACCTATACTTATCTTCCCTATCTTTTTATTTATCTACCTCTCCCTTCATCAGTCTGTATCTCACCTATATTTCCCTACCTACCTAGGGTTGAGGGTTTAATGTATAGGGTAGAGGGTATAAGGTTTGAGGGTTGAGGATTGAGGGTAGAGGGTAGAGGGTAGAGGGTAGAGGGTAGAGGGTTTAAGGGTCGAGGGTTTAAGGGTCGAGGGATTAAGGTTTGAGGGTTGAGGGATTAGGGTAGAGAGTTTACTTGGGTTTAAGGGTGTAAGGGTTGACGGTATAGAGTTGATGGTAGAGGGTATTGGGTTTATAGTAGAGGGTATTGGGGTGAGGTTTGAGTGTTTAAAGGCTTAAGGTATAGGGTTGAGGGATTAGGGTTGAGAGGGATGGAAGGATGGAGGGAGAGATGGAGGGAGAGATTGAGGGAGAAGTGAGATAGAGAGAAGGAGAGAAGAGGAGAGAGGGATAGATATGTGTTAGGGTTGAGGATCCAATGTATAGGATAGAGGGTTGAGAATTGATGGTATAGGATTGGTGGTTTAGGGTAGATGGTAGAGGGTAGAGGGTAGAGGGTAGAGGGTAGAGGGTAAAGGGTAGAAGGTTTAATGGTTTAGGGTTGAGGGTAGAGGGTTTAGGGTATAGGTTTAAGGGTATATGATTGAAGGATTAGGGTTAAGGGTCTAATGTATAAGGTAGAGGGTATAAGGGTTGAGGTTTTAGGGTTTAAGAGTTGAGGGTTGAGGGTTGAGGGTTGAGGGTTGAGGGTTGAGGTTTGAGAATTGAGGGTTAAGAGTTTACTGCATAGAGTAGATGGTAGAGGGTTTAAGGGTTTAGGGTTTAAGGACTAATGGTGAAGAGTTTAAGGTTGAGGGTAGAGAGTTGATGGTATAGGGTTTATGGATTAGGGTTTAGCGTCCAACATATAGGGTACAAGGTATAGGGGTTGAGGTTTTAGGGTTAAGGGTTTAGGATTGAAGGTAGAGGGTTGAGGGTTTAAGGGTTAAGGGTTGAGGGATTAGGGTAGATAGTTTAATTGGGTTTAAGGGTTTAAGGGTTGATGGATTAGGGTTGAGGGTATTGGGTTGAGGGTAGAGGGTTTAAGGGTTTAGGATTTAAGGGTTCAGGGTTGAGTGTTTAAGCTTATAAGGGTTGAGGGTAGAGGGTAGAGGGATTAGGGAAGAGAAGGTTTGATGGAGGGAGAAGTGAGATAGAGATAATAATATAAGAGGAGGAAGGGAAAAATATAGATGAGGGTTGAGGATCCAATGTATAGGGTAGATGGTTGAGAATTTAGGGTATAGGGTTGAGGACCTATAGGGTTGATGGTTTAGGGTATTGGGTTGAGTGTATAGGGTTTTAGGGAGATGGGAGAGAGATAGATGGATTGAGTGAGTGAGAGAGACCTGAGAGAGGGAGAAGGGGTAGGATGGAGAGACTTGAAAGAGAGAGAGAGGGAGGGAGAGGGAGAGAGACAAAGGGAGGGAGGGTTAAGGGTAGAGGGTAGAGGGTTTAATGATTTAGGGTTTAGGGTTTAGGGTTTAGGGTTAAGGGTAGAGGGGAGAGAGACAGAGGGAGTGAGTGAGTGTGTGAGAGAGAGATACCTAAGAGAGGGAGAGGGGGTAGGAGGGAGATTCTTGAGAGAGAGAGAGGGAGGGAATGGGAGAGAGATAGAGGGCATAGGGTTAAGGGTAGATGGTAGAGGGTTTAAGGGTTTAGGGTTTAGGGTTAAGGGTAGAGGGGAGAGAGATAGAGGGAGTGAAGGAGTGAGAGAGAGAGAGAGACCCAAGAGAGGGAGAGGGGGTAGGAGGAGAGTCTTTAGAGAGAGAGATGGAGGGGGTGGGAGAGATAGAGGGTATATGGTTAAGGGTTGAGGGTAGAGGGTTTAAGGGTTAAGGGTAGAGGGCTAAGGGTAGAGGGGAGAGACATATAAGGAGTGAGTGAGTGAGAGAGACTTGAGAGAGGGAGAGGGGGTAGGAGGGAGAGATTTGAGAGAGATAAAGAGAGGGAGAGGGAGTGGGAGAGAGATAGAGGGTAGAGGGTAGAGGGTTTTAAGTGTTTAGGTTTTAAAGGTTAAGGGTAGATAGGAGAGAGAGGGGTAGGAGAGAGAGAATTGAGAGAGAGAGAGGGGTGATAGAGAGAAGTAGAGAGGGAAAGAAGGTGGAGATATTGAGAGAGAGGAGGCAAGGAGGGAGATAAAAAATTAAGACCATTACAAGGTGGTTACAGTTTGATTTGAATGAGGAATCTTTCCACCTTCAAGAGTCTCTCCATTAAATGACCACCTTGTTGATCAGTATGGTGAATGTCTAGCTAGAGGAATCTTCCTCAGCTGTAGGCCTCTAATTATATTTGCATGACAAGATTAGTATGAACAATAAATGAATATTTGTAACTATCTCAAGGTGGCATTCATTAATCACATGCAAAATTAACATAGATAGTTCATATAGCATTTCAGTATCATTGAAATTTATGAAAATAAGTTCATGTCCAAAGTCTCTGGCTTTTAAGGAAATATCATAAAAAGGTCAACATCTAAGCATCAAATTTTATGACAATTGCAACAAATGGATAAAAAAATCTATCAATAATTAGACCATAAAATAGACCCATCACTCCTCCCAACCTAAGGTCTTGTTGGTCCTCTAGCAGAGGGAGAGTTGTGCTTTTTCTTGGTCAATGCCCTAAAATTTGCAACTACTAGCTATCCTACATTAGTTTTTGCTATGTCTAAATTAGGATCCCAATAGAATCCAACCTACTCCATCTCGGTTTCTCTAAAGCTATATCATATCAATAGTACCTAATGTTTGGCGCATGTCACAGTAGGATAGGTGGCTGGAAAATTAGTGGAAGCCAAAATTTGTTTTTTTTTCCTTCCAATCTGTATATATCTATCAAATCTCGTAGTTGTTGCAGCATAGTTTTGTGTGGAATGAGGCTCATCTTGTTTCAAATCATCAGTTAGGTTGTTCCACCTCTGTGATAGGTATCCCATTACAAATTCCCCTATGGTTTATTCTATATATTCTTTATAAACTACCTCTCTCTTCGGAAAGATCCTACTACCATAGCTTGGTCACTATAGAATTATGTGGCAATCCTTGAAAATATCTCCTATATTTTTAGATTTAGCCCTAATGGGCAGGGGAATGTTGGATTCAATTTTCCTATAGGTCCTAAATTGCTTTCCCCAACTAAATTCATTCTATATCAAAGATGTAAATGCCCTTAATTGGACATCTCCAACATACAACAGTGAATTCTAATCATGGTATTTGGTCACAACAAAATTATGTAAATAAAATTCACACAACAAATTCTTCATTTCAGGAGGAGCAATCCGATAGGCATTGAGAAATTCAAGAGGGGTTTCAATGGAGGGGTTCAAACCTGGAACAATCCTTGCTAGCTCAAAAGAAAGATGCTTCTCCTTTAAATACAAAGCATAGACCCTCAGAGGATCCCTACACTCTAATATCTGAGGTACTAAAGTTATAATGTCATCCACCTTTTTCTTTAAAGTATAAATCTCTTCATTATTATCCTCAATCTCTTCATCTCTCTTTTTAATTTCACTTTTTAGCTTGTGTTTCTCTACTTTCCATTCTTCTTCCATCCTTTATACTTCTTTCTGCAAGTTCATAACTACCTTGTGTATTGAAAAATAAAAGGGCCTGTGTATTCCTACAACAATTTTACCTGGTACTTATGCTCACTCTTGATAGAGTACCAGTTGCAGGGCTTCTATTTGTTCAGACAATTCTAGCCACAAGGGTGCTGACTGTTCTCCCAATTCTAGCTGTAGGGCCTCAAGTTCTTATTCTTGCTCCAGGAACTCTTTTTTAAGGAATTCTTGCTTCTATTCTTGTTGCAAGAGCTCTAGATTCTTCTCTTGCTATAGGAGTTCTCAATGTTCCTCATGCCCTCATCTTTCACTTGTTCTTCGATGTTAGCAAGATCTTCTAGCATTAAGTTTGATGCTTCCTCAAATATATTTTTTCCTTGACATTCATCTACTCCATTGGAGCTTCTATATCCTCTTGTGATGTTTCTCTAGTTTTAGGGATTCCCTCTGGAGATACACCAATGGCTAGCCCAGTTGGTCTTTATTTTCCAAGAGGGTTTATATTCTTCCCTTTTTTTGTAGGAAGAACAGTGTCAACCTTCCACTTCTTTGAGCTTCACACTTCTTTTTCTACCATTTTATTTTTTAGCTTTTCCCTTTCTTATTTATGCCTTCTTCTTTTGTGCCCTACTCATTAGGGTTCCAAGAGGTACATCATCATCAGAATTTGCAAAGGAAATTTATTTTTCTTAATGTTCAACCTCAAAATAACTAATCTCTAAGGTTTTCTCGGGTGCAAGATGGTTTACAATAGGGCTCGCTCCAAAATTTGAGGCTCTAGGAGTGGCTCAAACATTGTTCTTTCTCCTACTAACCCTACAAGGTTGATAAAAAACCCTAGGTCACAAATGTTCTAGTTTAATTTGATCAATATTCAAGAATTCCTCCCAAGATATATCAAACACATCCTGTAGAGACTTCTCAACTAATAATTTGATTAGACAATAGTGGGAAACATAATTGTTTCTTCCTTTCTGGGTCTCGACCGCCATGATTGAGAGAAGGTGGTATAGCACGTTTGGCACATTCATTATTCACTTGTTCCTCATGTGGTTTAGGAGTTTGAAATGCAAAAAATATAGATTTGATTGACAACCTTCATAGGTAATATACTTCACAACATAAATTTCTTCCTACTTTCATGGCTTGGGTAGAGAAATTCTCTTTGTGCACCTTGTTTATCCATGCTCAATGGATGGTCATCAAGTTTTGTAAATTCAGCCCATGCTGACCTGACATCTTTCGTAGTAGGGTAATGCTCACTGTCAGCAAGCAACCCTGTAACTTCTACAATTCTCTCCTCAGTGGCTATGACCTCTAGCCCTTTTACTATGGCTTTTCCTTCAGACAATTTGTAGGTGAATTCCAATGCAACGTCTTCATAAAAACCATTCATCTTTAAGAAATAAGTTAAGCATCTTTAGTTTCTAAAATCAGTGAGGAAAGATGCATCCTATAGTAATACATCATGAACCATGGGTTCATTTCAGATTAACCCACCTCCCATTGTCTACAATCAAACAATCACTCTGCAAAGTTTTTCCTTCCTGTAGTTTTCATCTAAAAGAAAAACTTCTCCTTCCTGCAATGTTGCTAAATTTCCAATGCTTGTATCGACTAAATTTTACCTTTTGGCTTAAGATTAAGATAGGGTAAAATAAAGGTAGTAAAGGAGTAATAAATGGAGGATACAATAAAGGAAAATGGCGGTGGTTGATGTCCTTTCACACATATGAGCCATCATCTCACTCAAAATTTAAATTTTACTAATGTAGACTAGTATGAGAAGACACACAAACATGGTATTTGCACTCTCCCCCCTAACCTAAATTTGTACATGTGTCCTCACATGCTAGGTGGAATGACAATTTGATAGGGGTAGAGAATAATTACATGATATCGTGAACGTCCATATTAATTCACAAAAAATAAATAAATGCACTAAAGACAATTAAGATATAACAATTGATGCACACATACTTAAATTCATGGAATATTTATTGCAAAGATTATGGAGAAAGTATTAGTCACCTTTCAAGAAATAAGTTGAGCAATTAATGAAAGTGGAATGGAATGAAGTGAAATGGAGTGAAATGATGATGTCGAGGTGGAAGAGAGATAAATATGGAATGGATGGATGGATGGGTGAAGAAGTGGACCTCCACAAAAGTGGAAGTCTTTATTATGAAAAGTTGCATACCTTAGTTAGCTAGAAGGAGGGACACTAGGTCCACTTCCTTCAGTTGCAAGAAGTTCGGGTGTTGCATGTTGAGTGAATTACTATAGGAACTCCTCCTTAGAAGTTGGTTTGTGATACAATATTAGGTGATGACCATTCACCATCAGCTTAAATCTGATAGGGTCATTGGTAGTTAGTTGAACAACCCCATTGGGAAATACTTAAACAACCTCATACGGTCCTAGCCACCTTGTCTACAATTTTATTGTATTGTCTTGATACCTCGAGTCATAGAGCAATTCCCAATCACTTGGCTGGAATTTATTATCTTTAATAAATTTACCATGCCACCTCATTCTTTGATTATGCAATATCTTTGTGTGATGCAAATTTTTCTTCCTCATCTCATCCAAATCATTCAGTTGCATAATTTTTTCCCTTTGTGCCTTAGAGATATCCATCCCCAAGTCCACTACAGTCCTAAGAGTCTTATGCTCAAATTTAATGGGCATCATAGCTATCTTTCCATATAGTAGCTCAAATGGAGTGAATCTTGTAGTTGTTTTCCATGCAGTTATGTAATCCCAAACAACTTCTACTAATCTTCTTTCCCAATCCTTCATATGGATAGCCACTATTTTTGTCAGAATAGCTTCAATTTCTTTGTTGGTCACCTCCACTTGGCCATTGATTTGGGGATGATAAGGATTAGACTTCCTATGCCTAATGTTGTACTCATTGACCAGTTTTGTAACAAGGGTTGAAGTGAATTGTGCCCCTTGATCAGTCACTATCTCTCTTGGAACCCCATATCATGTGAAAATTTCCTCATAAATAAATTTTGCAACCTTATTATCTCTTCCATGCTTCATGGCCTTAACTTCTACCAACTTGGTTACATAATCAATGCATACAGATATTTAAGATTTACCTTTTGATGGAGGATCAATGGGTCCTACAAATTCTAATCCCTATTTATCAAATGGAGTGATTACTACCTAGGGGTAAAGTGGCATCTCATCTGATTTAGTTGGTCGGACCATCCTCTAGAATTTGTCACACTTCTTTATATATCTCATTACATCCTTGTGTAGTGTGGTCCAATAATATATTGTGCTCAAAATATTCATTGGTGTCCTCTTGGCTACAAAATGCCCTCCACAAGACTCATTGTGACATGCATGCAAAATTTCATATGTCTCATCTTCCCTCACACATCTCCTCATGACATGGTCTGGTCTAGTGTAGAAAAAGCATCCAATAATCCATGAGAAAGGAAAATATTTTTCCATGAGCACTCTCTTCTCTTTTAAAGAAAAGTGAGGAGGAACTCTCCTTATGACCAGGTAATTAGCTATGTCAACATACTAGGGTGTCTGCACATTGATGGAAAATAGATTCTCATCAAGGAAAGAGTCATCTACAACTTGATTTTCCTCTAATGTAGGAAACCTTGAAAGAAAATCTGCAACAACATTTTCCTTCCCTAGTTTATCCACAATGGTTATGTCAAACTCTTGCATCAACAATAACCATCTTGCTAGCCTACCTGAGATCAGGATTTTATTCATGAGGTATCTAATGGATGCATGATCGGTGTGCACAAATATTTCATAGCCTGTTATGTAGTGCCTAAATTTTTTTAGGGCGTAGATCATTGGCAATATTTCTTTTTTTGTCATTGTATAGTTTAATTCAGCTCCCTACAGATTTTTGTTGACAAAATAAATAGAATTTTCAATAGCTCCTTCTATATATCCTAAGAATTATCCTATAGCATAGTTTGATGCATTTGTATGAATGTGGAAAGGAAGCTCCCAGTTAGGACCCTTGAGTATAGGAGCATGAGTTAAAGCTTCTCTCAAATCAAAAAATGTCTTGTCATAGTCTTCTATCCATTGGAATTCAACATCTTTAGTTAGGAGATTATACAATGGTGCTACCATTTTTTTGAAGTCCTTGATGAACCTCCTATAATAACCTACATGTCCTAAGAAAAACCTAACATATTTTTATTTTTTAGAGATAGGACAATTGGTGATCACCTCAATCTTTGTGGGATCTACTTGAATTCCTTTGTAAGAAATGTAGTGGCCAAGAGCTACACCTTCTTGCATCATCATGAAGCACTTTTCACTATTTAAATATAGATTTTGATATTCACATATCTATAGAATTCTCTTGATATTTTCTAGTCCCTTATTGAAATCAACACCATAAGTGGTAAAGTCATCCATATAGATTTCCATGCAATCAAGAGAGATATCTTAAAATATGTTAATGACTGCCCATTGAAAAGTTGCAAGTGCATTGCATAAGAAAAATGGAAGCAATGAGTAGGAATAGGTCCCCCATGGGTAGGTAAAAGTGGTCTTCTCCTAGTCCTTTGGTGCAATTTGGATTTGGTTATAGCCATTGAATCCGTCTAGGAAAGAAAAGTATTGCTTCCCTACAAGTGAGTCCAAAACTTGATCAAGAAAGGTAAGGGAAAATGGTTCTTTTTGGTGGCTGAATTATGTTCCTTGTAAACAACAAAAACTCACCACTTCCCTCATTTTTTTGGAACAATCACCAATGGGCACACCCACTAGCTATCTAAGATGGGGTAGATAAATCCTACATCTAGCAATTTTTGTAGTTCCCCTTTTACTATTTCCCTCAAAGCAGGGTTAATTATTCTTTGTGGCTACCTCATTGGTGTAGAGTCATTTGTTATATATATCCTATGAGTGAAAATATGAGGGTAAAATCCCTTCATATCATGATAATACCATACAAATGTGCATTGGTAGGCCCTCAACAAGTTTTCTAATTACAACTTTTGTTCTTCACTCAGTTTGTTGTTAATATTTAAATATTTCGCTTCTAACACTTGCAACTTTGTAGTTAACTCTACCATAGATGCTTCATTAATGCTTGGTACCTTGAGTTCATATTGAAAAAATTTATGAGACATGCCTCTTGCTAGAAGAAGAAAATATATAGGACAAGTGGCTACAAAAATAGCATCTTTAGGAAGAGCGACTCTAAGAAGAGAAGTTGCAGGAAGAGCAGCTACAGGAAGAGCTTGCAGGAGTCTCTTCACTATATCAGCAGAATCAGATGCATGAGAGGATGATGCTTCCTCTATCTCATAATGGTTTTGAATTATGTTATAAAATAATTCATCTTCATCTTGAAGCTACATGAAAGGACTTCTTTTGAACATCATAATTTGTGTCGTAGAATTAATTTCCTCTGCCTCTTCACCAAAATTTGGTTAAACATGATCATTCCTATCATGGGATAGCTAAGTAGGGGGTAGAGAAAAATATTTTTAATGCTCTTTACATCAAAAAAATTCATATCTCCTGTCCGACATCTAATATAGGAATTTGTTGTTACTAATCATGGCCTTCCAAGAATAATGGGGTACCTACCCAGTGTGGCCTTAGGAGAAAGAATCATAAAATATGTTGGGTACTCCCAGGATTCTACAGTTACCACAAGATCCTCTACTATCCCATCAGGCTTAATATTAGAACTATAAGCAAGCTACATGATAGTAGGAGTAGATCTCATGCCTACAACATTTAGTTGTTACAGGATGTCCTTAGTCATCATACTTATTGCTGCTCCCAAATCAATCAGAGCATTCTTTATCTAGATCCCATTTATAACAACCTACCACAGGACTCCCCGGGTTACTATATTTGGGGATATTCACTTTACCAAGCATGATGTCAGCCAACTGTCCCACCACATGAACCGTAGTGTGGTATTTCTTCTTCCTTCCTATCTTCTTAAGGCATGATTCCTTGATTGCATTTCCATATATGGGAGCATATTTTATGTCTTGAAATAGAGGTATTTGGACACATATATGCTTCAACTGATCTATAATTTCAAAGTTGTGTCCTCCTTTTCTTCCTTTTGTTTTCGCGGTTCCAACCTATTGCGAAATGGTGGTTCTATTTTAGACTGCTTGACTATAACTGGTTCAATATTCTTAGGTTCACTTGGCTGAATGGGGACATTCATAGGCTCCTCTTTTTCTAGAGGAAGCTTAGTGATAATGGGTGTGGAAGGGGCTAAAAAATTAGTTCTTGAATGCAAGCGGATGTTGCTTGCACTCACATCATATTCAAGGAATTGATTTGAATTAGCAGAGTTTACCAGCTACTGTTGTGGTTTATTATTTTGGTTAGATGTGGTATGGGTTGGTAGCTGAGTAGGTCTTGGTGCATTTGAACTTGAATTAATAGGAGGAGTTATTATGGTAGGTTGTTGAGGCTGAGAATGTGGCTGTATTTAATTGTTTATCTGGCTCAGCCATTTTTGTCCTCCCCTCCATTGAGATGTTTATTTCCAATTTCCTAGAGGTGCCTGCCAATTTCCCTAGGGTTGTTGCCATTGGGGTGGAGTGTTTTTGTGATTGGGACAAGAATTTGGAGGGTTATTCCAAGGCTATGGTGGATATCCTCCATTATTGGATGGATACGAGGGTTACCATTGGTTACTAGATAAATATGAATTAAAATATGGCCCAACAAAAGATAGTGGATCTAGTGGCATGCTTTGTCTTGGAGCCCCTGGCCTCCTCTATGCAAAAAATTAGACTTGATCTTCTTCACCCTATATTGGATTGAACTCAGGTGTAATCTTCTTGCTATCAATATTGGCTATCATATTGCATCTACATTCCTTCTTATTTTGTCTAAAATGAGGATAATACTCTGCTAACATTTCCTCTGCCTCCTCTTGTTTCTTCTTAGCTTGAAGTGTATCCAACTGTGTAGCTAGATTTTTTATGATGTCTTTCTTAAAGTTTTTCAATAAATGATTAATCTCCATCCTTGAAAATCTACTAGTAGATGACTTACCCATGTAATATTCATAAGCTCTCTGCTTCTTTGAAGATTCCCTAGAATAGTTCTAACATATCTTCTTGATGTCCTTCCAAGGAACTTGGGTGATATCTCCTCCTCCCATCAGGTCCAAGGCATATGTGTAGCTTTCATTAATTCCTCTTAAAAAAAACAACCTTTTTTGTTCTTCATCGAGTGTATGGTGTCGATATTTCTATAAGCAAAATAGAAACCTTAAAATGTAATCTTCTAGGCTCTCATCCTCCTTTTGCTACATCTTAAAAATGTCACATCCTCTCATGTCACTGCCCCTACAATACTCCTTGTATTTCTCAAGGAACTTTGTCTTAATGTCCTACCAAGTCTCCACAATATCTCTACCTAGGCTCATGAACCATCTTAATGTTGCTTCTTTCAAGGTGGTAGGGAATATATTAAGCCTATGGGCATCACTGGTATAGTCATAAATTTTGTAGAGTATATCAAACTCAAACAATAATGTATCAGGATATTTTGTAACAAGTCGATAGAACTTAGGGAGAACTGAAGAAGGGATGTTTTTGAGGTTGTCTACTTCATTCTGACGAGAAATGGGGAAAGGAAAATTTGGTTGGATAGGTATATTTCTATTTGCATCACACATGCCTACCTGATGAAATTCTAAAGTAAGGGGGTTATCAATCTGATTCTAATCTTCATAGGAAGATTAAAAAATGGTCAGATCTAGGAATGTATCAGCAAAGAGGTGTGGATCTTCTTCTTCTTTGTCTCTGGGTAGGTTTTGATACTCAATTATCTGGAATAGATTAGTATTGTTAGGAAGTAATTCTCATGATCATTTGTCATCCTTTCTCTATGCATATGGTATCAACTCATTATTATCCAACTCACACAAAAAATTGGCAAAAGAATAGGGGGATCATTACTTTCCTAAATGAGGGCTATACTAAGAAAAACTTCCAAAAACACTACAACAAGAAAAAATACCAATCACTCCAAATAACACCCTATTTTGACACCATCCCCGACAATGGCACCAAAAATGTCGACCTCCTACAATGATTCAACAACTAAGCCTTCATAGATGTGATTTAGAGATTGTACATCTAACCTGAATAGCTATTTCAATCATCATGAAGGTGCATTTAAATTTTCAACCTAGGGACGTAAAATTGAAATGGGTCAGCATTGTATGTGCACTAGGAATCCAAAGTAGGCATATTCATCCTACAATTAAGAAAGACACAATGCTAAAAGTAAATTGCTTGGAAGGAAATAACATAAGTGTTGAGAATCAACCAATAACTAAAATAAGCTTAAATGCATGGCATAAATTAAAATTTGAGTTAAAAAACAAGAAAATCCTCTATCTTCTTTGGCTATAGGAATAGTCACAAAATGGAATTCTAGTGGCTGCAGGAACGGACAATGTCATATTCTTAACTAATTACTAAAAAAAAGATAAAAAATAAACTAAAATAAGGTATGGGATGAAATACTCACCAAGTGGTACCCCTTGGATGATTATCCCCTAAAACTACTATAAACTTAGATGCACAAAGTTATAACTTCATTTCATTCATTGAAAACAATGAGTACAATCGAGCCACATGACAATGCTATTGAAAAACTCAAGAATGCGAGTACATCATCAGATTGAGCAATCTTCGATTTCTGGAGAGATCCAAAAGGATCATTTGTGTCTTACTTATCTAATCACCTAGCAAGGTGGTCAACTTTGACAAAACCGAAGGATGCCACATTAGGGAAAGTGTGGAAAGTGGAGAGGTGGCTATGCATGCATAGAATCTGTCAAGCATGTTTTCCTTAATGTGAATCTGGCACAACAATAACACCTACATTTACTCAATAGAAAAATAAGACCATTACAAGGTGGTTATAGTTTAATTTGAATGAGGAATCTTGTTGTCATCGAGATTTTTCCTCCATTAAATGACCACCTTGTTGACCAGTATTGTGAATGTCCAGTTGGCAGAATCTTCCCTAGCTACAGGCTTCTAATTATATCTGCATGACAAGATTAGTATGCACAACAACTGCATATTTGTAACTATCTCAAAGTGGCATTCATTAATCACATGTAAAATTAACATAGACAATTCATATAGCATGTCAATATCATTGAAAGTTATGAAAATAAGTTCATGTCCAAAGTCTATGGCTTTTAAGGAAATATCATAAAAAATTCAACATCCAAGCATCAAAGTTTATGACAACTACAAAAAATGGATAACAAAATCTATAAATAATTAGACCATAAACTAGACTCATCAAATGGTTTTATTAGATCTTATTACAACCAAAAAGTGACTCAAAAACTCAAAAACCAACACTTGACCCCTTGTATGCATCATGAAGGCCTATGGTACCTTGCACCATACTCCTCGGGAAAAATGGAATCAAGTACCATTGAGGATAGTGTTGCAATAGTAGAATCCTATTGTTCATGCCATTCTCTGAGCTCTAGGTGACATCTCCATCTAGTTAACATTTCCAATAGACCAAAAACTAGAAATATGCATCATCCTTTGCATTTTTGAATTCTTTGGCACCTTTAGTATGTTTCAACTTCAGAGGCTTGCATGATGAAATATGTTTAACCTATTCTTCACTTAAAAATGTTATTGAACATGACTTTTTAGTGCTCCCATATCTCCTTCATCCTTCTTCTTCAGTTTAGGTGTGTGATTGGAATTGCCTACATTCCTTTGCAACTTATCCTTAACCTCATCACATTTTCCTTTCATGTCTTCCATCTATTGTTGTGCCCTTGTAGTTTTTGTTTAGTCAGATATATTCACCTTTGGTATGGATTAATTAGAATGACCAACACCCCCCTTTAAAATCAACAAATGGAACACCTCTTCTACCATCATAGCAATATGCTCCTTAATCCAATCTTGAATCTCCTGCATAAATTCATCCTTGACCTTCAACACAACAGATCTTGACACCAAATCAATATCATTTTCCTTTAAATTAATTAGTTCTTCACTTCTACTTTCATAGTATCTCTAGGTTTAGAAGTGGCTGCAAACTCCATGTGATTTTCTTCCTCTAACTTTATGAATTATTTCCTACCTACCATCATCTCATTAGCTCCCTTAGTTTTTCCTTTGTCCTCCTCTTTCAATGGTGTCAAGGTATAGGAGACCCCATCTTTTTCTATCTCATAAGTATTCCTCCTTCCATCATACATATCATGCCTATCAAATTTTCAAGGCCTCCCTAGTAGAAAATGGTATACATCCATAGGTAATATGTCACATATAATTCTATCTTTGTATCCACCTATATTGAACTCTACCCAACTTTGTTCATTTACCAAAACATATTGACCCTCATTCAACCAAGAGACTTTGTAAGGAGTATCATGTGGTATTCTAGGAAATTTAAATTTATCAACCATCTCAATTGAAACCATATTATCTATGCTTCTTGAATCAATTACAAAATTATATACCTTACCCAAGCACTTACAAGTTGGATTGAAGAGATTCTTCCTTTGTGGTGGCTCCTTCTCTACTGATGCCTTGATGAGAGTCCTTACCATGAATGATTCACAAACCTCTAGAGCATCATGTTGTGATGGATATTTTAAACTCTCATTGTCCTCTTCTTGCACCAACTGAGTCCTTCTTTCTCCTCCATGTGAAGTAGAGGCCTAACCTTTATTACATTGACATGCTTGATGTCCAAACTTTTTGCATTGATAGAAACTTATTGTGAATGCATTTGATCCTCTTCCTTGACCTCCAAATCTGCCTATAAAGCCTAATCTACCTCCTCTAAATCCACCTCTTACATAAAAAAGTTGGTCTTGGAATTTTCTTGCATCTCATTGGCTCTCATATGACTATCTTGGGTTAGAAAATGAACCTCTTCTTCTGGAATTGATGTCTTTGCCCCTATTTGACTTGTCTTGCCTTCTGTTTAGCTTTTATTCAGCCCTAATTTTCATTTGATAGCATTCCTCAACCGTTCTTGGATTTCCCAAAGTCAACCCATCTTTAATGTTGAATATTAACCCACTAATATATCTAGCCACCTTCTCCTCATCATCCTCCATGCGACTTGCTCTTATACTCAGTTTATAAAACCCATTAGTGTAAGCTTTAACATCCATCTCTCTTTGTTTCAAACCTTGAATTTTCTTGTACATTTAAATTGCACAATCAACCGGTAAGAACTTACCCTTAAGCTTTGCCACTATTCTATCCAAAGAGACAATTTTTTATTTTCCTTTCTTCCTCCTTTTAGTTTTTTCATAATCCCACCATAATAGGGCATGGCCCTTCAATTTTGTTTTTTCTATCTTAACCTTTTGTTCCTTAGGTACATCTTCCCATTCAAAGTAATTATCAAGTGATGAAATCCAATCCAAAAACTATTCATAATTCAATTTCCCTCCATACATAGGTACATAAATATTTATCTTGTGTTTATCTACCTTGAATGCTCTTAGTAGCTTGACCATCTTCTACTCATTAGGAGCCAACTCTTCCTCTTCTTCTTCTTGGGGATTCTCCTCTTCCCCTTATTCTTCATGGTCACTCACATAACCCATGACCATACCTCTCCTTTGACATGTTTCAATCACCTCAAACCTTTCTATCATCCTATCTTGGAGTTCCTTCAATCACCTAATCTCTCTTGTAGTCTTCTCTTCTATTTCATTCATTTCCCTAGCCATAGTGCTACCTTTTGGAGGCATATTGTTCTCTTTTGCTTCACACTTTCCCTCTTATTGAACAAAAATATGCTTAGATACAAATTTGATGCAGAGTAGGGTGAAATACTTAGAAGCTAACTCAATCAAACAACCTATGCAAATATAGAACCCTAGTTTGGTGGGTTTCTCTCACAATCTCACCATTCTCCTAATAACATTCCATAAGTGGTTTTTCCCACACAAAATCTATGAAAAACCTCAAACCTAGAATATGATCCCCATTCAAGGTACCCTTTAATCCATTTGAAAACATATCAAGATTGTAGATATGGTTACTTTGGAACAAAGCCTTCAAATTTCTACTACTATGCTCTAAATGAGGCCTAATTAGGCTTGTTTGAATGGGCAACAAAAAGTTTTCCAAAAGTGAGGATTTAAATATTCACACTAATGGATCAAAAATGTTAAATAATGTCTTCCAACACCTTCCCAAGGAGTTTCAACAATATCCTAACCTCTCTTCTTCAAAAACTAACTCCTATGTCATTCTTATGCCCAAAATAAGAGGTTTTATGGGCTAGGGCATCACCCAACTAGCTCAAAATGTTATCCCTTGCTCCTGCCACCTTGTGAAAACTAAAAATACCCTATTCCCATCCATTCCACTGAGTTTAAGGCCTTTTCATCAATGGAATATATATGAATCCTTTATTTCCTATTAAAGCACACCCTAAATGAGGGTTTCAATCTATTCTCAATAAAATTGCCCTGACTTACTCGAATCATGATGAAATCATATGAAAAAAGATGAAAAAGAAAAATAATTCAAATATCCATTAATTCCAATCACAATTTAATCACTTATAGGTCATATAGTACTGTACCACACTATATTGCAACAAATTATGCCTTAAAACACATAAAAATAGAGTGTTGATATTTAAAATTTCAAATCTATATCACCCAACCTCATCTCAATGTTCATAGATGCCTTTTAAAACATTTCCAAGTATAAACAATTAGTTTCACACCAAAAATCAAAGTATGAACATTCAACTTCCCGAAAAAACCAAAAGTGCAAAAGGGTATGTGCAGGATCATGATGGGCCAAAAAGTGGTGATATGTAAATGATATGATGGCCCATCTGGATGACGACTTTTATTTACCCAAAATTGATGAAATGAAAAGGGTTTTTAAAGAATATTCTCAGCTTTCCACCAATACAAATTATGATTTATTTTGAATTTAATAAATATTTATTATTCATTTTCTATTTGAATTACGACTAAAGTCTTGATTGATAGGATGATTGAAAAATATGTATAGCTTTCAAACGATATCACTTTTTTTGAATTGAAACATGCATCAAATTCCATGCTTCACATAATATAGGATTAAAAAAAAATCATGAATTTTTGACCAAGTTAAGGTGGTCAAACATACAAGTTTTTATATTTTTTTAAAGTTGTAATAAAAAAATCATAATTAATTATTTACTTGGAAAAATTTTACAAAAAATATGCATCAAATTGGTATATGAGTCCTCTACTTATATATAAAATATTACAAAAAAAAAATATCATTTTATTTTGGTTAGGGTGGTCAAACACACGCCTACTTCTTTTTTTTCCCCTGAAATTTAAGTACTACTGCATTGGACTTTCAAATTTTCACCAAATTTAAAAAAAAACCTAGTAGTTTAGAAACTACATTCTATTTGATACAAATTCTATTCTTACATATTTTTGAAATCATACATATTTTTGAAATCATATAGACAACTTATTCAAATTTTTACATCAAGTTGCCTAACTCTAATTTTTCTAAATTTTATCACTATTTAAGGGCCTGTTTTTTCCATGATGATCCTGCACATACCAAAAAGTTTCTTGAGAATTTTTGAACTTTACAAAATAGACTCCAAAATGAGTCAAGACACCTAAAACATGAAACATTGTCTTAATAGACCTTATTACAACCAAAAAGTGACTCATCAACTAAAAAACCAACACTTTTTCCCTTTTATGCATCATGGAGGCCTATGATGCCTTGCACCACATGGCTCCGAATATTTTGGTAGACACTATTAATTGTGCCCACTACATTCAGAACCGTATGCCTCACAATGTATTGCAGAATATGACTCCTGAGGAGGCTTGGCCTCATGTCAATCCTAAGGTCTCCTACTTCATAGTATTTCATATTCATGCATGGACATTCATTCCAACAAGGATGTTAGTAGAGAAGAAGATTGAGTGGTTCATCTTTGTTATCTACTATGAGGATTTGAATGGTTATCATTTGTTTGATCCCATCACTAAACAAGTACATTTTCATCGTAACGTTCATTTTTATGAGTCTTTCATTTTGAAGGATTCTCCATCATAGGCCTATACCTCCCTTCTTCCTAGTTATTCTTTAGAGGATGTTTTTTTCCTATTGTTGTTGATGGTGATGTTGTTTATGCTCCTAATGATGATGGTATTGATATTGTTGTTGGCATAAGTCTATTTTCTCCTAAGCCTACACTCACACAATTTCTTTGGCCTTGCACACTTCTTAAAGAGGTTGGTTCTCATGCAGGTGATCCCACCACTTTTCACCGTACTCATTCTTAGACTTTAGGTATCAGTCTTTTGAGTCATGCAGTTCCTACTAATGCTCAAAAAAATTTAGATGCTTTAGGTGTTCCAAAGTGGGATAGCGCTATGGTTGAGGAATATTATTCTTTGATGAAGAATCATACTTGGGATCTTGCTCCTCTTTCTAAGGGAAGAAAGTTGGTTTAGTGCAAGTGGGTGTATTGTACCAAGTTTGCAACTAATGGTTCTACTAATAAGTACAAATCTCATCTTGTGGCTAAGGTGTTTTCTTAGGTTGAGGACATCGACTATTCAGAGACCTTTTCTCCTATTACCAAGATGGATTCCATTTGTATTGTAATTTCTATTGCTGCAACTCAAGGTTGGTAAGTGTATCAAATGGATGTAAAGAGTTCCTTCCTACATGGTGATCTTTAGCAAGAGATCTATATGGAGTAGCCACCATGCTTTGTGCAGGACCCTTCACTTGTTTTTAGGCTTGAGTGTTCATTGTATGGTCTCAAACAAGCCCCTTAGGCTTGGTATGAGAAGACAAAACTAGTATTTTGTTTGCTTCTAGATTCACTAGATGTCACTCTAACCCTATAGTTTACATTTAGAGGCATGGGGAACCTCATCATTCTTGTTCTCTATGTGGATGACTTGATTCTCACTAGGAGTTCTCCTACCATGATTGAGGATAATAGAAGAGATTTGTCAAAGAAATTTAATATGATAGACCTTGGTCTTTTTCATTTCTTCCTTGGTATTTAGATTCATCAGTCTTCTGTAGGTATCTCTATTATCCAACAAAAGTATACTCTTTATTTTCTTCAAATATTTTGAATGGGTGATTGCAATCCAACCCCTAGTCCTTTTAAGTCAAGTGTTGTGTTGTCTTCCACTTGCAGTACTCCATCAGTTAATGCTACCTTGTATCGATAGTTGGTTGGTAGCCTTTTGTACTTGACACATAATCATCTTGATATTTCCTTTACAGTTGGTCTTGTCTCCCATTTCTCTTAATATTCTCATGAGAGTCATTGGAAGGAAACCAAACACATCTTACAGTACATTTAGGGCACTACATAGTTTTTCATTCATTAAAAATTAGATTCTACCTAGATTATGGGCTTCATTGACTCAGATTGGGCTGGTGATGTTGATGATAAAGAGTCCACTTCTTCATTTTTCTTTTGTCTTGGTTCTTGTCCAATTTCATGGTCTTGCAAGAAGAAAAATACTATTGTATTATCATCGATTGAGGTTGAATACCGAGGTGTTGTTTTGGATATTTAGGAGGTTTTGTGGCTTTGATAGTTGATGGATGAGTTTGGCTTTCCTGTTCATCATCCCACTACTCTTTGGTGTGATAATTAGAGTTCCATACATATTTCTTGCAACCCAGTGGAGCATTAACGCATGAAGCATATTGAGATCCACATGCACTTCATTCAACAACTCATTCAAGAGGGTATTTTGAGTTTGGAGTATTTTACTATGGAGCAGTACGTTGTAAAAATCTTCATTAAACCTTTAGCTCTTGATGAGTCCTAATTCCTCCCTTCTCTCTTTTTTATTTTTCCCTCTTTTGGAGAGGTTTTTTTTTCCCACAGGGTTTTTCTCCTTTTCTTCTGTTGTGAGAGATTTTTTGTTTTGCATAGGTACCTAACATGGCCTCATTGTTGGGACCCATTTTTGCATCTCATTTTACATTTTTAGTTTCCCTAAATTGCACTTAAGTGGGGTGTTAGGATGAATATTTTTCACCTTCTTAGGTTTATCTAGGCTTAATATTGCATTTTCTTATTCGGGTAGTTTCTTCCCATGCTGGGTAGTTTTCAGACCCATTGTATTTTTCATGCCTTTATAAGGAACTTTTTACATTATGTATTTCATCATGTCTCAATGCATTCTTTTTTACTTTTGGTGAAATAGTTTCTCTTGTTGCTTCTCTCTTTTTGTGAAGGTTTATTTTGGTGTATAGTTGCTCCTAGGTGCTTCAACATAGAATATATTTAATTTCTCTCTTCTCTACTCACTACACTATAATGGAGAAAAAAAATTCTTACAATCGAGGAAGATTTAGTTGGCCTTCAAGGGTGATATTTTAGAGCTACGAATGAAAAATATCTTTAAGAATAAATTTTTGGTAGTTTTAAAAGCAGTCAAGAGGGTCTTAGGGAAAATTTTCATGAAAGATGAAATAAATTTCAAATCAATTATGTTATTGCCTCTCAATTTATGGTGTCATATCATAAGCCCTTTACATATTTTTGGTTTTTCTATACAAAATATATGATTGCATTATATGATGACACTTATTTTGTCAATATTATATGGCACTAGTTGTTCATTTCTATTTAAAGGAAGTGCAGTAATAATGGGCTCGTATTTAAATGACGTGTTTTATTCTCATGGCACAATTTCATGTGTAGAAACTTAATTATTATTTTTTATAAACGGGTAAATGTTTATTCAATCATAGAAAGAACCATAATATAATTAGCCAAAAGACAAAAATACAAAGGAATCAAAGTACAACCACCTACTAGGACCCAAAGAACCACAATCCACCCAACCAAGACAACCAAAGTCCAATCAAGGATCAACCATATCCTCTATTAGAATTGGCTATGGCTGCCAAGATCTTGAGACCAAATATAAAGCACAAAGAGAGAATGTAATGTGATAAGAATAAATTGTATTCTTATCAATATGATTCAATGATATGTCTGTGATTTACAATGTAGTAGAGACCCATTGGTTATATAGGAAAGGTGAGATACAAGATGTCATAGGATTAAGAAAATTGTCATAATCGAATGACATGAGACAACTAATAACACTTACCTAGGTTCACATGTGTTACAAGTCAAAATATAAGATAAAAAATAATGACAAATAACACCTTCTAGAAAGATTCCTTCCTATGATCTAAGTAAACTTAACATGTGTAAATAAGTCCCCTAGTAATGAATTAGCTAGGTATAGGAATTTATTTACACCAACACCCCCCCCTTAAGTGCAACCTAGGGAGTGGAAAATTATTATGCAAATAACAAATATGGGTCCCAAATACTAGGCCATGTTAGGTACCCATGTACATGCAATGCAAATGAAATCTCTCATAAACATAGAAAACGAGAAAACCTAGTGGGACAAAACTCCTCCCCTAAAGAGAGATGAAATACAAAATAGAAAATACTCTCAATGATGCATGAGAAGGTAAATAATCTATGTGAGTTAAAAGACCCCCCAATAAGAGAGAAGTAGAAGAGAGACAAGGCAACCCCCCCTCAATGTTGAGTCTCTTTCAATGATGGTAGAAGCTCAACATTGAATGTTGAAGATGATCCAATCTTGCCGAACAAGATTCCTCCCCTTAGGGAGAAATGAAACCATGAATGCATTAAGGATGTTAGGAAAATGAATGATGTATGATGTATCTGAAGCATACTCAAGTGTCTCCATGTCGATGCTAAAAACTGAAACACTCCAAATAGGTATTTGAGGCCACACTACTAAAGAGGAAAATCAAAAATCTAGTAGAGATGAATGTAGAACATGACCCAAAGACAAGGATATCCCCTTTGAAGATACAGAATCTTCCTCCAAATGTTGTCCAAAAGTATCCACACTCATGCCAAATTGAAAAGAATGATCACGTAGAGAATGAACAAGAGGGTTAGAGTGTTCCTTCACAACAACTGAAGAAGGAGCATCTTGATGAAAGAGAATATGAATTCCATCAATTATGTCCCCCAAATATGCAATATGAGACTCCACAAACAAGTCTAAAATACTTGTAAGGAATTCATCCAAAGTAGACAAATCTGAAAGACTATGTATGTCCTACTGCATTGAATCACAAGCATCATCAAATACAACACTAGGTAGAGGAGATAGAATTCATGAGTCAAGAACCGGACCTGATGTGAGAACTCTCAAGTTCAAAAATCCAAATTTCTCCTCTGAATCATGGTGATCAACAACCGAAGGAACAATGCCATCATCAGAAGAAAAATCTATAAAGGTATACAATCAAGATGAATGATCAACCACCCTAGTAGCAATGATATCTCTACTCTCTAAGTTTCGAATGATGACAAAATCATGTGTGAACTCCACAGTCCTCCCATTTCCACCATGTGTAATTTTGATATATGGAAAGAAGATTGTTTGTCAAATGAGGAACACACAAAAAATCCCAGAAAGTGTTGTCCCCAAAACTAATAGATCCCTTCCCAATTACACTCATGTAGGTATTATTTCCCATCAAAATAGGAGATTTAGTACAAGGATGAAATGAAGATAATATAGACTATGAATCTATCATATGATGAGGTTCTATTGAATCTAGAAGCTATCTCTCAGATCCTAGACCTAAAAAAGCACAAAGAGCTTGTCCTTTATTTCCTGATGTAGAGGCTTGACCTTTGTCCTTTTTAGACTATTTTGAAGAAGAAGGAGAAGAAGGTGATTCAAAAATTCTAAAAGGAAAAGAAATTTGATTCATTCTGAGAAGATGCTTCAACTCATCAATATATTTCTTATAACAATAGTTTTCTTCATGCCCATCCTTCTTACAATTTGCACAAGTATGTTTTTCCTTCTTAGATGATTCCACTTTAGAAGATAATTTTTTATTTGCTTGATCTCAATGTGGGTTATTCTTTTCTTTCTTCTATTTCTTATTTGATTATGATTATTTCATCTAACTAACCAACAATGCCTAAGATTTAGAAGTCTTGATGAGACCCATTGAGATAATCTTTTATTGCTCATGTATCAACATCTCAAAAAATGATGTAAATGAAGGTGTAGTATATGAAGACCCCATAGTCAATCTATGAGTTTGAAAGATAGAAACAAAAGAAGAATAATCAAGAAAAGCAAATTCATTATTATAGACCAACTGAATGTACTTCTTATCAATTCCAAATTCTTTACATTTCTCTCTTAGATCATTAACCCTAGTGATGTAGTCTTGGATGTTGTCAAAGTTCTTAGGATCAAGGCTCATTAATTCATTATCAATTTGATAGCCTCTCACTTCATCTGTAGTACCATATAATTTATTCAATTTGTCCCAACCTTCATGAGAATGTTTACATGATTCAATTTGAAACATAAAATATTGAGAAACAACTCTACGAAGACATCCAATAGCTTTGGTTCAATCATCCATTTTATCTTTTTATTTGCATCTGTAGGTTCAGGTACCTTATTTTCAACATATAGAGAGTGACATGTTATTAGAATAATCCATGAATTTCAATGTCATGTTGAATAATTATATGATGTGAGAAAAGGAACCTTAGAGTAATGCATGAAAATAAGAGCAAAAACAAAAAAATCAAAATAATGCACCAAGAGAACCCCCTGAAATCACTCAATCAAGAAACCCCCAAAGAAATATCTATTTTTTTTTAGGAACTTTATGTTTAGTGTGTTTATAGTTGCTATATGCCACATGTAGCAATCTAGACTTGATCTTAGTGTTTAGAGATGCCAAAATAGGCCATGCTATCAAGTACATTTTTTGGTACAAAATGAGATCAATATAATCATACCACTAAAAAATTACACAAAAAATTATGCACTTTCATAAAAAACTACATCCAAAAATGTTATTGTAGGAGCAATATATGAGCTCCCAAAGTTCCCAAAATGAGGATGAAGCAATAAAACCTATGAGAATATTAAAATTCTAGAAGAAAAAGGCACGGAAAAAAAAGAAAAAACTAATTGCACCAATGTGAAGAGTGCAAAAAATTAACCCAAATAAAAAAAAACCACACTGAAAAAGGAGCTCGTATGCTCAAGTTATGAAGCTTTAAAGTTTGAGTGTGAAATCAAAAAGCTCAATAGAGAGGGGGTCAAAATTTTGGAATGAAATGATAATGTCAGCAAGCTATTGGGATAAATCTAATGGCCAAATGATTGTCAGGTTTCTCCACTAGATTAAATTGAAAGCTAGGAGACTATCAAATTTGTTGTCGTCCCTTGCCGAAATATTCTTTACTGGTAATGGAATATGTTGAAGAATCTTCTACCAAGCAGAATCTTTGAAAGAATATAGGAATATTTTGGCGATGTTGTGGGTAAATGAGGTGTCACCACATGTCTTAATGTGAGTTGTTGGATTTTTTGAAATGGAATGTCGAATATATATGGGCCCACCAATTAATTAAATATTAGCATTGGTATTTTTAAAAGAAAAGGGGCCCACATGGGCAAGCAGGTGGCACCACATGGCTACTTTAGAAAATGATAGTACCTGCCTCTGCATAGGTTGGTATGTGGCAGTACAGTCTACATATGCAGACTCTAATTTTTTTTTCTTTTTTGATTTTTATATTAAAATTTTAAATCAACTTTATACAAAAAATTAATTCGCCCATATAGTATTTTTTTTAATTTCAAAACAATATGAGCAATAAAACATTTTGTAAAAAATATCGTATCGATGTAATTAATGATGATCTAGGGTCATACGACTCTCCGGGAATTTTTTTTTGCCTCACTGGACAACTTCTTTGATTTGGACAAATTGAAAGTCAATCTTAGAGTTTTTGGATCTTCTGGATGCGATGGTAGGGCTGGATTTGACCCAAAATTCTCTAAAAATGTAGCTACCTTCTAGATATGGCAACCACTTTCCAGCTTCAAACCCTCATAGATTTGGCCTTGTATGTTCGATTTGGATGAAACAAAAGGAAAAATCGACTTTCTCGAACCTTCTGAACATAATGGTGAGCTTAGATTTGAGCCAACAAGTTTTGATATGAACCCCCAATAAAGAGCCAAAAATGGAACCCTCCCAAATTTGGTATTTCTATCAAGTTTTTCTGATTCTCTAGATCATTATATGATGCAAGATAAGTGCATACTCAACTTTTCAAGATTTACCATATCTCTTTAGAAAAAGACTCTCCAATGGCACCCAACCTACTCTGATACCATGTTAGAATTAGCTATAGCTGCAAATACATTAAGACCAAATGGAAAGCATAAAGGAAGAGAATGGAATGTGCCAAGAATAAACTATATTATTATCAATATGATTCAATGATATGTGTGATGTAAAATATAGTAGTGACCCCTTGTTTATATAGCCAAGGTGAGATACAAGATGTCATAGGATTATGAAAAGTGTCTTAATCATATGACATGAGACAACTAATCACACTTACCTAGGTTCACATGTGTTACACGTCAAAAGATAAGATAACAACTAATGTCAACAAAAACCTTCAATAATATTCCTTCCTACAACCTAAGTAAAATTAACATGTGTAAACAAGTCCCCTAGTAATGAATTAACTAGGACTCTATTTAAACCAACATCCTCTTGTAGCAAACTTTGTAATTTATGAGAACAGTCCCTAAGAAGCTACTCCCACTCATCCACCTTCAAATCATCCCCAAATTTAGAATCTCATATAGAAATACTATCATCCACATTATTCCATTCTCTAAGAATGTGAACAAAGGACACCATCTCAAGTGAGCTACAAAGTTGGTGAATCTGTTGCACCATAGAGGTTAGTTTCTAGTTCACCCCATCAACATCCTACCTTTTTAACAAGTTAATCATGATGTGTGAGTTAGATTAACAAATTATCTTGTACCACCTGAAAGCATAGGATTTTTCGAAAGAAATAATAATAGCCAAAGCTTCCATCATGTTATTAGTCTAGATGCTAGATACGTAGAGAAAAGGAAGACGACAATGCCATAACTATCTCTCCCCAAACCTCCCACACTGAAATAACCATGATTTCACATAGAAGAGCCATTAGCATTAATTTTCAAAGTCCCAATAGGGGGAAAAGACCATCTACCTTCTCTCTAAATTTTCCTTTTGGGGTTCTTCCAATAGAGAAATCCTTCTTCAAACTAGGAGCATTTAGACCCAGACCATAAAAGACCTTAGCCTCCTCAACATTCAAAGGAAAACCAATATCACATTTAGAAAAAATAGTCTCTTGAAGCATACCAAGAATACATTTCCAGACTTGAGCCACCACTAACTTATTATCTTGGAAAATCATACGATTTCGCTCTAGCCAAACCTACCAAAGAATGCATGAAGACCCCATAGCTGATGTTGCCTAGAGATAAAATGAATTGGTAGGGGGTCTCCCTAAAGACCTCCAAAAATATGAAAGGGATAAAGTGTGCAAATAAGGGTGCCTCCAAACCATCCACTAAAAATTCCAAATAATTTTGGAGAAGGCACATTGGAGGAAAAGATGTGAATAAGACTCATCACTACTCCCACATAAAAAATAGATAGACAACACCTGAAATTTCATCTTCAGAATATTGTCCCAAGTAAGACATATGTCATGATCCACTAATCAAAGGAAGAAGTTGCACTTAGGCCATGAAAAATTATTCCAAACCTATTTCCACCAAGGTACTTCAACCTCCCCATACTTCCTTCTATCCAATTCACAATACTCAACTGCCATCGAGTAAACTCCTTTAAGATCTGGGTCCCAAGTCAAGACATCCCCATGTTGTAAACAACAACAAAATTTCCTTGCTAAAATCTTCCCCAACTTAGCTCAATACAAAATTGATAACCCGGGAGGCCAAAGGTGAGACCCTTTCCATCTGAGCACCTCCACCTAATCCAGTCTCTCCACAACTTTAAAATAACTAACTTTCAACCATCCAGTATTCAAGAAATGTAAGCCCAAGTCTTGCAAATGAGGATGAGATCAAAATAAATAGGGGTAAAAATCCCAAGAATCAATTCAAAATGGAGCATCCTCCCCCTTGTGACAGATCCACAAAAGGCCCTACTTAATCAAGCTATCACCCTATCTAAGAGTATCCCATATCATAGACCCCTTACCTTCTAGAGGGTAGTGAGTAATTTCCTTCGTGGAACCTCTTAAATATTTGGCCTTAAGGATTTTATCTCACTTTTGATCTTGGAAAACACACCAATGCTATTAAATATTGGTTTCCAAAGCTTGGCTAGTAAAATCAACCCATCGAAGACCCAATCCACCCTGATGGATAGGCATAGTGTCCCACTATCCAAATTCCACATCTTAGAATCCAAACTTCTAGACCAAAGAAACTATCTAGAGAGTGTATCAAGTTCTCTAATGATTCTCTCCGGTGCAACTTAAACATACACCTATAGAGGGTAAGTTCCTAGACCATAACCTTAAGGAGCATAATCCTTCTAGAAAAAGACAGCCACCAACAAGTCTAGTGATTGACATAACCCCTGAACTTGTCCAAAATAAGCTACTAGGAACTTCCTGGCAAAGAGGACATAGAGAGAGGAACACCCAAACACATGAGAGGAATATTACCAATATAAAATATGAGAATGTGAGAAATACTCACTTGAATTAATAGAGGAGTGTTGAAGAAAAATATAGATGATTTCCCTTCACTAATATTTTACCAAAAAGTAGCAAGATAAATGTCCAAATTATTCTTAAAGTTGTTTGCTTCCCTGATTCTAGCCAAACCCAAAAGAGTAGTATCATCCACAAAATGAAGATGTGTTTGTGGAGCCAAACCATAACCCCAAGACCAACCATGAAATAAACCTTGACTTTGATGAGCCTTAACACCAAACAAATATGAGGGTACACCATTAATCAACATAGAGTACGACACAAACATGACACAACTGATCACCCAATTAATCCAACCCTCAACAAACCCAAAGGCACAAAAAATCTTGCAAATAAATGACCATGTCTAACCTGGTCATAAGCCTTATCCATATCTAGTTTGATAAACATAGCCTTCTCTTTAGACACCTCCATGGAGTGAATCACCTCAGCTGCAATCACAAAACCATCTTGAATGTCTTCCACCCACATAACCTCCTTGCTCCTCGGAGATAATATTATTCAATAAGGCTTCAATATCTTAGTATTCAACTTGGAAATGATCTTATATATGATGTTACACAAAGTGATTGGCCAAAAGAGATCCAAAGAATTAGCATTCTCACATTTGGGAATAAGAGCTAGGAAAGTAGAGTTCATAGCTCTCAAAATTTGTTTACTAACCAAAGATTCTTGCACCACATCCTAAACATCCCATTTGATAATATCCCAATATTCTTAAAAAAATCAATTGGAAACCCATCCAAGCATGGGGCCTTGCCTTTTTTCATATTAAAAATAACCCCCTCTAACTCATCAAGATAAATTGGTCCAAAAAGTTCAAACTTGGCTTCATAAGAAACCATAGGAGGAATACAAGCCAAAACATGATTCACATCTTCCAAATCCTATGGAGCATCCTCAAAGAATAAAGAAGAGAAGTACCTAATGGCTTCTTAGGAGATATCATAAGAAGAAGTTAGATGAGCACCCTGAGAAGACCTAATAGAGAAGATAGGATCTCCATGTCCCCTAGCTTTGATAGAGTTTAAGAAGAATACAATATTCTTGTCTCCCTCCTACAACCAATCAATCCTTGACTTCTACTTCCAAAAAAACTCCTCTCATAACTCTCATTCAGAATTTTTTTTCCAAAGCATCTAATTCATCCTTAAGGGACTCTTGAGTGATTCCTTGGTCTCTATTCTACATAGAGATAGTACCCAGTTGGTTTTGAGCTACTGCTTTTTGCTTAAATACATTACCAAAGATTCCCTATTTCACCTTTCAAACTAAAATTTCACAAAGTGGAGCCTTTTAACAAAAGTGTACATTGTAGTCCCATGTGAAGGTAAACCATAAAACCACCAAACCTTGATAAGGTCCTGTAGAGAAGGATCTCACAACCACATTAGCTTAAATTTTAAGTAATTATTCTTGGCCCTTTCTTGTCCATGTGCATATAATTTTATTGGCCAATGATTTGTACCATGCCAATCAAGAATTTCAAAGTTGGAAATCCATTGATTGCCAAACTAGAAACTAGAAGTTAAAAACCTATCCAACATTTCAGAGATAGAATCCACACCACTTCTCCTATTACTCCAAGTAAACAAATGATTGAGAAGCTCAATATCAATCAAATTAAGTTGTTTGATATTATTGTTAAACAAAGATGAAGAGGGCTCCAATCAATCCAATCCTTCTCTCTTTTCCTCAATATTGAGAATAGAATTAAAATCTCCAACCACTACCTAAGGAGAAAAAGGAGCTAAGGATCTCACATACTATAAATGATCCCAAAAATTAGCCTTACTAGGGAAGTTAGTAGGAACATAAATATTAGAAATCAATAGGATTTCACCAGAGTCAAAGCTCGAAGCAACCATGGTTAGAGAAGATATACTCACAATCCACCATAAGGGAGAGATCTTTTGTAGGTCCCAAAAGAAAATGATCCCACCAACACTACCTTGTGCATCAATGAATTGTCATTGACCTTGCCAAAACGTATTGGAATAAATTTTATCCATACCTTCAACATATAAATTAGATTATTGAAGGAAAAGCACATCACCGGAATGAGCCTTAATAATTTCTTGAATAGCCTTTTGTTGAGGGATTTTGTTCAAACCCCTTACATTATAGGAGATAAAAATCATTTATGGTGTTTAGAAAAGTGGGAGTCAAGAGGATTAACAGAGCTCGGTTCCACTAAATTCTCACCCACTAACTTAATCTTGTCATGGTATTTCTTCCTTCAAACCTTGGAAGGATTATCTAAGTATCCCATCTTAATTTTTTTCTGATGGAGACCCAATGTAGAGGAAGCAGAGAGACCTTTACTCAAATCCTGAGTAGAAACTAAAGCTTGTGAGCCCATAAAATTAGTAGAGGGGTAGGAACCCTCTCCATCCCTACTATAATGGCTAGTAACATAGAATATTCCAAGACATGATCAAGAGGTACCATAGCACCTAGATTTGCATAGGGATCACCATTCACAACCATATGAGGATCCAACTAGTCCACCTCACAAACATTATCCATGGGAAAACCCTTATTCGGGAGCAACTCTTGTTGGTCCAAATCTTCAAGGGCCTAAAAATTATTAAAAATTGTATCCTCCTATCTATCCTTAAGGGTTATTTTATTCCTCTACCATTATTACAAAATTTCATTGAAATAAAACCCTCCTTATCAGTTTCCCCTTCAAACATAGGGGCTCTTCCTTTGTCCTTTGAAGGATTTGAGTGTGGAGGAATCCTAGTAGAGACTCCACTAGAAGAATATTTAGAGACTTTAAGTGTAGGACACTTTCATTGGAAGTGACCATAGGCATAGTATATTTTGCACTGAAAAGGAAAAGTCTCATAGTATAATTGTTGAATCCAAAAACGGGACCCAACCTTAAGTTGTAGGGAATCGAGTAACAAGTTTTTTAGATAATTCTCAACATAGATATGAGCTAGAGAAAGAGCCCTCTAATATAATGTATGTTGTGATGGTCCCACTGACTTACCAAGGAGTACAATACTATAAAATTTTTTTTTCCTCAATGACACTCAATCGTAAGCCCAGGAAGTCGAACCCAAACCACAACCCACAATGGAAGCTCTTCATATGGATAAAAACCCATGAGCTAGGGTTTCAAGAATAGTACCACTTGGTTGTAAAAGTAAGGCCCTCCTTAAAAAGCCTTATTATGATCTGCAATACATGAAAAAACAACCATGAAATACCTATTTTATGCTTGCAAAACCTCCATGTCTCCTTCTGAGTTCTAGGTATGATGAGTCCAAGATTCCAAAAATGGGAGAGAAACCCTTATTCCCATGAACTTGAAAATTAGATCATGATTATTCCAATATGAAACATCCTCAACAATAGATTCTAGTTGGATAACCAAAACCGATTTAGTCTCACTCCTTTCCAAATAGCCAATCACTTTTGAAATATGAGGTAATCCACCATGTGATGAACCTCCACCATTAGTAGAATTAGACTTGAAACCCACAATCATAGCTTCAACAAATGGGTTAGATTCGACCCCCATAATGGCATTCGAGAAGGACATACCATTGGATCCAAGAGTTAAAACCTTCAAATCCATGCACCACCAAATAACCAAGCACCAAAAACAAAACCTAGACCCAAAATGTAACCCAAAAGAACTCAACCAAAAATAATGCCCCCCTCCCTCGAATTTAAAAAGACCCACCCCAAGGAAGAGAAACCACACACAAATCACATAGAAAAAACATAAATTTCATGCAAAAGAAAGGTATTATATTTAGATTTCAGCCATGAAGGTCGTGAACCTACACAACCCCACCTACATGCTCACAACCAAACTCATTTCATCCTCCTCATGGAAACTTAATTATTATGATTTCTTGAATAAAATAAAAAAATTCCATCATTGATCTCACCAATACCATTCAAAAATTGCAGAAAGGTGAGTTGCAAACACTCCATTCACATAGACAAGTAGTACTAGATATAATTAGAATTCTATCCACCCAATTCTAGAAATTCACCCACCATAAGTGTTCATTTGAAATCACAAGAATCTACAAGAAAAGTTTATGTGAAGAATTTTTTGATTTTCATGCTCTTTAGTTGTCTCAAAAACAAATGAGGGTTTTCATTTTTAAGTAGAAATCACTTAAGTTCTTAATTTCACCCTAATTTTCTAAAATTATTTTCCAATTTGTATAGATCTCTATTTTCAGGGTTCCAATTTATCATTAATTACATAAAATCCTATATAAGTGCCTTCATTTTTATAAACAACATTGAATTTTAAAATCCTAGTTTACACCAAAAAATCCTAAGATGAGTCAAACTAGATCTCAACCCACATAGGAAAAAAGGATTTTGGTAAAATACCTTATAGTTGAATTCCATGGGCCATATAGAAAGGATAAACATGCACAAGAGGTTTGAATCTTATCAAACCACTTGAGAGATCAATGTAAGGATTGCAAAGATGTAATAATTACATATATGAATCACCATTTTTTGACCATTGGTATAAGAAAAGGCTTTTGAAAAGACCCATTTCACATGTTTGGGATTTTGACTTGGGATAATTATTAGTCCCAAAAAAATTAATTAGAATGTTGGCATAAAAGGGTAAGTGCAAGAATTTGGGTCCATAAAATGTTAAAAAAGTGGAAGTATTTTTCTTCATTTTCAAAATTAATCACAATTGGACTAACAATTCGAAGAACTTACACATTGAATCTTAAAACCATCTACTTTTTGGTAGATGGTCAACACTCCCCTCAAGATTCATGACATGGACTAACCTCCTCCAGTGGATCCGTTAACTCTGGCAGTTGTATCGAGCATTAACAGGTCAATATTTTGGTGCAATGACAACTGTGGGACAATAATTGGTATCAAAGCAGGTTCCTCTAATGAAGTTTAACAGCTTGAGGTGATCTGAGATGGAATCATACAAGAAGGATAGTCCCAGACTTGATGGTAAAAATTACTCTCTGTGGAAAGTCAAAATAGAGTGTCACTTAAGGTGCATTGGTGAACCCTTCTAGAAGATTACAAAGAATGCGTATACTATTCCTCAAAATATTCCCTTTAATGAAGATGAGATAAAAAAAGCTTTAGGAAATATCAGGGCTATTGAAACAATATTGAGTGCTTTGACAAATTTAGAGATGAAAAATGTGATAAGTCTGAAGATAGCTCATGAGATCTAGAAGAAGTTGGAAACATTGTATGAAGGATATGCTCAAGTGAAAGTTGCTAAGCTGCAAAGTCTGAAAGGTAAGTTGGAAAACATGATGATTAGTGAATATGAAAATATTGTTTCTTTCATGGAAAAGGTAAATGAACTAGTGATGGGTGTTAGATGCATCGATGGAACTTTGGAAGAAGATGAGATTGTGGCTAAAGTGCTCAAATCAGTGCCTACTTCTTAAAAAAATAAATCCCATGCTATTAAAGAACTCATGAAAGTAACAAATGTAACAAGAGACATGTTGATTGGAAAGATTGCTACCTTTGACTTAATTGAATTTGGTGAGTCTACTCCTAAGATAGAATCTGGATTCAAAGCTACTGTATCCAGAAGAAGTCAACAAAGATGATCCAGGAGAAATTTCTAGAAAGAAATTCAGGTATGAAGATGAGATGAAACAAATTGAAGATGAAGAAAGAGAGCTAGAAGTGCTGGAAACATTGATTATGAAAAAGAGAAGCTAGAGGACATGGTAAGTACAAAGGAAATTGACCTATTAAATGTTTCTCTTGTAGTAAGATAGGTCATTTTGCATCAAGGTGTCCTAAAAGAGTTTCTAAGTACAAACCTGACAAGCCTAGATTTCAAAAGAAATGTTATTATGTTGAAGAAGGTGTTACTAATGATTAATTTGATAAAGAAAATGGAAATGAAGATGGATGGGTATTCATTTCTATCAAGAATAATGGTTTGGTGTTCATTGAATCTACTGGAAACTAGAACGTAGAGAAAGCTCTTGAGGCTAGAATTGATGAAAAGGATGAGTGGGTGATTGAAAACGGATGCTCACATCATATGATTGGTGACAAAAGAAAGTTAATAAGCTTGGATAAATATGATAGTGGTGTTGTAAGATTTGGCGATAACAATTCTAGTGTGATTTGTGGTAGAGGCACTATTTCTCTTGGTGGTAAAAATAATATTGATGATGCCTTATATGCTGAAGGATTAAAACATAATTTTTTGAGTGTTGGATAGATGGTCAACAAGGGATACAATATTCACTTCAAAGATGGGAAGTGCAAGATTTTGGGAAGATCTGGAAATGTAATTGCTTTAGGTACAAAGACAAGAGGTAATATTTTTCACCTGAATGCTGCTAGTGAAAGTTGTTTAATTTCTCAAGTTGATGGAAGTTGGTTATGGGATAGAAGGTTGTGTCATGTGAATTTTGATAACATTGTCAAAGTAAGCTCCACACAAGCTGTCATAGATCTACCTAAGTTAGTAAATCCTACTAAGACCATATGCAAGGAATGCCAAATGGGAAATTAGCTGAAAAATTCTTTTCAGAGAAAAAAATATCATTCTAATGGAGTGCTAGAGTTGTTACATACTGGTCTATGTGGTCCATCCAAAACCAAAATTATACAAGGAGAAAGGTACTGTATTTTGCTTATTGATGATTATTCTAGGATGATATGGGTTGCTTTCTTGAGAGAAAAACATGAAGCTCTAGAAAATTTCAAATGCTTCAAAGCTATGGTAGAGAATGAGATAGGTCTGAAGATCAAATGCTTAAGATCAAACAGAGGTGGTGAATTCAATTCTTGAGAGTTCTATTCATTTTGTGAATAAAATGGAATCAAAAGACAATTATCTTCTCCTTGGACTCCTCAATAGAACAAAGTTATTGACAAAAAGAACAAAAAAAAATTAGATGTTGCCAGAACTATGATGTTGGAAGGTAATGTTCCTCATATCTATTGGAGAGAAGTTGTAAGCACTGTTGTATATACTATCAACTGGGTAAATTTCAATGGTAATTCTAGTAATACTCCTTTTGAACTGTGGTTTGGTCATAAGCCTACTATTAAATATTTCAAAATATTTGGAAGTATATGTTATATGAAAAGAGATGAAGATATTGGAAAGTTTGAATCTAGAAGTGATGAAGGAACCTTTTTGGGGTACTCTACTAAAATAAAATCTTACCGGTGCTACAATAGAAGATTGAAGAAAATAATTGAAAGTGAAAAATGTCAGATTTGATGATGATACTGATAGACTATCCAAATATTTTGGATATGACACTGATGATCAATAGGATAGTACTGCCAAAGGAGAGACTACTTAGACACAAAGTCAAGTTCAAATTGTTTTGGTGAATCAAGAGAATCATGAAGGAAAAGCTAGTGGAAGTGAATAAGAGAGAACAAAAGAACCAAAATTTAGAGAGAATCCCAAAGTGCCAAGCTATGTAAAGTGAAGTCATTCTGAAAGTCAAATTATAGGAGACAAGAACAAAGGTGTGCAAACCAGAAAAATAATTGTAGAAGAGTATTGCCTGATTTCCAAGATTGAACCTAGCAATGTCGAAGATGCATGTAAAGATGAATATTGGATGGAAGCAATGAAGGAAGAGCTGATGTAGATAGATAAAAATGATACATGGATTCTTATTCCTAGACTTTAGAATAAAAATGTGATTGAAACCAAATGGGTCTTTTGGAATAAGATGAATGAACAAGGTGAAGTGATCAAAAATAAAGAAAGACTGGTATGTAAAGGATACTAACAGATGGAAGGTATGGATTTTGAAGAAACCTTTGCCCTTGTTGCCAAAATTGAAGTTGTAAGGTTGTTTCTTTCTTATGTTTCTTTCAAAAATTACAAGGTCTATCAAATGGATGTGAAGTCAACATTTCTAAATGGAAAATTAGAAGAAGAATTTTATGTTGAGAAACCAAATGGATTTCAATTGATTAATGAAAAAGACACGGTTTTTTAGTTGAAGAAAGCATTGTATGGACTAAAGCAAGCCCCCAAATCTTGGTATGCTAGATTGGATAAATATGTGTTTAATCTTTGACTCAATAAAGGTACCGTTGACAACAATCTATATTTCAAGAAGGATCAAGATAAAGATTTGGTTAATGAATTCTTTTTTGATGAAATTATTTTAAAGGTGATGATGACTTATGTATGAAGTTTGCTGATGAAATGAAAAGTGAGTTTGAGATGCCAATGATAGGAGAGATGGAATTATTTTTAGGATTGTAGATTACTTTGCTAGATGATGTAATCTTTATATCTCAATCCAAATATGTGAGAGTTACTAAAATTTTTGGCATGGAAGATTCAAAGCCTGTAGGTACACCCATGGTGACCAGATGCAAGTTAACACAAAATGATTATTCTCTTAAGGCTAATCAAACAAGGTACAGGTTAATGATTGGTGGATTTCTATATATGACTCAGACCATACTAGACATCATGAATGTTGTATGCATGGTTTCTAGATATCAAGATGATATGAAGGAATCACATGTAATTGCAATTAAGAGAATTTTCAGATATTTGAAAGGAATGGTTGATTTTGGCCTATGGTATCCTAAGGATGATGATCTAGCTCTAAATGCCTTTACAGATGTAGATTGGGTAGGAGATGTGAATGAAAAGAAAAGTACAAGTGGTGGTGCATTCTTCTTGGGGAAGAATTTGGTGTCTTGGCTAAGTAAAAAGAAGAATTCCATTTCCTTATCTACTATCAAGGCAGAGTATATTGCTGCTGCAAAAAAAAGTACTCAAGTGTTGTAGATGAAGAAGATGTTGAGAGATATAAAAATTGAGTATGAAGAGCCTATTTCTATATTTTATGATAATTCAAGTGTCATAAGAATTTATAAGACCCAGTGCTACATTCTAAAACAAAGCATATATCTATCAAGCATCACTTTCTGAGAGACAAAGTTAATGATAAAGAAGTCAGACTGGAGTATGTGCCTACCAAGGAAAAAATTGCAGACATCTTCTCTAAACCATTTCCTAAGGATAATTTTGAGTATCTTAGAGGCAAGTTATGGGTGATTTCCCCTCCTATTCTGAACTAAGATGCAAATATTTGCATCAATCCATGCACTTATAGTCATATCTTGTTTCAGATTGATGTTATGGTGGTTGTTGCTCAGGGGGAGTATTCAGATGATTTAGATATGTGGTTTAGATCTTATGTACCTTTGCCATTTATTTCAAAGGGGGAGAAGAGTAATGTAAGGAGGAGAAGAATAGTCATTTGTGTTGATGGTATTTTTCACATCATGTGTTGCCATAAATTCCAAAGGGGGAGATTGTTGGATGTTTTGGTTGTGTTGTTGATATGTGGTTGTGTCATTGATGTCAAAATTATTAGCATTAATGATTCTAAAGGTTGTATATGTCAAGGAAATTGAGAAAATTAGAATAAATATCTTGTAAGAAATCTATGAAGTTAAGAAGATCTAATTGGTGGAAAGTTCAGTAAGTTGGTAATCAGTAGTCTCACATTAAAGGGTTTTTTGTTGAGCCTATCTAGTATGTTCTCTGGAATTTTTAGGGGTGTGCATCAAGTTTCATGAAAGTAATGAGTTTTTGAGTTACTACAATTATTATGTTACTATAGAAGATGTTTATGGAAGAAGAGATTGCAATTTTAGTAAATTGAGATGTTGTGTACATTCTTGAGATGTTCGTAGATGTTTCTAGATTGTGCTCTGTTGTTGTGGTATGTCCGCATTGATTGGTGTGATTGTGATCAAATATTTTTCTTTGTGTGTTCAAGTTCTCATGTTCTTGGCCGACATGATGGTGGTAGTGTGTTGCAGATCCTTATGGATTAATATTTGAATGCTTGGAATGTTTGAGGATGTTTATTTAGGTCTTTATTATGTTGTGACTGACTTAGGTTGGTGCACTTTGAGATTTTTTTATGTATTGAGGCCGACAGTTTGTAATTCATTTATTCCTTATTTGTGAAAGACAGAGTTGTTGATATAAATTCATGTACAAGATATATAAGAGTGATTGTTTCCTCATTTTCAAGCATGCTCAGTGTATGTGCAAATAAATATCATATCATTAGATTATAGAGAAGAGTTTGAAGAAGTTTGAGAAAAGTGTGAAGAAGTATTTTTGTGCCTAACCCTAATTGTCATTGAGCTTTTGAAGAAGCTAATATATCAGTTCAACCTCATTAGATAGATTTAATTAGATTTTTTTTGTAAGGTAGTGAGCCTTCCCTTCTAAGCAATGAGCTCTAGGCAGTGTGCTTGAATATATGTGCATTCCTTATTCATTTTTCATTATACTTTTAACAAGGTATAATTGTGGATTAACCTCCACTGTGGTTTTTTCCCTTAACATGGTTTCCACACAAAAATATTGGTGTTGTGTGTTTTTGATGTGTTGTTGATTCTTGATTTTACTATTAATTATTAGATCAAGGATTAAAGGTTGATAAAGTAAGATAATTTTTAAATTTTGTAACAATTGATTCACCCCCCCTTTGAGTTCTCTATCCTTGTTTTGCCAACAATTGGTGTCAGATCCAGAGGTGTCAGGTTTGAATCCCCTCAGGTAATGTTGAGGGGGATATTGTTGGTAGATGGTCAACACTCCCCTTAGGATTCATGATATGGATTGACCTCCTCTAGTGGATCTGTTAACTCTAGCATTTGTATCAAGCATTAACAAGTAGATCTTTTGGTGCAACAACAACTATGGGCCAACACCACTAATATGAAATCTAGTAATTTGAGTCTATTTATCAAATATGTAATTTATTCTAATACCTAGATGATACAATTTAATGTTTATTAGGCATGTATAAAAACCACTTTTTAAAAGTCACCTTTTTAAGAAGATACCATGCACATGTACGCACACCATCATTTGACCTAAAGAAAATTAATTTTCTAATTCCTTCTTGGGAAAGGTGTGTAATAAATTAAGATTGATGAGGATATATTTTTATAATTTTTTTCTAAATTATTTTTAAATTATTTTTTCCCCCTAATTGTTGTTTTGGAAACCCTCATGTATGGACACCATAATTTGACCTAGAGTAATCATTTTTTAAATTTTTTCTTTGTGTAAAGAATTATTTGCATGTTGATTCCATACAAGTTTTTCACAAGAGAATTAACAGATTAAAATTTACTAAAATAATGAAAATATGACATTTCAAGTTTATGGACTAGTTTTCTTAGAAATTAATAAAAAATAGAAAAACCAATACAATCATAAAAAAAAATACATATTTCAAAACTATGCATCATGATCTATAAGGTCCAATGTTAAGGGTTAGGTTACCATGCCTTCCCCAAGCCTAAAACTAGATAAAAAAGTGGGTTGTGATTTTAAATTTTTTGGAACGGGTACTCATTTAGGATGGGATCCTAAGGAATAACAAGCACATGTTCAAATATAAGCTTCAAGTCCCCATTCCTAAATGGATACCCATTCCCTTTAACACATTTTATTTGCACAAAAATTCCCCTCTTTGTGGACCCAACTTATTGCACTTACCAAAAAGTATGGTGCCAATTCTAGGGTTATAATAATAATGAATTGTGGTGACTTGGTCAAATTGATAAGGTCTATATTGTACATGTATTTGACCTAAATTTAGGGGAAAATAAGGCTATCAACTTTAATATATCTACAATGTAATATCAAAATGACATATGAAGCTATAAGGTGAATTGGTTTCGAAGGAACAAAATAAGAGGTACAAGTAGAAAACCTATAATGTTCACCCCTATAGAATTGGAGCCCTTCAATTAGATTATTTTTGAAGATTATTTCATAAAATCCTACCATTCCTTGTGCCAAGTTTTAAGAAAGGATGATAAGGCTCAAATTCCAATTCCCCTAACCATGGTGGCTGCTAATATTCAAAATATGGACCTTAATAGAGAAAATGATTTTTCCCCATTCATTGCAAAGTAAATGCATAAAAAAATAGTGGAAACAATGGTAATAACAGGGTAGTTCATTTGAAATGGTTCTCACTATCGTGTCATATTTTTTATAATATGGAGGGATAAATATCTGGGACAAATATTTGTAGCTCATGTTGCATGATGATAATAGTTTCCCAATTCTAATACATTGTTGGACCTATATTTGGGACAAGTAAAACCAAAATTCCAATTATGTGGTATTTGAAGAGTATTAATAAGAAAGATACTAAGATATATAAGTGCATAGATGAATAAGATACCAAAGAGATAATGGATTTTTTGAAACCAAAAGATAGGGTACCTAGTCTAGACATCCAACATAATTTTGGAGATTGGCATCTCCATTCAAATACAACTATAATTAAAATTTATGTCTCTCCAATTAGGTGGCATATCTTTCCTAGATATGTATCAAAGAGTTTTGGTTACATGGAAATAATTTGGTAGGTAAATGAATGTTATAAGAATCTTGTGAGGATTCATCAAAATGGGTATTCATCCCTAGTATATTTAGTATTTTTATACTTTATTCTCATAAGTTAGGAAGGATTGAAGCTCTTATATTCAATTTTGTAATCATACAATATGGGAGTCAACTTGAAAAGATATTGTAACCTAGAAGGACTCATAAAATAGATTATATGTGTGCATGAAGATCAATTTTTAATCACAAGGTGTTGCTTGAAGATGTGATTAGGAAGTTCCTAACTAATCATGAGATGAAGAGAAAGTGTTGATTTTTAGAACGGAGAGGAACAAAGGAAAATAATAAATTCTAATTATTTAGGAACCTTCTATGAAATCAAAGATCCTATTTCTTGGATCAAAATCATGATGGTTGATTTATAGTCCTTGGTATACACGCCTCTAATAGTGCCATAAAAGAAAATAGAAGAAAGACCACAACATCAATATTCACAAAAAATAGTTGACATATATCTATAATGGAGGGGATCCACCACTCCCAAGCCTTTAGGATAGGGAAGAGTCTACATGGGATGAATAGCCTTGGGTAAAAGCACAAACCTATGTCACACTTTATAAAGGAATCAACCAACAAAAACATAAAAATGAACTTCAACCACATAAAAGTGGTCTTTATGTTTTGAATTTCAAAATTATGTTAACTAATGAAATGTAGAGATTTTGATGAAGTTTATTCTTGTAATTTTTTTATATTTTTTGAAAAAAAAAATTAATTATTTTTTTATCGATTTAAGAATAGATTTTGGAATGCTGAAAATTTCAAAAAAAAGTGACGTTCATGGGATGTCAAGAAACAAATTGAAAAAAACTTCATTTTTCTTTGAATTTTTTTCTCCAAATAGGTAACTTCAATATATAGTCCAAGGAAATAAAAAAAAATTTGGATGTATATTTTTCTCATAATAACATTTTAAAGTCAAACTTGTCACAATTTGACAATTTTCATGGGACATCAACTATTGTCTATTTTTTAAATCATTTTCAAAAAATAAATTATACCCTTTTGAAGAGGACTCTCTCCTCTAGTGCACCATATATTTTAAAAAAAAAATTAATATGTTTTTACTATTTTTTTAATTTATAATTGACCTCTTTTTTAACTTTAACAATCTACTTGCATTATTTTAAAAATAAAAAATAGTAAAACTAATCAAAATATTAAAAATTACATATTCGGATTCACCACTCTGAACTCTACAAAAGAGTTTTTTTTTTTTTTAAAACATCATTTTTATTGAAGAAATACTTAGTTGAAGTTGATTTTTTTAGAAAATTCTTTAAAAAGTTGAGTTAGCTACCAACTAGGATGTCACATAGATAGTTTCAGTAGAAAGGGTTTCTATAGAAAGGGTTTTGATTGAAACTGTTTCTATAGAAACCCCACACATAAAATAATCCAATTTCAAAGTGGGAAAGTGAATTTTTCTTTTTTTTTGGATTTGGCTGAAACATATTCAGCCGAAACCTTATGTGCCATGTATAGGCCATGTAATTTCAGTTGAAACCTATTTGGCTGAATTTTTTTTTGCCAAATATATTTCTCTCGAAACTATTTATTTGGCCAAAATTGTGATACAACTTTGTGCTTTTATCTACCTAGGTTACCTCAATGACAAAGATCAAGTGATAGGGTGATAAATAAAGGACATACTAAACTATGTTTTTGGATTTTTTGGATGGGGGATTTCAAAAATTAGGTGAATAGACATCAAAGGTCTTGAGAAAAATATTGATAAACTCTCAACCAAGGGATGAGGGCATGGATGAAGGATGGAATCATGACACATTGGTGTCTTTGTTATGCCCTGGTGTCTTGTACAGATAGAGAGTAGAATTTGTAACATGAAACACTCAAGATCTACTAACAACCTAGATGCAAAAATATAATAGTATTAACAAGAATGAATAGAATATTGAAGTGCATGAAAATTAAACAAGTACAACAAGAATAATACTTTAAATGATAAATAAAATTACTTTAAGAAAAATCATGAGTAGAGGAAAAATATATTTAGCTCACAATCGGTCTAGCCTCCCACAAGCTCCTCATGAACAAGACCTACACACATGGAAATGAGAAAATTTTGGGTCTTCTTTCTAGGGATTACCTCAATCAAACCCCTTCTTTGGTGCTTCCACCTCCATAGACAACTAGATAGACCACACTATAGAAATATAGATAAAGAAAGCAATAAGACAAGATGTAGAGAATGAAAAGACAACAATACACTAGTTGTAAGTAAGATAAAGATTACCTTCCCTACTTCAAGCTTGGAGAAGTCGATGGGAAGAGTGATAAATCCAAGGAAATTAGATGAGTGTGCAAGAGTATAATGCCAAGGGCTTGAAACTTGCAAGAACAAAGGTGTAGAGAGGATGTACATGTTAAGAAGTGAGAATGTGAGTGAAGTTGTAAGAATGAGAGAATGTGAGATTGAATAGCAAGAATGAATGAGAGTGAGGAAAGGAGTGAAGAAAATGGTCAAATTGCATGCAAAAGAGCCATTCTTTGGTGCACCTGCAACTTTAGAGGTATTAATCTTTATGGGCAAGTGATAGTGTAACATCCTAATAGCTCGAGAATCGGGAATCTTGTCTAGACATTCATGTAGTATGTAGAATTATATGCGATAAAGAAGCATATAGGGAAAAATTCACCCACTGAAAAAAAATGACAAGGCATGGATGTGAATGAAGGCTTAGGAGGATGAGATTTTGCATTATCCACTTATAAGGTTAAAGGTTGGTGTTTTGGGAAATAACATAAGGGTGAAATTTTAAGCCATAAATTTTTTCCCCCACTTCACTTAGAATATGTGTCTAGGCATGTGAAAGCTAAAGTAGAAAGATATTGAAGAAAATATACAAGTACATGAAAAAATATGGGGGACTAAAAAGGGGTCTTAAGTGGCAATTTTTTTTTTTTGAAATCAGGAAATATTGTTCTTGGATGAGAAATTGAGGATAGTTACACTCAAAATTTTAAGATGCAACAAAAATAAAGTTTGTAGTGCTCCCAACATACTTTCTAAACTACACTTTGTTTTTGGAAAATGGTAGATATTAAGGGGTTTAAAAAAGGGAGCCACATAAATTGGTGTTTGTTTTGTCAAAATTATAACATAGTGTCTTTTTTGGCTCCCTCAAAAGTTTAACCTTTTTTTGGTATTTTTAAAATCGTTTCAATGAGGAATTAGTTAACAACATGTATTTTATATCCTATTTGATTTTTCACTAATTTTCAAAGTGGACACATCCTCAAAAATAATAATTTAGCGATGCTACCCCTATAATTTTTGAAAAATAATTGATTTTTTTTTAATATGTGTAGAATACAATCTAGTTTATGAAAATGTAATTTATTTGAAATTTCAATAAATAGTTAAAAAATAAACTAAAAAATACGAATCATTGGTTTTTGACACTAAATAGACACAAAAAAATAAGAAGATGAAATCCTTAACATTGTCAATATGTGAAAATATTACATTGTTAAATAGCTAAGAGAGAGCCTAACATTACCTAGGTGTTCGATTTACTTGACCACGAAATACATGCAAACTTGGTGGTTAGCACAAACAAGATTATGTGAAATCTTGTACAATATATAAAAACACATATTTGGACATTGGGAAGGCACTCCAACCCTTTGTTTTGGAAATCCAAATCAAATCCAAGCCTAAGTCTCAAGGATTCACAAATCCAGATATAACGTGATCATGTTATAACGTTCTCATGTTATGTCACAATTTTGACATAACACGGGTGTGTTATAATGTGCTTGTATTATGTATTATTTTGTATTTTTCCCCCTTTTCTAAAATTTTTCTGCATGTTTCTCAAGCTTGACATAACATGAGCATGTTACAACACACTCACATTATGTCTCACTTGAATTTTTTTATGTGCAATATTTTTAAATAAATGTTTGATGTATGTATGTTCATATATATATTTGTTTGTTTGTTTGTATGTTTGTATGTATGTATGTATGTATATATGTATGCATGCATGTATGTATGCTTGTATTTATACATATACGAATGTATGCTTGTATGCATATATGTATGTATGTATGCTTATATATAAGCATGTACATATTTATGTATGCATGTATGTATGTATGTATGTATGTATGCTTGTATGTATGTAAGGGTTTTGGGTTTGGGTTATATAAGTTTCAAGGTATAGATTATAGGGTTGAGGGTTTAGGGATTAGGGATTAAGTAATAGGTTGAGAGTATAGGGTAGAGGATAGAGGGTTGAGGGTTTACAGTTGAGGGATAATATTTATATTGCTGAGTGTATAAGATTAAGCATGTAAGGTATAGGGATTAGGGTTTAGGATATTGGGCTTAGGGTTTATAATATGGATTGAGGGTATAAGGCATACAGTGAAGGATTGAGAGTGTATGATTTAGGTTTTAAGTATAGGGTTGAGGGGAAATATTCAAGGTTTAGGGTATAAGGGTGAGGTTATAGGGTATAGGGATGAGGATTTGTGGGTATAAGGTTTAGGGTTTAAGGTATAAGGTTGATGATTGAGGGATTAGGGTTTAATTATATGGTTGAGGGTATAGGTTGAGGGTTGAGGGTTGAGGTTTGAGGGTTTAAAGTTGAGGAATAATTCCCAAGGTTGAGTGTTTAAGGTATAGGGTTTATGGTTTAGGGATGAGGATTGATGGTTAAGGTCATAAGTATAGGGTTGAGGGTATAGGGTAGAGGTTAAGTGTCCAAGGTTAAGTGTATAGGGTATAATACCACTATAGTTTAAGATATTGGGCTGACAAATGAGGGATTAAGTATAGGGTTGAGGGTTGAGGTTGTAGGGTGTATGGTTTAGGGTTTAGGGTTTAAGGGTTGAGGTTTGAGGGTTTAAGGGTTGAGGGTTGAGGGTTGAGGGTTGAGGGTTGAGGGTTGAGAGTTGAGGGTTGAGGGTTTAGGGTTGATGGTTTAAGGGATATAGTTTTAAGGGTTGAGGATTTAAAGGTTGAGGTATTATGGGTTGATGGTTCAAGGTTTAAGGGTTTAAGAGCTGAGGGATTAGGGTTTAAAGGTTGAGACTAGGGTTTAAGGTATAGTATCAGGGGTTGAGGGTTTAGGGAGTAGGTTTGAGTCTTAAGAGATAGGTTTTAGGGTTTAGGGTTAATGGATTAGAGTTTAATGGATGAGGGTTTAAGGTATAGGGTTAAGGGATTAGGATTGAGGTTTGAATTTATAGGGTAGAGAGTTTACAATTGAGGGTTGAGTGATTAAGGGTTTAAGGGTTGAGGGATTAAGGGTTTAATTTATAGAGTTGAGGGATTAGGGTTGAGAGTTTAATGTATAGGGTAAATATATAGGAGAAAATTTTCACTCCTTACACAAATTCCCATTTTACACATCCTCACCTTAGAAAATGAAATATGAAGGGAAAATTCCACATAAGCCCACTAGCTTCATTCCACTTGGCATATGTTTTACGTGTCAATAGAGGAATAAATACTAGGGATATCTATGCATTATGCAGACATCCATGTGACACACTTACGTCCTCGACAAATTATTGCATTTGGAGCCTATAGAGGTGTTACACTTCCCATTGGAGCTTGAATTGTAATACCCTCTTCAACCGACCGACCTGAATATGGTCATTTTCCTTCATCTCTACTTCAAATTTACTCTGTCTTCATTCATTTGGGACTCTAAGAAATCTTCTTCCATAAATTCTACAACTTCTAAAAACATTCTAAGCATTCTAAGCATTTAGTCCAGCTCTCAAGTAGCATATTTGTGCTACATAGAAGCAATATCGAAAATCTATCAATTTCATAGAGAAAGTGTGGAACCAACACCATTGCAGTAGAGGCTTGAGTCCTCTCATTCTCTCCTCCATTATCTAGTGAGATCTTGGTATAGGTGGTAAGTTTTCTACTCTGCTCCTCTATGATTTTGTTGAGAAGCATAACACTGCTTTAAATTTCTTTTGTGCTCTTTATTTCAATTCTTAATTTATCATAATTTTCTCTACTATCATCATCTTGGCTGTCTATGGAGGTGGAAACACCAAAATGGAGGTTTGGCTAAGGTAGACCCCTATAGAGCCCCCAACAATTTTCCTCTCTCTTGTGTGCAAGTGGAAGTATCTTGGAGCTAGCTATAAAAAAAAATCTTTGTGAGATCATCCTCTATATCCTTACTCTTATTTATTTTCTTTATCATATTTGTATGTACTTTATCTACGTCCTAGCATCATTTTAGCCTTTCAAACATAGTTAACAAGGCCATTAGTCTATTTTATTGAGTCTAGACATAAATTCTACAACTTCTAAAAACATTCTAAGCATTCTAAGCATTTAGTCCAGCTCTCAAGTAGCATATTTGTGCTACATAGAAGCAACATTGAAACTCTATCAATTTCATAGAGAAAGTGTGGAACCAGCACCATTGCAGTAGAGGCTTGAGTCCTCTCATTCTCTCCTCCATTATCTAGTGAGATCTTGGTATAGGTGGTAAGTTTTCTACTCTGCTCCTCTATGATTTTGTTGAGAAGCATAACACTGCTTTAAATTTCTTTTGTGCTCTTTATTTCAATTCTTAATTTATCATAATTTTCTCTACTATCATCATCTTGGCTGTCTATGGAGGTGGAAACACCAAAATGGAGGTTTGGCTAAGGTAGACCCCTATAGAGCCCCCAACAATTTTCCTCTCTCTTGTGTGCAAGTGGAAGTATCTTGGAGCTAGCTATAAAAAAAAATCTTTGTGAGATCATCCTCTATATCCTTACTCTTATTTATTTTCTTTATCATATTTGTATGTACTTTATCTACGTCCTAGCATCATTTTAGCCTTTCAAACATAGTTAACAAGGCCATTAGTCTATTTTATTGAGTCTAGACTTGTCTCTTTAGTCTTTTGGTTGTACTAATGCTAGCACACCTGAGAGACGCCAGTGTGTCGCACTATCATCTTGGAGCCAAACTTTTTTCCTCAAATCAAGAACTCTCAAAGACACAAATTTGACCCCAAAAATGACTTTCCTAGCTCCCTCTTTACTCTTAGGTCTGCAGAGTAGTTGGAGGACTCTATAGTCCTCATCATTCTTGTCTCAGACATCCTATCACTCCCTTAAGTTGAAGTAAGTTGGGGCAACCTTTTTCTCTTGTCCCTTCGTGACCTAGGGCCTTGACGTGGTTGGTCCTCCTCTCTTACATTTTTGGCGAACCTAATGTGAATCAAAAAAATAGGAATTTATTTACCTCCACTTGGCGGGATCATAACTTTTGACTCAGTGCTCAGAACTTTGAACCATTTACACCATTGGAAATGTCTCCTTAAAAATAGGTAGAAATTTTTTAACGACCGACGTAAGTTCTGACCTAAAATTTTGCTTCGAAGACCTCTAAAAAACATGAATTACTAGAACATAGAAAATACCAAAAAAATCATGATGAATCTAATAGCTTCTTTTATTAGTTCAGATTCTAATTTTTCTCAAAATGTTAAAGATATTTCATTTCATGCATGTGATGGTGACTTGTATTTACCCATGTCACTTGAAATGTTTGAGCCTTCTCACAAAATTCCTCTAGCTTTGGAGGATATTTTGTTGCAAGAAGATGAAATCATTGATACCTTTTTCAATGTTACTCTACCTTCTCTTCATTCCAATGCACTCTCCTCTAGAGATGATGCATTAGTGAATGATGAAGCTACTCTTCATTCCAATGCACTCTCTTCTAGAGATGATGTATTAGAGAATGATGAATATTATACTCCTTCCAATGCACTCTCTTCTAGGGATGTTGCATTGGTGAATGATGAAACTGGTCTTTGTTTTGATGCACTCTCTTCTAGAGATGATGCATTAGCGCATGATGAATTTCCTTCCAAATTTGATCTTTCTTGGATCAATTTTGATAATATGTCTTCAAATAATTGTTCCACTAGTTGTGATGATTTTATAAATGTAATCTATGTCTTTGCTGCCCCTAAAAGGCCTAAGAGACCTATCATTTACGTGACTCCAACAAGTCCTTCTCCTAGAAGGATTTGTTCTATTGATAGTATTCCATTTGATAGTGATTCTCCTAATATTTGTAAGGCTCCTTTTTATAGAGCTGTAGCCCATACTTATGATAATATAAAGAATAAAGAAAAATCTAGGGTATGTGCAGGATCATGATGAGGCAAAAAGTGGCGATATGTAAGTGATATGATGGCCCATGTGGCTGATGACCTTTTTTACCCAAAATTGATGAAACGAAAAGGGTTTTTAAAGGATATTCTTAGATTTCCACCAATATAAATTATGATTTACTTTGAATTTAATAAATAATTATTGTTAATTTTCTATTTGGATTACTACTAAAGTCCTAATTGATAGGTTGATTTGAAAATATCTATAGCTTTCAAACGATATCACATTTTTTGAATCCAAAACATGCATCACATTCTATGCTTCATATACTATAGGATTTTAAAATTTTAAAATAATTTCATTAATTTTTGACCAGGTTAAGGTGATCAGACATACGATTTTTATATTTTTTAAAATTTGTAATAAAAAATTCAAAATTAATTATTTAGCTAGAAAAAAATTACAAAAAAAATGCTCCACATTGGGACATGATTCCTCTACTTATATCTAAAATATTATAATTTTTTTGATCATTTTATTGTTTTTAGGGTGATCAAACAGACACCTACTTCTTATTTTTTCCCTGAAATTTAAGTACTATTGCATTGAAATTTCAAATTTTCACCAAATATATATATATTCTAAATATATCTAGAAGTTTAGAAATTAAATTAAATTTTCTATAGATTATATTGTTACATATTTTTGAAATAATATAGATAACTTATTTAATTTTTTACAACAAGTTTTTGAACTCTGATTTTCTGAATTTTCTTCACCACTAGGGCCTATTTTTTCCATGATGATCTTGTACATAACCACCTTCCTCAAGCACATAAACCTATAGCTAAATCACTTGGTGATTATGATCTTGTTGAGAAACTTGAAGTTAATCTAACTAAGATCTCACTACGGAACTTACTTTAGTCTACTTTGGTTTATCAAGGTATTCTTCAAGAAGCCTTGCAAAAGATCCTCTTTCCTTCTTCCGCTAGGCCAACAGGTGTTGATGTGTTGATGGCATATATTTGATTGGATTTAATGAATAGTACATTTTATCCACAGGAACTCCTACCTCTAGAAGTATAGAAGAAATAAATCCCTCTAATTCAATTATAGTTAACTTTAACAATATTGGCATTAGATGTACTCTCATTGATGTTTTCAACACTCAACATATGTAGCATTGATCTATTGCCTAAGATTAATATTGATTCATCTTCTCTTAATTCTTTTTCTATTGTTATTCATGGGTTTGATAATGTCAATCAACAATCTTTAGGCACGATAGTCTTTCCTTTGAGGTTGGGACCCATTACTATACCCACCCTTATATATGTTATGTCAAAAAAATTACCATATAACCTTCTTCTTGGTAGACCATGGATTCAAGCTATGGGTGCAGTCCCATCTACCTTGCATAAATCTATTAAGTTCATTGCTAATAATAAGTTATTCATAGTCAAGGTTGACTCTAATGCTATGCCCTTATGTGAGATGGTAGCTTTTGGTCATTTTTTGGTTGTGCCTACTCTTATCCCATCAATGTCTTCCTATGTGTCGATGTTCACTCTAGAAATACCTAATACAAAGGATACAACTGAGATAAATTTCCCTAAAGAAGATCCTTTTGAAGCAAGAAATATTGATTCTACTCCATCTATCTCTTCTCAAAGGAATGCATGTCTTGGTGATGATTGGGGTTCTTTATACTATATAGAATCCTTCAGTGGAGAATATAAAGTCAACCTGATCCACTTGGACCTTCTGATAACATCATCTGAACTCGCTATCAAAGATGGTCATCCTTCTATATCATAGGATAGTGTGAACATAAATTGTAATGCTATTAGTGTTGATCCTCCTTATGAGGAAGATGATTATGCTTCTTCTAAAGAGGATAATGTTTTCAGTCTTATTAGAAAGGATGAGTGTGATCCCTATTGTTGGAACAATGCTACCTATGAAGATCCTCCTTCTCAATATTTGCAAACACGTCATGGCCTCGACTTTAAGTTTGTCTCTAAATGTGGAAATGGGCGTAAAAGTTGTGGGTGTAACAAACAAGGCATTCAGGTCCCTATAAAATTTGTACCTTGGAAGCGTAATTTTGGGCTTTTTTTCTTAAATGAACAATCTAAGTGGAAACAATTGTTGAGTGTTGACATGATTTCCACTCACTCTCATTCTTAAAATTTTGTTAATGTTAGCTCAAATATGCATGTAACAAAGAGGGATTCCCCATAAAATCCATCTATCTAAAACTTAAACTAGGAGATGAAGAACACAATGAAATTTTAACATTTAAATCCTAATTAAGCAAATAGCATTATGATCCTATGGGGGAATTGGTGCCAATGGTATGGTGCAATTGGCCCTTTCCCAATTCCTAAGTTGCAAATGTTGATTGATTGGAGAAATGGTCAAATCTCCAAAGAGATTTGAGCATAACTTTGGTGCAAATATGAAATTGATAAGAATGGTGAATGAAGATTGCAAAATCAAATCTCACTTGAAGAGAGTAACTTTGCATATGAGTTGTGGATGAAGATTGAGGAGAAGAGTCTCCAATTTATAGATTTCAATCTTGGAAGAATGAGTGAAAACAAGCAATTTGGGATAGAAGATAGTTCAATGGCATTGTGCCACTTGTCCAAATGTGATTGGATGAGGAATGTGCAAGTTTTGGCCAATGTGCCAATAAATGCAATTAGGTGGCATTTCAAACTTGAGAAATGACATGTTGAAGAGGGAAAAGAAATGAATTTAATGTCACTTGGCTCAAGGTCAAAGACATGTAAGAGGCTTTTAATGCCTTGTTGGAAGGACCAAGTCCACTTGGACTTTTTGAACTCAAAAGAGGAATATTCTCTTTTTGATGCATTGTGAGAGAAAATAGGAGAATTAATAAATCAAAGTATTTGATTTATTGTGCTAGTTGCATTCTCTAGAAGATTTTAGTGAGAAGGATTAACTTAATCAATGTTTTGATTAATTTAATGAGGAATTAGGAGATGTGACAATTTAAGCTCAAATTTATGAATTGATTTAAGTCCAAAATTGAGAGGAAATGATTCATTAAATAAATGATTTGATTTATTTAATAAGGAAGGAATGTGTTAGATTAAATCAAATAAGGTTTAATTTATTTAATTTAATAGGAGGACTTTAGAGATTTTAATTAAATAAAATGATTTATTTAATTAAACAGCAATGTAGGGTTAATTAAATTAAACTGATTAATTCAATCAAAGGAGGTGATAGACTTAATCCCATAAACAGTGATGAAATGCTAAGAATTTGATCTGAGAGGAAATGTTGTTAGTAATCGGGATTAGGTGTGCCAAAACGAACTTGTACATTTTCCATGTCTACATTTTTCCCCTCTTTGAAGCAATGTACCCATTGCATTGGTTCAAAGAATAATTGTTGTAATCAAAGTTCAAAATTTTATCAATTTTCAGATGCCCCACTGCTGCCCAATGGAATGATATTGCTAGATATTGCCCCCTCGAGAGATCGGACGAAAATTTTGAATTTTTGGATAATCTCGTGAAAAAGATGGCAAGGTGCCTGCCAGGCCAGAAATGCCCCAAAATGCCATAAAACTGCTTTAAAGTGCCAGAAGGGATGCAAAACGACTCTCAGTTGGACGAAAACAGGCTCAGGGGACCAAAACCCAAGCTGGAAGGTCAAATTAGGTCAAAAAACCCTAATTTTGAGGCTTAAATAGACCACGAGGGGTCATTCTCAATTCATTTTGCAATCTTAGCCTTTAGAAATTTTCAACTTTTAGCTTTGAGTTTGAGTGGAAATGGTGCAATGACAGCTTCCTAGGCATGTGACGGAGAGGGTTCAAACACATCTGTGGCCATTCGACACAGGACCCGTGGTATGTACCCCTATTCGTCCTTTAATTTCATCATTTTACATGCATTAAATAGGGTTAAGAGTCTGCCCAAACTGCATGGTGCCATATGGCACCATGGAAAGTCCCTTATCACAACCGCACGGTCCTGTACTACACCGCATATGTGAATTACATTACGCGGGGCAGTTTACAATTTGTCATTTAGTTGGCCAAAAGTCTGCCGCCTTCCATTCCCCACTGCACGGGTCAGTTTGAAAATTAGGATCTGCATCAAACAGGACCGCATATGAAAGGTGCACTGCACGGGTCACTTTGCAATCGATAAAATGGAAAAATCCACCGTGGCGGTGCAGTTTGGAACTTTCCAAATTGCTCCACACCTGCAAACAGTGCCGCACTTGCTAGTTTGAGGCAGATTTTGACTTTTAAACTTAATTTTTTTCTGACACGACAACCTTCCCTGTGCAGGAGGAGCCTAGCGTACTCTATTCATAGGAGCACCGATGGCTAATACTTAGTAGATTAGGGGCTATGCCCAAGCTAGTCTAGGAGCATCTTGGTGCCATTGGCCTTTGGTACATTGCGTATGCCCTTGCTATTTGGCCTCATCTAGGCATGCTTACAGCTTTGGCAGAGCGATGGCACAGTGAGACCTCTTCCTTCCATCTTCCCACTGGCGAGGCCACCATCACACTTGAGGACGTATGGTGCATCCTCTGATCACCCATTCATGGGACCCAAGTCATCTATGATGCAGATGTTGGTAGAGAGGCCTATTATGGAGTGATGTAGAAAATTTTTTATTGAGTTTTGCGATGGTCAGATTGACCGAGTGCATACGTACCAACTGATCATTGCTGCTATTATCTCAGGCCTTGTGGCACCTAATCGGCGGGGCCGATATTTCAGTCTAGGATGGGGACTTGCATGGGATCAGATGGTCCATCAGAGGGAGTGTTTTGCTTGGGGACCGGTACTACTGGCGTCCCTTTATAGGGATCTTCATGAGTTTGTCTACTTAGACAACAGGTCTATTGGGGCAGGAGGCACTTTACTGCATGTGTGGGGATGGGAGAAGATCCCAGTGCTTCATCCAGATATCACACCAGTTCCTTTGGAGATAGATGATCCCCTCATTTGGCAGTATGGCGGGGCATTGATGCATTTTTCATTTACTGGCGCGAGTGGTATTCCGCACTGGCGGCGAGTTCTCGATGAGATGAGAGAGTTCTTCTGGAGACCATGGATGGATATTGGTCCATGGGGAGATGATGTCCAGTAGCTCTTATTTGCTCGACAGGACAGACTGATGTAGGGCCAAGAGCATACTATGATTGAGAGGTACCTTCCAGACAGGGTTGCTCGCCAGTTCGGGGAGGTTCAGGACAGGCCCGATGACTAGTATGTGGCCATCTTCACACGTACCACCAGGGAGACAACATGGGGCTAGCCCATCCCAGCAGCCAAGGCAGTGACCTCATTTAGGGAGTTCGTGGCCCGGCCATGGCCATATGATCAGGGGCTGACAGATGCAGGAGTTACTGTAGCCTACAGGGCATGGCTCAGACCTCCCCCTAGGATGGCAGTTCCCGGCACAGTTGTCACGTGACACAGACGCAAGGGTCAAGTAGGTTGCAGGGGGCGAGGCAGAGGATGAGGTGAGGCTCCTCCTCATTAGACACCTCCCAGGGATGGGGCTCATCAGTCACCCATCTGAGCAGGAGATTAGGATGGGCAGCCGAGGGTAGATTTCTAGCAGCAGCTTGCAGGACACCCGACAGGGTATCCCGATCATCAAGATGTGTTGATTCAGTAGCTACAGGGGCAGATACAGGTTCTAACTATGGAGAGAGACTAGGCACGATCCGAGAGGGATCAGGAGATAGGCCGGCGGTGGTAGTTAGAGAGTGCAGTGTCCTCATCTCGGGCTCGATCGATTGATATTCAGGATTATAGAGAGGCTATCAGAGAGGTCGAGTACTATCGGCATCATTATCGACAGGTAGTGCCCTCAGACCACAGGGTTCCATACTTCTCACAGCAGACAGGGAGGTGTCTAGTAGAGGCACATGGTGAGAGACAGGATGGGGAGGGCAGTAGCCAGCAGGGCCCCCCCGCCTTTTGATCACTTACAATTTTGCTTCATTTTTGATATATGGGCTGCAGTATTTTGGCCTTATTGTATTATGTATCTGATAGACACTTGATCCGATTTTGTATTATAACAGTGATTTTGATAATATATATGAGATGATTTTCCCTTTTATGATGTACATGTAAATATGTGAATGCAAATATGTGATGTTTATGAGATGTTCCTGTAGTGTATGTAATGAATGCAAATGATAATGGTAATGGTTGCAGATGATAATGTATGATGTAATGATGTCTTAAGATGCTCAGAATAACAAATTTATATTATTCCTCATAACTTAAGATATTGATATGATGCAATGCTTTTCTGATGTTAACTATCTAGTAGATGCAGGATGTATGCATGAGCGATGTTTTGATTAATGTTATAATACCATGTTAGTATGGAAAGAAGGTAGAAGAAATGTAGAATTAATGAGTTAGTGAGGATGATAATCGTGATTTTACATTTGCATATAGGAATTGAGATTTTCAAAGGGGTCAATTGCATTATGTTTGATAATACACATAGGTATGATGCATCGAGGTATCAAGAACCAGGATGGCGTGGTACCTAGTGTGATGGACTTTGACTTGAAAATCAGATAAGAGTATTCTTGTTCACACTTAGCATACCTATTTTATTTAGGATGTAATTCATAAATTTTTAAGTATCTTGGACCAAAACACAGAAGAGCAAGCTTTCCTATGTGGTCAACAAGATACTTAAAATATCCTCCCTACAAACCAAACAAAACATGCATAACTTAAGTTATTTTACAAGTGTATCCTACAAGCATAGTAGATAAAAAGATAATGATCGTTGCCCCATTCCTTTCTCTCTAAACCTATTTTTGTTTAGGCATCATCGAGAGGTCCTTGGAATGAGCGCAAACTAAGATAAGTCAACAAAGACCAAAAAGAGTAAACAAGCAGGCTAATGTTCTTCATACCGCTAGCCAAGACTAACTACTGTGAGGGTTACCTGATGCTTATTTCCATCATAGGAAAGCTTCATCCTAGGACATGTAGTGATCATGGTTTTGGTGGGACCGATTGGGTGATAAGCTATTGATACTCCAAGTTGACCATTTTGCTTGCTTACTGATTTAGACTTTCAAGACTCTGATGATTAGGGAGTTCACTTTGGAACCTGCTAAACTTGCTTCTGACTGACTCACTAAAGGGTGAAAGCGATGATTGACTTTATTATGAGCAATGAAAATGAAAGCGAGATGGAATGGATGCACCATTTTGGGTTTTTCAAATGTTTTGAGGCTATTTTTTGGTATTTTCACATTTTTCAATGTTTTTGGATTTTCAAGATTTATGACGAATAAACTAACCTAAAGACCTATCCTAGGGGTCTCAAGAGCTAATCTGTAGATGAGCCTTGCCTACATTATACATTTAGAGACCACGTAGTTCGACTGATGACACATCTGACTTAATGAAAAGATGGATGGGCAAACGGATTGCACCCCCTTTTTATTACTTAAAAGACTGACTTAAGATGCAGACTAGATGGGCAAACGGATTGCCAATGCGACAGACGCCTAAGGACTGACTCTAACCATCTCGAGGGATGATCAAAGATCAACCTTGCCTACGTTCAAGCTCAAAGACGACATAGTTCGACAAGGTGGAAGAGTGACAAGACTAAATGATGAATTTTTTGAAGATTTTCTGATATTTTAATATGTTTTTGGATTTTTGAATGATTTGGATGTTTTTGGATTTTTGATGATTTTGAAAAAGATCATGAGAATGTACATGAATCCAATCCGATTTTGGGAGAACGTGCCCCCAGTGTGGTGTGACAGACTACTTTGATAAAGGCAGGACAGACTAACCTTAGAAATGCCAAGTAGCTCCATGGTGTAGACACCAATGCAGGCTATGGTATGGATGTGAGTGGATGAGTGGATGAATGAGTGATGGAATGAGTCATGCAGATCTTGGTAGATGGGGAAGGTGCTTTATTTACACTTGGTGCCTGTTTGCTAGGTTTTCGCCAAGGTACTTGCCCAAAGCACCATCGAAGTGGTTTTCACTAGAGAACGACATTTTTCTTGTTTTACTATTTTCAATCCTTTTTCTGATTTTTTTTGTTGTTGCCAAGACGCCTGTTTACCAGGTTTTCATTGAGGTAACCATTTTTTTAGGACTTTTTCTGATTTTTTTTGTATTTTCTGGTTCTATACCTTGCAATATTTAGGCATAAAACTTTTTGAGGTGCGAGCTATTCATGGGCTGCTGCAAGGGTTCGCCTTTCGGTGTCGATAACTGATATGCCCCCGATTTGTAACTTGCAGTGATGACAATAGGTCCCAGCCAGTTGGGCTCAAACTTTCCCTTGGTATCCAGATTTGGCACATTCTTTGGTTTTCTTTTAGCACGAGTTCACCAACTTGGAAAGTGTGTTGTCTGATCTTCTTGTTGTAGCTCCTTTTTAGGCGATTTTGGTACACTTGTAGATGATTAAGGGCATCCATGCACCGCTCATCTAGTAATTCTAGCTTGTTGAGTCTTTTGACCCTGTATTCCTCATCTGTGATGAGATTCTACAATAATATCCTCAGTGACAGGAGCTCGATCTTGATAGGGAGGATGGCTTTTGATCCATAGACTAGGGAGAATGGGGTGGCGCCTGTTAATGTGTGGATCCTGGTGTGGTAGGCCCATAAGGCGGGATTTAACTACAAATGCCAATCATGACCAGAGTCATTGACTATTTTCTTGAGGATTTTCAAAATTGTTTTATTTGTAGCTTTTGCTTGGCCATTGCCTTGTGGATAATATGGAGTGAAAAAACGGTGTTGAATTTTGAAATTTTCACACAAATCATAGACATCCTAATTTTTGAAGGGCATCCTATTATCAGAGATAATGGATTGGGGAACACCATATCGGAAAATGAGGTAATTCAGGATGAACTTGGATATTTGTTTTCCTATGATGTAGGTCATGGGAATTGCTTCGATCCACTTTGTGAAATATTCGGTGGCAGTGATGATGAACTTGTGGCCATTGGATGAGGTGGGCGATATTTTACCAATGAGATCAAGCCCTCATTGTGAAAAGGGGCAAGGTGTAACAATGGGATGTGGTTCTTGAGCTAGTGCATGAATAAGATCTCCATGCTATTGACATTGTAGGCATTTCCTAACAAAGTTGTGTGCCTCTTTTTCCATCATCGGCCAGTAGTACCCTGTTCTCAACAACTTTTTAGCCAAAGTCATACCACTTGAGTGTGACACACATGTGCCATTGTGTACCTTAGTTAGAGCAGTCAAGGATTCCTCAGGTTTTAAACAATGTAGCAAGGTTCCATCGATACTTCTTTGGAAGAGGGTCTCTCCTAAGATGACGAATCATGAAGTCCTTTTGACAAAAGTGCATTTTAGGTTTGGGGTGATCTTAGTGGGGAGGATTCCTAACTTTAGGTAGGTGTATATATCATGATACCAAAGATCACCGGGACCAACGAGTGCACACATGTATTCTAACTTTGGTACCTCGAATGTGGGTACAAAAAGCTGTTCTACGAGGAATTCATGTTTTGAGACATTGTGAGGGATGTCTAGTAAGGATCCAATTGTCGCCATTGCATCAGCCACTCTGTTGTTTGTCCTTGGTATCTACTCAAAGGTAATGTCAATGAAAGATTCCTTGAGACTTTCTACGACTTTCTTGTATGGTACGAGCTTATCATCCTTCTTTTGGTATTCACCATTGACTTGGTTGATGATAAGTTGTGAATCCCCATAGACTTTTAATGCCATGATTCACCATTGTGCTGCAATTTTGAGGCCTATGGTCAAAGCCTCATATTCTGCAATATTGTTAGTAAAAGGGAATGCCAGCTTGTATGATCTAGGTATGCAGTCTCCTTACGGCGTGATGAAGAACACACCAACTCCTGATCCATGTTGTGTGTGAGAGCCATCAAAGTATATCTTCCAGTGGTCTGTTGCACCAAGGTTAAAAAGGGACTCATTTGGGAATTCTAATACGAGTGGGTTATCTATGTAGGGGGGAGCTTCTACTAGCTGATCCACAATGACTTGTCCTTTTATGGATTTTTGTTCTACATACTCGATATCATGTTCAAATAATATCATTACCCACTTAGCCATTCTACCTGTAAGCGCTGCTTTTGACAATAGGTATTTTAGAGGGTCTATTTTGGCAATCAACTTGATTTGGTGTGCTAGCATGTAATGTCTGAATTTATGAGCCGCAAATACCAGTGCTAGGAAAGCTTTTTCTATTGCAGTGTAATTGAGCTCATGTCCCACCATTATTCTACTGATGTAGTAGATAGCCCGCTCGGTTTCGTTTTCATCATGTTGGGCTAAAAGGGCCCCTAGGGCAGCTGTTGTTGCAGAGATATATAGGATTAATGATTTCCCCACAATTGGTGGCATCAACACAGGTGGTGTAAGTAGATATTCTTTTATTTTGCTAAATGAATGTTCACATTTGTTGTGCTATGAATCTTCAGATGGACTGGAGTCTACCTTGCAATCCTCTTAGTTTTTTTAACATCTTTGGTGCTTCCATTTCAAGGATTGCGTTTACCTTTGCAGGGTCCACCTCTATTCCTCTCATTGAAACTATGTATCCTAGCAGCTTTCCTGATTGTACCCCAAAGACACACTTCATCGGGTTGAGTCTAACCTTATATTGTTCGAGCCTGTCAAAGATAACACTTAGAGTTGCTATATGGTCTTGTCTCTTCTTTTATTTAGCCAGTATGTCATCTACATAATCTTTGACTATTTTATGGATCATGTCATGGAAGATTAATGTCATGGCTCTTTGGTATGTAGCTCCTGCATTTTTCAATCCAAATGGCATTGCGTTCTAGCAGTAGGTGCCCCAAGGACATGTGAATGTTGTCTTGTGTTGGTCTTATTTTGTGATCATTATCTGATTGTACCCTGAGAAGCCATCCATTTGGGAGAGCATCTCATGTCCGGTCGTCATATCCACTATCATGTCAATGTTGGGTAGTGGAAAGTCATCCTTGGGACATGCTTTGTTTAGGTCTCTAAAATCAGTGCAGATGTGGATGCCCCCTTTCGGTTTTGAGACCGGTATGAGATTTGATACCCATTCTGGATAGTCGATTGGGTGTATGAAGCCAACATCTAGAAGTTTCTGCAGCTCAATCTTTACAAGCAAGGCTATTTGTGGGTGCATCTTCCTTAGCTTTTGTCTAACTGGTTTTGCTTCGGGGTAAACGACCAAATGATGAACTACTATTTCAGGGTCCAAGCCTAGCATGTCTGCATAGGTTCATGCAAAATTCACCTTTCTTTCCTTTAGGAATGTTGCCAATAGTTCTTGTTCTTCTTCTAGGAGGGATTTTGTATAGAAGGTGATTTGTGGCTCTATTTCTGTCCCTAGGTTGACAGGGTTGCACTGTTCTGCCAATATTGCTGACTTCTCCTGATGTAGAGTAGTAGGGGGGAGATTGAATCCATCATCCTATGGCACCTCAAGGAGGTTTTCACCATCGGATGCGTCCTTTATTTTTACTGTTTTATGGTTAGAGAATGCCACGGTGTGGTTTTCACTCAATAACTTCAAGCTTATTCTCGATCTTTTTCTTTTGCAACTGAAGGACTCAATTGTCTCCCCATAGTATGCTTGTGTATCCAGTGTGATGTTGAATCTAGCCTTGTGACCTCTGTATGGGATTGTATCCCTTAGTCCCATGAATTTCTAGAGAGCCTCATTGTTTCCAAACGAGTCTAGAATTGTCGGTCCTCGTTGGTCATGATCGATGAGTTGGGGGTACACTAAGTGGATTTGGTGGGTTCATTGGATTGGCTCAGCGGGCGAGGCACTAATCATCATCAAGGTGGAATCTTCAAAGAGCCTAGGTAAGCCACCTATGGTGTCATCATCATCACTACTACTACAAACCTCAGTTATGTCAAATGTGAAGTTATCGAGAGGTAGGCCTATGGATACAGGTAATCTAAGGTTAGTTGCCGAGACCCGAGGAGAGGACCTGACTACCCTATTAGGAACACTTCTGCCACACATGGTTATACTCGGAGGGGTATAGCTAAGGCCAAGGTTCTGCATTCTTCTTTCTACAATGATGGGCTCCAACCGTCCATCACTATTTCTTCCTAGGCTTTCATTCTTGTTATAGCCCATGTCGAACATCATTTACAACCCTTTGTTTGTTTCCTCCATGGGTAGGGTGGGAGTGGGTATTTCATCTTGGTACAGAGTGTTTGTGATGTCCTCCTTGTCCACATTCTCGCGACTAAGATCCCCCCAACGATGGAATCCAGAGGGTTCCGTTCTAGTGTGAACAGGTGTTTGAACCAATTGTTTTTGCCCATGTGACCTAGGAGATTGTGGTAACTCTCCTACAACAAAAGCATTTCTCTTCATTCTATAATCACCGCATCCATTGTCATGTATCATTTTTTTGATCTCGGATATGTCAGGGACGGTGGGTGTCTCTGTCATAGAAGCGGAGGCGAGATTAGCTGGGTCTATGTATGGAGTGGATGGTCCTTCATCATTTTTAGGTACTTGAGGGATCTTGTAAAACTTGGCTTCCAAGTTTTTGCAATAGGTGAAAGGTTCGGGATCCCCATGTATAGTAACCTCCTCATTTTGATATGAGAACTTAATCCACTAATGATAGGTTGAGGCCATTGCCTTCATTATGTGTATCCATGGGCGTCCTAGGAGGATGTTGTATGGTAGATCAAGGTCAAGAACTTGACATATTTCTATGGTTGTTGGCCCCACTTGGATGGGGATCTTGATAGTGCCCTGAGACATTCTTTCTTGGTCATCATATGCTCTTATCATGATGCTTTTGTTTTTATTGATGGAATCCTTAGCGAATCCCAATTTCTTTATAAGTTTCAGAGAACAAATGTTAAGGCCTGCACCTCCATCTACTAGGACTCGTTTGACTTTCTTTTTATGGATTAGGACTTGGAGGTGGAGTGCACGATTATGGGATGGCTGCGGAGGGAAGTCTTGATCTGAAAATGTGATGAAATTTGGGGTAACGATGTTACCCACCATAGCCTGAAATTGTTCTATGTCAAGGGTGGTAGCAATGGTAGATGTAGCTAGTGCTTCATCAAGGATCTGTCTATGGGTGGTAGAGATTTTTAGTAATTCCATGATGGAAATTTGTGCGCGTGTTCTTTTCAACTAGTCAATTACATTGTAGTCATAAGGGATGGCCTTTGTGTTGGTAATGGTGGTCCTAGCAAGCGCCCCAATAATGGTAACCTTTCCACCTCGTGTGGTGACTCCATAGTCATTGTTGGTTCCCTTGATATTTATGAAAGTAACCATCTTATCAACACATCTGACTATCTCCTCGTATACTAGATTAGCACTAGCATACTTTTTCTTACCCTTATTATTCCCTTGGTTATTCCCCTGATTGTTCCCTTGGTTATGATTCGACATCGAATTCGTGTAGATTTTTAGGTTTTGGTTTCCAGCTGGCTGCTCAATGTTGATTACCTTATCCGCAATGAAATCTTGGATGATATTCTTGAGTCTCATGCAGTTGGTGGTGGTGTGTCCTTTGACTTTGTGGAAGTCACATAGGAGATTCTTATTGTACCACGGTGGTTTGGTCATGGGCTCCGTGTATTGTTCGGAGTTAGAGATCTTGATTAAGTTCTCTTTGACCAGTTTCTTCATGACAGACTCAATCAATTCACCAAGGGTGGTGAATTTCCTCTTGGGGGGAAACTTGTTGTGGGGAGGTGGTCCTCCTTGATTACCCACATTGTTGACCTGACTAGTGGAAGGTGGTTGTGACTGTGCTACTACCGCATTAGTCTGCACATTGTTGTGATTATGATTTTGCAGTTGATAATGATTTTGCTTAGGAGCACTGATGACTACCTTAGCATTGACCATGCCATCGTTCGTGATATTTTTATTCCTTGACCATGTTCGAGGTTTATCATTGTAGTTGTTAGATGGGCGGTTATCTTGTGGTGGAGTGAATGTTGGTGCACCTCCTTGCGCGGTAAGGGCTCTGTTGATGTTGAGCGCCTTTTGAATTAATTGATCATAAGATGTGATGCACTGCATTTTTAGGTAGAACGCCAAGTTTTCAGCTAGGTTGGCTATGATGGTGCACTTGTTGTTCCTTTGGCATGGTCCACTTGTTCTGATTGGCCTTGGATTGACATCTTTGCAAGAAGGATGCAAATAACTCTCCTTTTCTTTGTTTGAGTGCAGATAGTTCTTCTAAACTAACATCCGCACCCATATTGAAAGTGAAATTCTTAAGGAAATCCTCCACTATTTCCTCAAATGTTTTAATGTCTGTGGGTAGGCGAGAAAACCATTCCATAGCTGAACCAGTCAGGCTTCGGGGAAAGAGCCGCATTAGATACGTGTCATCATATGAAACTTCCATGCAGTGCACCTGAAACTCCCTAACATGGTTTTCAGGGTTTCCCGTTCCATATTATTTATCAAATTTGGGGATCTCGAATCCCTTTGGAAATGGTACCATGGTGAGACTTCTATCGAATGGATAAGGGCACAAGTTGCCTGGTGTCCTTGTGGTTTTTTCTACTTGCAAGTCCAACACCTACTGCGAGATCAGTTTGATTTGTGTTGGGACATCCTTGCTTGGGTCAGGGGGTGGGATGAATGAGTTATAAGGTGTTTGGGGAGTGCACGTGGTGGGAGGAGTACTGGTGGGCATTTTGTGCAAGCTTGGCTATGCATTTAAGGCTTGTTGGTAAGCCTGCATTTGTGCCAACAATGCTTGTTGTTGATCTTGTTGTTGCTATTCCAATAGCGCTTGCTGTTGGTCCATCTGTTGTTGTTCCCATGAAGCCTGTTGTTGGTCAAGTTGTTGTTGAGCTAGTAACACTTTTTGTTGGTCTAGTTGTTGTTGTGCCAACAATGCTTGTTGTTGGTCGAGCTACATTTGTGCCAATAAAGCTTGTTGTTTAGCTTGATGTTGTGCCTGAAATTCTTGCAGGGCTTGCTGGTAGGCTTGTGGATGGATTGCTTCCAATTGCGCTTGGTATTGAGCTTGTGCTTGTTTTTGGGCTTGGGCTTGAGCTTGAGCTTGCACTTGTGCTTGCGCTTGGGCTTGAGCTTGAGCTTGCATTTGTGCTTGCGCTTGGGCTTGAGCTTGAGCTTGAGCTTGTGCTTGTGCTTGGGCTTGAGCTTGAGCTTGCGCTTGAGCTTGTGCTTGCGCTTGGGCTTGAGCTTGAGCTTGGACTTGCACTTGGGCTTGAGCTTGTGCTTGCTGCTTTTGCTGTAGTGCTCTTTGTTGGTTTTCCTTTTGGAAGGTTTGGATTAGAGTGGTGAATGAATTTGTTGTGTTGGATTTTAGTGGGATTGGTGGTGGAATAGGAATCATGCCAATTGTCATGGCGGGTGGAGGAATTGTAGTGGTGACTATGATTTGGGTTGTCGGAGGGGTGTTTGAGACAATTGGTCCTTGAGGAGGCATGCTTTGGGAGACTTGAGGACCAATAGATGCATTAACCATGGTGATGGGAATAGTTGCAATTTGTTGTGAGGATATGGGCAAAAGAAGCGGGTTCAAAATAGTGGTCGGATTGCTTGGATTGGCAAAATTTTTTATGGGTAAAGGTGGAAAACCTATTCCAAGAGGTGGTGCGGATGCAAAAGGAAGTGGGGGAAGGGATGATGCACCACTTTGGAATGAGAAAGGATTTATAGCTTCCGTTGTTCCAAACAATCCATCTTCCTCATGCAGTGGGGTAGTTGGTATGTTCAATTGATAGGTTGGTGTGGCATGAAATGAGGATGAACTAGTGGGGTTATGAAATGTGAGCGGGACGTATGGGTGAGATGGGTTTTCCAGAATAAATGTAGCTGGTGTGGGGGTGATGATTACTTCTTTATTAGCCATAAGGCAGTGTTTTTGCAATTCATGGAACATGGCACTCCCCTTGTTCACATTCGGGGAGGTTGGTGTGATGATTGATGTGGTGCAAGGAACTTCTTGATTGATGTTTGACGATGGGGATGTATTTGTACTAGTGCTTATGTTAAGGTCGGGAGGGGGCATGACCCCTCCTCTTGCTATCGTATTTAGATATTTGAACATAGCACTAACAAATTTGTGGTTCTCTGGATTTTGAACCATTTCCATGATTTCATTTGGTGTCATCCCCATGTCTTCATTTGTGTTGTCCTCTTGATGACTCTCCTCTTGAGGATTTTGTGATGATAAGGGAGAGTTGCTTGGGGGATTGCTTGATTCTGCTAGGTTCACTTCAGTGTTTAGATGACTCATGTCCATAGAAGTTGATATTTCTCTGATATTCTCCATGTCCTTCTTGTATTGAGATCTTTTTTGGACCATAAAAATAGGGATTTGTTCAATCCTAATCCTTTAGGTCCAAAAGAGAAAAACTAAGGAAGTTAAAAGATCAAAGATGGTGATAATGGTGATGGGTTAAACGGATGGGATGAGTGAGTGAAACCTTTGGAGAACTTTTTTTGAAGGTATGTGCTAAACTTGTAAGGGCTTTTGATTTGATTTGATTGTGATAATTTGACTAGATGCGTTAAGTCAAACAAGATTGTTTGTGAAGTTGTTTTCCCTAGGAAGTTGTGTTATCCTAAGGGAACTTGCACCAATGGATGAATTGACAAGGTGTGTTATGCCAATGTGGTTGAGAACCAATAGACTTTAAGAAGTTGTGTTATCTCAAAGAAAATTTGTCCAATGTTTAAGACTACGTTGGCTAAGTGTGTTAAGCCAAGGTATGATGATGTTGATTTAGCCCTCTTAGTTTAGTGTGATGATTGATTCTAGAGTTCTCAAAAAAAGGTTTGATGATGGAATGAGATTTGTTTTGATGGAGGAATGTATGGAAATGAAAATTTTGATCTTGAACCTTAACCTAGATGCAACTCTCTCTACAAAACCTCAGTATTGAAGAACATGCTAGACTTCCTATGGGAGAAATGAAAACCTTTGAAAAAGTCCAGGATTTTGTTGACAATAAAATGCATACAATGTAGGATTGTTCCTTGAGGCCTTTTTGTAGAAATTATATACAAGTCTCTAACTTACTTCAAGGAGCATTTCAAGGTGTTGCTCACGGATTTTTAGACTCACTTTCTTGAACTTTGGCTTTGGGATTTTGATCTTGCGGGAAATCATTGGAAACAACACATGTGAAATTCAATTTGTCTCTTTATCTTGGTTAAATGAGGTTCTTTTTATCCAAGACACTTGGTTGCTTAGGTTTTCAAAATATATGTCTAGTGTCCCATTTTCTTTCTCCTCCCACAAGGTCCTTTGTGTGGAAATCGAGGAAACAAGGGAAAAATTTCCCTATGTTTATCCTTATTGGAAACAAATGATGGTAGAACTTGTACACTTAGAAACCTCTAGGAATACGATTCCTAGGGAAAGCAAGAGTGGGAAAGTTCGTCAATAGGTATTTGTTTCCCCCAAGGTGTTTGAAATTTCAAGGTTTTTTGTGTATGTTTGTTTTTCAAAATGTTTTCAAGATCAAGCAATGCATTTTTTCCAAGCACTTTTACACTCCTAGGTTGATAAGGCAATACCTTGTTGGGTTCCCACTTGGATAAATCCAGCTGTGCATATCTTGTGTGAATGGCTAAATGTTTGACCACACTGGCTCCCCTCCATGACACTCACTTATTCGGGTCAGCCAAGCATTAGTACCCATGAATCTCCCATGGCATACTTTCCATTTCCACAAAAAGACCGCATGTTACATGGGGCGGCTTCAAAGGACATAACCTTCTGCACCAACAAGATAGACAAGGTTTTGGCCTTTTTCTAAATAGGGGGTTCTAATTCGGGCATTCCGTTCATGGGGGATTATCCAACATCGGCGAGAGTCCATTGCTGTCCATCTCATCAAAATAATCCTCATGATATTGGCCTTTGTTCCAATATCCACACTTATATACCAGTTGGAAGTCGCTTGGCTTTAGCGTGTTCCCGATTGGGTCATTCCCTTGGGTGATTACTTTTTCCCGCAAGGAAGGCCCTCTAAGTTAACAAAAGCGAGCTAACATATCCCATCGTTCATACAACCCTTGTTGAAAAACAAAGGGGAGAACCTCTGCAATATATCGTGCTCACACTCGCATGTTTTGTTCAATTTTAAGTGCCCAAATCAAATGTGGAGGCAATCTTTTTGACAAGTTGATATCACTAAAATGCTTTTGATTCTCAAGATCACTATCAAGTGCAAGAGAAGCACATATGCATTTTAATGATGTTAATTTGTTAAAAAGTTTGCAAAACATAAAAGACGCATGTTCAATTTTATCCTTCAAAGCAATGATGAGTTCATTTTAGAAGCACCAAAATGAAATGTGAAGTTTTCCTTGTCCAATTTTAAATCCAAATTGAAAACTAGGAAGTGTCTAAAATTCTTTTTAGCCCCTTGGCAACTTTGAAAAACAGAGTTTTTTTGTTCTTTTTAGATCCTAATGAAAAATTAGTAGCCTAAGGTCAAAGATTTTAACAAATTTTGAAGAAGTGTTGAAGAACACTTAAGTGTTTAGAAACACTTTGCACAAGATGAACATGAAAATTTAAACATTTTTTAAAGCCCAAAGTAAAGTTATTTTTTCCTAAGGCCAAAGACTTAAAAAAAAATTTCTCAAGAAGTGTTAAAGAACACTTTTAGTGTTTAGAAACACTTAAGGTTTGTGAAGGTAACGTGATTATGAACTTCTCCTTTTGCCTCCATCCTACAAAATAACAAAAAAAATAGAGAGTGAAAAAAAGGAAAAAAAAACAGTAAATCAAGTTAATATTAAAAAAATATTCAAAATTTAAAAAACCAGACTGATCTCGCGGTGGAGTTTAGCAAATGTGGTGCTCCTTAACGGGTGTGGTGCTATTTAAAAAAAATAGGCGGTGCTATACAGTGCCGCGCAGTCGACTGTATGCAGTGCTCTGCAAAAACAGAGACCACGGGTGCAATGGAGTTTTACATGTGGTGGAGTTTGGCAGCGACGATGTTTGGCAAAATTTCAAATTTGATGGGCGGGAAGCAATTACGGTGCTATATGGTGCCGTGGGCTTTGGAAGGTGCAGTGCAATATAGTGCCGTGTATGAGGCCATGATGCAATACAGCGCCGTGTGTCTGGTACGCAGTGCAATTTCTTGTGTATGAAGAAAAACGTGAAGAAAACCGCAAAAATTTAAGGAAAAACGTGTCAAAAAGCTTCAAGCCCTCCTTCTAGCACCAAAAATGTGAACTCCTAAACCTGCATATGCACAAAGGAATTCAAATGTTGTTAATGTTAGTTCAAATATCCATGTAACAAAGAGGGATTCCCCATAAAATCCATCTATCTAAAACTTAAACTAGGAAATGAAGAACACAATGAAATTTTAACATTTAAATCCTAATTAAGAAAATAACATTATGATCCTATGGGGGAATTGGTGCCAATGGTATGTTGCAATTGGCCCTTTCCCAATTCCTAAGTTGCAAATGTTGATTGATTGGAGAAATGGTCAAATTTCCAAAGAGATTTGAGCATAACTTTGGTGCAAATATGAAATTGATAGGAATGGTGAATGAAGATTGCAAAATCAGTTCTCACTTGAAGAGAGTAACTTTGCATATGAGTTGTGGACGAAGATTGAGGAGAAGAGTCTCCAATTTATAGATTTCAATCTTGGAAGAATGAGTGAAAATAAGCAATGTGGGATAGAAGATAGTTCAATGGCATTGTGCCACTTGTCCAAATGTGATTGGATGAGGAATGTGCAAGTTTTGGCCAATGTGCCAATAAATGCAATTAGGTGGCATTTCAAACTTGAGAAATGACATGTTGAAGAGGGAAAAGAAATGAATTTAATGTCACTTGGCTCAAGGTCAAAGACATGTAAGAGGCTTTTAATGCCTTGTTGGAAGGACCAAGTCCACTTGGACTTTTTGAATTCGAAAGAGGAATATTCTCTTTTTGATGCATTGTGAGGGAAAATAGGAGAATTAATAAATCAAAATATTTGATTTATTGTGCAAGTTGCATTCTCTAGAAGATTTTAGTGAGAAAGATTAACTTAATCAATTTTTTGATTAATTTAATGAGGAATTAGGAGATGTGACAATTTAAGCTTAAATTTATGAATTGATTTAAGTCCAAAATTGAGAGGAAATGATTCATTAAATAAATGATTTGATTTATTTAATAAAGAAGGAATGTGTTAGATTAAATCAAATAAGGTTTTATTTATTTAATTTAATAGGAGGACTTTAGAGATTTTAATTAACTAAAATGATTTATTTAATTAAACAACAATGTAGGGTTAATTAAATTAAACTGATTAATTTAATCAAAGAAGGTGATAGACTTAATCCCATAAATAGTGATTTATTGAATTAAAGGATAGAAAGTGATGAAATGCTCAGAATTTGATCTGAGAGGAAATGTTGTTAGTAATCTGGATCAGGTGTGCCAAAATGAACTTGTACATTTTCCATGTCTACAATAAGAAGATTGGAAACAAGGCTAGTGAATGTAGAACTCAGATTATGAATTGGTTTAATGGAGTTAGAATGAATCAATATTTTGATGGCTATTGCTAAACCTATAAAAAGTTTGGACATAAAGAAAATCAGTGCAGATCAAGGTTTAATGGTCAAGCAAGTCATATAAATGTTGTTTTCTAAAATTGTAAAAAATTGGGACATATTTCAAAGGTGTGCATAAGTAAAAAGGGAAAGCGGTCTGCTCCAGTAAAGGAAGATGAACCTGTGAAAAAAATTGACAAAGATGAGATTAAGAAAGAAATGAGCAAGATATGGAAGAAGAAAGAAGAATTAGATATAATAAATTTGTTTGTACCCTCATCCAGTGTAGATGATTCCTCTGATAATTAGACCTAACATGGTCTTAGGTGGAACCTTAGTAGAAAGCCATTTGACCCCCTTGATTTTGATTGTGTCAATATTTGGCATGATGATATGTTGTAATAACTTGATGACTAGAAGATATGTAAAAGAAACCAAAAGAAAATATGCAAACATGTTAATTTATGGAGTGAATTAGGGTTTCTCAATGTAGTGGAAGAACGTTTTTATCAACTTTTTGAAGCTTATTGAATTTAATGTGAATTAGGGAAAATCGATGGTGTATAAAGAATATTTACAAGTTATTTTTGATCACCTATGAATTTGAAGAATTTGAAGAGAAACTTGGAACTATCTTGGAGCATTTATGAAGTAATTTGGAGCATCTTTGAGAGATATTTGTGAACAATCCAAGAACAAGTGATGGAAATTTCTCTCTCATTGGCACAGAGGAAGGTAAAAGAAGAAACTCTTATTGAATTTAAAGAAGTTAAGTGCTATGATTGAAATTCTTAATAGAGGATCGAGTGGGAATATCCCACTGAGGATAAAAGGTGTTGAGCTAGATGAATTCGATCATTGAAAGATAAATAAAATGGAATTATTATTAGAGTAGAACAACTTACAGAACATAAAAACCCTAGGCTTGGATTTATGGGGATAATTCCCTTGGTTTACTAATAGAGAATTCATCTTGCTTCTCTTGATTAAATTCAAGGACGATAGCATTATGTTGGAAAAACCCTACCCTATTATGAAGGAATTGATCAAGTCTATCATTGGGTTATGTAGCATTGGATACCTCCCGAGAAAGAAAAATATTAAGTAAAAATAAGTGGAGGAGTTGAGGAGAATTGAAAAATACCCTCGATCTTTGTTGATAGATACTATTGTCAGCCTTTCCATGAGGTACATTGCGTATGGTGTCTCCTACAAAATTTATTTCAGAAATCCTGATGGCTCCACTTCGGCTATTGTCATGTATCTGGTGCATAAAATGGTAAAGGAGAATAAGAAATTTGATATGTGTGGCTTGATTTTGGAAAATATTATTGAAAATATATGAATTTCATTGGTAGAAGGATACCCTTTCTTTTTTGGGTCTTTACATACATGTCTTCTATTCTACCTTTTGGACTCACTGTCGGGAAATGGAAACATTGAGTGGGAATCTAGGATTCCCATTGGGAAACAAATCTATAGATATCTAGAAGGCATGGAGGATTATGCACGTGCTTGTAAAGCCTTTTTCTTATATTTGCAGAAAGATATGTGCTTTGGTATTATTTTTTCTAGTCGATTTGAAGAGGTTTCATCCTCTAGAACAAAAGAATTTGAAGTTGTCATTGGTGATTCCCTTCTGAAATCCAAGAAGAGAAAATTTATCACCGAAGACATCATTATCATTATAGAAAATGAAGAAGGATCCTAGCCTTGATCTGAATCCTTTGATCCAGATGACATCTAAACAATGTTCGTTAAAGGAAAGACAAATAAAATTGGTGAACTATGGAATGCATCTTCTGCAATGGCCAGACACAAGATTGACGATGCTCTAGTTGAGTATCTACTTAGAAAAGGTATTGATGTATCAATTGTTTTAGATTATTTGCTAAATAATATAATTGAGGTTGTTGAGGAAAGAATGTTACTGGAAGGTTTAGAAGGATGCAAGTTAGAAGCCATAGATGAAAATATATGTACTTTTCTGCAAGTGATTGTATACTTCAAGTTGTAAAAGAAAATGAAATGCAAGAGGAAAAACACAAACAAACACTCAATAATTATCCAAAGTTGAATCCAAAAAAAACAACAAAGAGATGAAACATTATACCTTTTTCTTGGATTGATAAGTTGGTTGGCCCTTTGATGATGCTTGGTTGTATTCTCCTTTTATGGAAAATGCATGCAATAATGGATGCAAAATAGAAGGGAGTGGACGAGGATTAGAATAATGGAGATTGGTGCTATGATAAAGATGGTAGGTGGATGACATGGAAAAGGACATGTGAGGTGAAGGTACTTGCAAGTACCTTGGGATTGGAGAGGATTTCCTCAAAAAGGAAGTCCTTGTCCCCATATGGGGTTGATGGTGACAAGTGAGGAATTTTAGAAAATCCTCTCTTGTAAGTATGGGGATGGGAGAATTTGTTGGAGAAATAAATGTGAATTTTTAATTCACATGATTGGAAGTACCCAGTGGATAAGACAAGGTCCTCTTAAAGGAGGTCCTTGTCCCATGTGACTGATGTGACCTATGAGAGGCTATGGGGAAGAGAAATGCATGGGATAAATAAATGTGAAATTTTAATTCACATGGGGAAGAGGTCAATGCTTGATAAGGAAAGTACCTTTGAAAGGTTGACTTAGAGGACATACCATTAAAGGTAATTAATAGATTAAGGTTGTGCAAACATGTGATTAAGAAAATTAATGAATATTAGATGCAAGTGGCCAAATATGGAGGATGTGACATTAATCCTGATTAAGGATGTACACATCTTAGTCATGGATTAATTAGATTAATCCATATTAGAGGAAATGTTATGGAGGATGGGACAAGGAGAGAGAAAGAATGAATTTTAAATTCAAGAAGATAAATGACTAGATTAAATAAATTGATACATTTATTTAATTTAGAGAAGAAATGGTAAAGATAAAGTATTTAATTAAATAGTTTTAAAAACCTTAGAGAAATGGGTAAAATTAATTAAATAGGTCATTTAATTAATATAGATGAATTAGACGAATAAATGATAGGATTTTGACCACATGGGAGTGGTCAAATTTGGATGTCTATAGTGCTAAATCTAAGTAGAGGTTATCCAAAATTATTAATGAAATGAAGAAATGCATCAAAGAAATGTTATATATCTACAAGTATTGTCTTTGGTGGCTTGCTGTAGTTGACAATTTTAAAAGTAGGATTGAAGCAATTGAATCTAAAGTGAACAAAATCAGAAATAACTTTGATATTCATTAAAAAAAAAGAAGGGAAACAAAGACTGAGAGTTGGTGAATTGCAAGTGGAGTTGATCATTGTGCAAAGACAAAGAGAAGATGTGGTGAAAAACTTTTGGCTTGTTAAGGAGATTGTTGAGGTCCAATTAGACCATCTTTCTAAAATACTTACTAATGTAGAAGATTGTGAAATTCAGTGCTCATCCATAGATTGTTCACCATCTTTCACATTTTTGGATTTTCTAAAAAGCGTATGCACGAGAATGAGTTATGTTGTATTTTCTTGGAAGATCTTACCAATTATCAAAGAACGATACAAGAAGGTGTTTCAAGTGAAGAGTGTCTTTTTTAATTGAATCCTGAATGTTGAAAATTTTATTTTTTTTGTTATGGAAACAAATTAAGGAGAGAAAAGAAAGAGTAAAAGGGAAATTAAACAAGGTGAAGAAAAATTGAATTGATGATCAAAGAAGGAATCTTGAAAGTTTGAATGTTTGAAAGCTTTTAAAGCTTTAAAATTTTTGAATGTCTATAAGATTTTGGAAGTTTTTTTGGGAGCATTGGAGTTTTGAAATTATGAAGGTACAATGTCACCATGTACATATGTTTACATCCTTTTTGTTTCGGTCAAAATTTTCTATTGATGTCAAAGGGGGAGATATTTGGAGAAACTATATAGGAGAGATTTTGTCTACTTTTTTTTGGCACATGTTGCCATCAACGACAAAGGGGGAGATTTTTGGAAGGATGGAGAAGATCATTCTTTATGTTGTGATTGATGTCACCATGTTTTTTATGGTATTAGATTGGTCTAGTACCCTAAACTGGTATGAACAACAAGTTTACATCCTCTAGTGTTTTGGTCTGATATTTTGGTCCATATTTCCCCTCCAGTGAACATCGTCATTCAAGGTTTTGCGAAAAGACTTATGAATATTGGAAGTGTGTATGTATTTATTTCCACATGATCATGTGTTCATATAGCGATTTAGTATCAAAATAATGTTACATTTTGTTATTAGGTCTATCCATGACCAACCTAATAATCAGTTAATGGTTTAACATGTATTGCGGATATATAAGTGACCTATCTTTGATCCCAGTTAACATGATATAGCATGCCACATGGTTAAATTAATTTTGGAGAATTTTTGTATGAAGTAGACTGTTGTCTTTTGTAAATATGTAATGCATCCAATCAGGCCAACCTAATTGATGTGTGTGGATATATCAAATATATATATATAATGGTTTGTATATGGAAAGGTGTGTGTTAGTCAAATATGTGAAATGTATGAGTAGAAGGGTGAAAATTAGTCTATTGGCATGCAAATACTCTGAGCATCAAAGTAATTGAATCTGCACTTGTGGTGTAACCCTATCAGTTCACATTCTAGCTGTAAGCCATTTTTTTTTAATAATCTTTTGTAGGCAGTGAGCCTCCCTGTTTGGACAATGAGTCCATGTAAGTAGTGAGCTTTTGTAACTGGTAGTGAGCCTATTTTGTATCCAATATTGGAACAAATATATATAGTGATCAAATCCTCTCCGTGGTTTTTCCCTCATTGGGTTTTCCACATAAAACTTTGGTGTTTATGTGTTGTGTGATTTCATGCTTTGTTATTTCTATTCTCTATTATAGGCATTAAAGTAATTGATGGTGTTTGTTCAATTGAATTGAGAAGATATTGATTCATTCCCCCTCTCAATATCTTGAATATTCAATAATGTATAGGGTAGAGGGTTGAGATTTGATTGTTGATAATTTAATGTATAGGGTAGAAGGTAGAGGTTTGAGGGTTTAATGTATTAGGTTTGATGATTTAAGGGTTGAGGGTTGAGGATATAGGGTTAATGGTATAGGTATTAGGGTATAGATTTTATGGATTAGGGTTGAGGGTTGAAGGTTTGAGGGTTTAATGGATTAGGGTTGATGGTTTAAGGGTCAAGGGTTTAGGATATAGGGTTAAGGGTATAGGTATTAGGGTATAGGGTTGAGGGATTAGGGTTGAGGGTTGAGGTTTAAAGGTTTGAGGGTTGAGAGTTGAGGGTTTAAGGGTTGAGGGATTAGGTGTTGAGGGTTGAGGGTTTTAGGGTTAAGGGATTAGGGTTTGAGGGTATAAGGGTTGAGGTTTGGGCTTTGAAGGTTTAAGGGTTGAGAGTTTAAGGATTAAGGTTTTAGTGTTTAAGGGTTGATATTTGAGGGATTAGGGTGGAGGGTAGAGTTGAGGATTTATGGTATAGGGTTTTGAGTATAGGTTTGAGGACCCAATGTACAAGGTAGAGGTTTTAGTATTGAGGGTAGAGAGTATAATGTATAGGGTAGAGAGTAGATGGTAGTGGGTTGTGGTTTTAAGGGATTATGTTTGAGGGTTTAAGGTTTGAGGGTATAGGGTATAGGTTTGAGGGATTATGGTTGAGGGTTTAAGGGTTAAGGGTTGAGGGTATAGTGTTGAGGGTGTAGGGTTTAGTGTATAGGATTAAGGGATTAGGGTATAGAGTTGAGGGTATAATGTTGAGGGATTAGGTTTGAGGGTTGAGGGTTTAAGTGTTTAAGTGTTGAGGGTTGAGGGTTGAGGTGTGATGGTTGAGGTTTTAATGGTTGAGGGATCAGAGGTTGATGGTTGAGGGTTTAATGGTTGAGGGATCAGAGGTTGATGGTTGAGGGATTAGGGGTTAAGGGTTGAGGGATTAAGGGTTCAATGTTTAAAGTTTAAGGTTTAAGGGTTGAGGGTTGATGGTTTAAGGTTTGAGGGATTAAGGTTTCAAGGGTTGAGGGATTAGAGTTGAGGGTATAGGGTATAGGGTTGAAGGTAGAGGGTTTAGGTTATAAGGTTGAGTGATTAGGGTTGAGGATCTATTGTATAGGGTAGAGGATTTAAAATTGAGGGTTTAAGGGTTGAGGGTTCTAGGTATAGGGTTGAGGGTATAAATTTTAGGGTATAGGGTTGAGGTTTGAGGGTATAGGGTTGAGGGTTGAGGGATTAGGGTTGAGGGTTGAGGATTGAGGTATTAGGGTTGAGGGTTGAGGGTTGAGGGTTGAGAGTTGAGGATTGAGGGTTGAGGGTTGAGGGTTGAGGGTTTAAGGGTTGAGAGATAATGGGTTGAGGGTTGAGGGTTGAGGGTTTAAGGGTTTAAGGGTTAAGGGTATAGGGTTGAGGGACTAGTGTTAAGGGTCCAATGTATAGGGTAGAGGGGTGAGAATTGAGGGTTGAGGGTTTAATGTATAGGGTAGAGGGTTAAAGGATTAATGGTTGAGAGTTTAAGGGTTGAAAGTTGAGGGTATATGGTTGAGGGTATAGGGTGTAGGGTATTGGGTATTGGGTTGATAAATTAGGGTTGAGGATCTAGTGTATAGTGTAGAGGGTTGACAATTGAGGGTTGAGGGTTTAATGTATTAGGTAGAAGGTCGAGGGATTAAGGGTTGAGGGTTGAGGGTTTAAGTGGTTAAAGGCTTAAGGATTTAAGGGTTTAGGGTATACTATTGAGGGATTAGGGTTGAGGGTATAGGGTTGAGGGTATAGGTTTTAGGGATAGGGTTTAAGGTTTAAGGTTTAAGGTTTAAGGGTTGAGGATTAAGGTTTTAGGGATAGGATTTAGGGTTGAGGGTTTAGTGATTAGGGTTTAATGGTTGATTTTTTAAGGATCAAGGGTTTAGGGTTTGAGGTTTGAGGGTTTAAGGGATTAAGGTTTAAGGGTTGAGAGTTTAAGAGTTTAATATATAGGGTTGAGGGTTGATGTAGATGTTTGAGTGTATATGGAATTATGGTGAAAATTCATATCACATACAAAATGAGACATGCATAACACTTAGAAGATGTCATAATTTGTGAAATAAAGGTCTCATTGATGTACCTAAACCCAAGTCCCTATTGACACATGATAAGAGTTAGGAAAACTTTACAAAATCAACTTTTTGATAACACGAGAATGCTTTGGAGAAGTTGAAATATGACCATTTTTAGAGCCAGCTAAAACATGCTAGTGTTATAACACGAGCATGTTATAACACAATCACATTTTGTATTTCTCTAAAAATAGTAAAATAGCCCTGACACCTATGATCCAGGCCCACATGCTATGTTTTTCTCTTTCTTTTGTGCGTGATCTAACACAAATTTATTTTTGATGTTGTTGGGAAGAGCACATGCAGTTTTTACACATTCCACCACCTTTGCATCAAATTTCAACCACCTTTTTCTAGTTTTCCAACTGAGGAAGGAGGAAATAATAGATCTTTTACATCAAATTTGATTATATCAACTCAAGTTTCAATGTTTGTAGTGTTGCAATGTTAATTATGATTGAATTGTTATAATTTAACATTATACATTGGTTAATTGTATAGTTTTTAGTAATTCTATTAGATGTATCTACAATTGAACATTAAAAAGGAAGCAAGTTTGTGAAAATCTCAAATTTTTGAGGAGTTTGATATAAGAAGAAGAAAATACTACACATAATTGGGTAGTTTCTCCAATCGAATCTCCATTTTTAAGGTATTTCAAGTATTTATATATCTTTACATTTTTCTTCATTCTCTTATGTTTCTTTATCACTTGTTATCATATATTCTTAATACAATGCTTTTATTTTGTTATCATGTTAATTTTGGGATTAGATTTTTCTAAGTATTCAAAATTATGAGTGCTCGACATACATAGACTTAATCAAATACATTATATTTGTTAAAGGATTAGATTATATTTTGTTAAAATAAATATTCCATGTTCATCATTATTTTTTTTCACTTTTTAACATCTATGAGAATTCAAGGGGGTTCCTTTAGAAACTCACATTATAACCTTAGCCCCTCTTGGCACATTTTACCTAGACAATTATTCACTCTTTGTAATGGTTTAGCTGTAATATCCACATAGTTCATTCCTTTCTTCCCTAAAATCATTTGTCTAATGTCCTAGTTTACCACACTTATAACAAGCAACATCCTCCCTTCTCTAACCTCAATATCTTCCTCTACAATATCCTCCACTAAACTCATTGTAGTAGGATCTATTGTCATTATATTATTCTCCATAACTAGTAGAAGGTTTGTCTTCATAGAGTTTTGATACCACATTTTGAACTAAGTATATGTCATTGATCTCTCCATTTGGGATATTGATGCCCCTAATGTATTTTGTAAAGAGATCCTTTTGGAAATCCTTTAGCCCTTTCCATAACCTTGTGGAAAGGTTCACTATTTTTGCATTTGTGGTTTCACTAGGGTTTATACTCCTGTTCATCTCTTGACTAAAATAACAGTGAATATAAATAATTTGTCTCATGATCATACCACTTTACAAAAATACCACAAAATACACTTTCTAACCTCCTTGAAGGCTCCCTTTATTGCAAAATTTCCCTCATCTTCCTCACACTCTCTAAATTAATTTTTGGAAACTTGTTGTCAAACACTCTATGTCTGGGAAACAAATTCAACTTCACCCCAAACTAGCAAAATTCACTTATAGATGAAAATTAATACAAATTAAAAAGTTGGTAAAGGTCTGATATGAAATGTGCAACCAGCTTAAGACCCTTTGAAATGGTCTAATATGAAATGTGCAACAACATAAATTGACTAAAATGCACATTTTCAGACCTACAATATTCAAGTTTTATTTGAAAAAAATGAATGTATAGGTACCATATGTTGTAGGAATCTCATATGGTGAATATCTAGAAATTTTGGTGGCTAAATATGAAGGGAAATATGCCACAAAGGCTACACAATGTGCCTAGTGTTCTTATGCATGAGGATTGATGACATTAACTATGTGTAATTAATAATAAGGATTTTATGTCAATCATACAATAATATGCATGCTATTTAGTCTTATAGTGTGTAATAGATCTAATTGAAATTCATATATGGTGTGCACTAAGGATGAATGACATAGTTGTAGTGTAGAAAAAGTAACCCTTTTTCACATTTAATTTGGGAATGAATAATTAATTAGTAAAATGGACTCAATGTGCCTTATTTAGGGTGTTGTAAAGTTTTTCTTTACACTTTCACACTTATCTAGGGCTTTATTAATTAATTGAGGTTAATTTGAGCTTAATTAGCCCCTTAAATTCAAATCCAAGCCTAAATTATTGTATTTTTTAGGGATAAAGACTGAAAATTTTAAATAATATTACATAAAACTTAATATTTGAAGGAAAGTGTCCTAGGCTAGTGACCTAGGACCCATTTGTCACCTAGTGAATGGGTCCTCACTAGGTCCTAGGACCCCCTTTTGACATATCACTTCATATTTCCCAAAGTGTGTCCTAGTTAACTATGCTAGGACCCATTCACCCTATGGCAAATGGGTCATCACTTAACTTAGGACTCCCCCCCCTTGGGATAGTTTTTGGGTAGTATTTTAATAATTTCAAATCCTAGATCTGATGTTTTCTTGTGTTATTTGAATTTCAAGATGTAATATTAATTTATCTATAAATATAAGGTCATTTCATTATGTTTAAACTAGAAGAACAAGAAGAAGAATATTAAGAGATCAAAAGGGAGAATTTTCATGAGATCAATCATTGATATTCAATAAGCAAGCAATAATTAATTCTTGGAGTAGAATTATAATCTTCAATCTCATTTTTTTGTCAAAGATCAAGCATTATTGAAGGAGCAATGATAGATGGTTATGGAGAATCATGAGTTTTGGGGAGATGCACAAGACATTCAACCAAGCCTAATGACTTGTCTCCTAATTGATTCCATCTTCTATAATCATTCTATGTTCAGCCTAAAGCAAGGTAGAATTAGTTTTGTGACTTGTTAAGGGTATTTAGAATCTCCTAAAGTAGGTCTCTTCCATTGTTTATGTTTCATTCTAGGATCCTATTAAAAGAAAAGTGGGTAGGGTTGATTTGCATCACTAGAGATATTAATATTAGACATAATTAAGGTTAGAATTGCACACACACTTCATGTTTCAAAATTTCATTTATCATCAAGGTTTAATTACCAAAATTGGAGTTTGACTGAGGCAAAACCCCATCCACCAACAAATTTCAATTTTTTTTTAATAGAGTTTTAGTCGATCTAGATAAAAAAGTGAGGATTTGAAGTGGTAGGAATGAATGATAGATCTTCAAATTCGAGATAAAATTTAGAGTTTGTCAAAAGAGCCTACTAGGACCCATTTGCCACCTAGCAAATGAGTCCTTGTTAGGGTTTTTGGGACAACAAATTTTCACAGTTTACAAGCTTCATTTCCAAATTCAGAGTCTCTTAGAAAAGTATACCAAGACCCATTCACAACCTGATGAATGAGTCCATAATGTTGTAGAAACAATAAGCTTTGATCAGGTGCACAACATTCCTTATTCTCATTTTTTCCAAAAAATTCCCTCTTTTCCTTCTATTTTGTGATCTATTTCTTTAGTGCATCTTGTAGACTTAGGTTTAGAGCTATTTTTCTAGTTAATTTCTTCTCCCAAAAGTGTGATTTGATTCACCACCTTGTCCTTGCATAAGGAGAAATTTCAAGATCCCAAATGTTGACTTGGCTCACCTTTGAGGTTGATGGTCTCTTCATGGTTTGAATCTCATTTCTTGAATGAAAATAGTAGAAAAGAGGATTACATCATAGTCCCCTTTTTCCATGATTCATTTTTCTGAACTTGACCTTTTTCACATCCTAATTGATGATTTGGAGTGCATTAAAACCCTAGATCATAGTTTGCAATAGATTTGCATTACTTGCATTGCATTTAGGGTTCTTTCATTTGCATTAGTGAAAATTGCATTGAGGATAGATTTACATGTTTTCATTGCTTATATTCACTAAAAATCAGATTTTTTTTATTAGATCTAACATTTTTTTGTATTTTGTTAACATTTAAATCATCATTCAACCTTAGTCAAAATTGCATTTAGAGACATGAAATATGGGAAATCTATTACAGAATTGACTGTTACAAACCTGAAACTGTAAACACATAAGATTAACTTAGAAAAAAAAAAATTCAAATTTAGGAAACCCTTATCTAGGACCCATTCGCCATAGGGTGAATGAATCCCTGTATACACCTGTTTAGAAAAAAATGTAAGTGATTTCTAGTGTTTGATTTGTATTTTTGTTCTTATTATCAGACCTAATCTTGGACCCATTCACCATAGGGAAAATGAGTCCCTATATTAATTTATACAACAAAATTTTTGAGTGATTTTAAAATTTTGTTAGGCATTTCTATTCCTATTATTAGACCTCAGAAGTAGCTACCTAAAATAGTTTGTTTTTGCATTCAATTTACTGCTCAATTAGTTAAATTTTCAACATTGGGAAAATAATTTCTTTTATATTTGAATTAAAAGTAGCATTATATTTTTGCATTTTCAGCATTATTACATCAGTAGATAAGTTATTTTAAATTTTTCAATCATTAGAAAACATAAAAAAAAGATGAAATTATCAAAAACATCAAACAAGACCCTTGGAGAAAGCATAGTTATTTGATTATGTCAAATCTCTTCTTCAAAGTTAGCCTATCCCTCAAGCCCTTTAGTAGTGATGACTTTGATATGTTAGATGAATCCCTTGAGGACTTCATCTCACAAGTTTCATCGACTAAGGCTTGTGATGAAAAATTGAAACATAAATATGTTAACACAATCACAGTGCAACAACTTATCATTTACCCTCCTTCACAAAAACCTCAAGTTAAAAAAAAACTCATGCTTATCCTAGAACCACCTAGAAATAAGCCTTCACTTGGCGATAAAAATTATTCACAGTAAAAGGGTTACAAATTTTTTGTGTACACATACAATACAAGGAACAATAGGTAACATAAAATTAATCCTATTTCATTACATTTTCCTCAACCTATCTTTCCTAGAACTCATCATTTACCCTTGAATAATGGAGAGGAATATAATCTTGATGAACATCTTAAGAAAAAAATACTAAGATATCCCTATTGGATCTTATTCAAGCTTCACCAAATTACCATAGTATGCTTCAAAAAACCTTGCAACAAGTTAATGTTCTTCCTAATACTATTTTGAGAGAAATGGCAATGCTAATTCAAGGTGTTGGTTTTTTTTTATGTAACCAGGTCGATCTTATAATCTACCTATGAAATTTCCAATCCCAATTAGGGGAAGCTCGAAGGACCTAGAACAAATGACAAGGGTTTTAATAAACCTCCTACACTTTGGGCTCTACAAAACCTAGGAGGGTGATCCCCTTAATGTGTTTATAACATCTACACCAAATTTATAAAAAAAATTAACAATAACATATAGTCTCATTTAATAGCTCAACATAATAGGATAATACTGAAAAGAATTGCTTATTCATCAATAATATCAACTATTTGGAGCATGAGATGACTACAACAACACTTCACATCTTAAGATAGTCATTGATTTGCAATTTATAGCAAGTTCTAAGAAAATATAAAAAAAAATACAAAACCTCACAAACAAGTACAACTTAGACCAATGCCATATACCATTGGAGGAGTCAAATTCATAAGAATTTAAGGATTCATGATAGATTCAAACACATAACATACAAGATCTCTGATAATATTTCCTCACAATACAATAAATTTTTATTCTAACCCAATACTACTTATCAAATCCTTACATAAAAATATCCACCTATAACCCCATTCAAACATTTTAATTAATTTCTTGAGTTAAAGCTAAAATGAGAATCATACACATCACAAAAATGAGATGAACAAAACAACCCTTGATTATATTATTCAAGATTATGATATGCTTATAAAATAGAGATACATGAGTTCAAAATGAATCATTTCCATTGAGATGCTAGTATTTTCATGAAACATCAAACTCTCATGAGTTCGAAACCTACTACAGAATGACACAAAACCTAAATTGCATTTTCACTAATACTATCAGGCTATACAATTTTCTCTACAACCTCACTTAGACTTGACCCAAAATTATCTAACTTGCCAACTATATTTTTGGCCTTGAAATCCTTCTTATAGAGAATGAAGGAGAAAACTAGCATTGGGCCAAAAATACACCTGTCACTAGTCATTTGGACTGCCCAGTAACATTTAAAAAATTTGTTACAATAGCTGAGTCCCTAAAGAATTTTCTTGTTCATCCAATCCGCTGAAAATGGTTGATGCATTGGACACACTTCAAGAAACCTGTGCCAAAACTATCATCAAAACATAATCGAATTTTTTTATAACTGCAATGACTGAGTTGTTAACTGCTAGTAGCCAACTCTATCTCACTCTTTTGCAGTTAAATATTTATCCACCCATCTCCGATATTCTTCATCCGTCATGCAATCAAAATTTACCACCTCATTCACCTTAGCATTATAAGGTGTGTATTTCACCACTACCTGATTTTCATTAGGGAAAATTTACATAAAAAATGGGCCTCCTAAGGAACTCTAAAAAAGCAAAAATGATCTCATATAATACAAATTATTTAAATATAAAAATTATAAATTACTTAACTACATGAGTTAAGTGGGGACACACGTTTCTATTATAATTCCTTAAAAAAATGAAGTCAACGATTTTTTTAAAAGTGGTAACATATATTTCTATTATAATTTATTAAAAAACTCAGGTTCACTTTCTTAATTATTTATTTTTTATTTAAAAACTCTCAAACTCAAGTTTGGTAACTTATATTTTTATTATAATTTATTAAAAAAGTCAAGTCCACTCTCTTTTCTTGATTATTTGTTTTTTTAAATTATTTGTTTTTATTTAAAAAGTGGCAAAGTAAAAGTAACTTTAAATATTCTATTTTTTACTTAGTATTATATTATTTAGATTTATTAAAGAATAAAAATATTTTTTTGAAAATATAAAAATTTCTATAATAGAACTTAATAGAACTCAAGAATATAAATCTAAAAAACAAAAAGAATAATTTATATTTAGAAAGATGAATGAGATAGAATAAAAATATATTTTTTTAAATATAAAAATTAGCTTTTTTTTTAAAGAATTATTGTATTTTATTTTAAATATAAAATTAGTTTTTTTTTAAAGAATTTCATTAGCTTTTTTCTTAAAGAATAATTTATTTTTAAAAAATATAAAAGATTATATAATATAACTACATAGAACTTAAGAATATAAATCTTAAAAATAAAAAGAATATTAAAAATTTAATGAATGATATATAATATATTTTTTTTTTTAAATATAAAAATTAGCTTTTTTCTTAAATAATACAAATATTTTTTTGAAAAAAAAAATATATATATAATAGAACTTAAGAATATAAATCTAAAAAACAAAAACAATGTTTTATATTTAGAAAGATGAGTGAGATAGAATAAGATATGTAGAGTTAAATTAACCATCATTAGTTAAATCATAAGATTTTAGAAAGTTTTATTTTATAAAATAAATAATTTTATTTTTATTTTGGATGATGTCAGGTTGATGTCATCTTTTAGTTGATTTTTGATAACTTAAAAAGCTAATGATGTCATCCTTAGGAGGCCCATTTTTTATGTAAATTTCCCCTAATAGTTTAGTAACCCACTCTATAACGTACTAAAGTCTGATACAAATATTAAGCACTTTATTTACTCATTTTCAGCATCGGCAACCTAGGACACATGGTGCCCACCCATGATATCGCAATCACCAAGCAACCAGCGGTGATGTCATCACAAGATTGCGGGGAATGGTCAAGATCAACCGCAGGGAGATCGACGATCACTAAAAATAACCCCTGCAAAATAATATAATTACTTAAAATAAAAGAGGGGAAGGGGACACCGCTTAGGACAATGAAAAATGATGGCTCAAAGTTGTTCTAAAACACAAGGCATGGTCTGACCCAAACTTTAGACAACTGATAAAGGGTGGCATGTTTGCACATGAGTTCAATTTTCTTAAGGATCTAATTAGGAATGAATTTTATTTGAACAAGTAGGAATTGAAAAAGGAAAATTGGATAGCATATGAGAGTCATCACAAATCAACAAATAACTCATCAACAAGTCATAGTGAGAGTCATCACAAATCAATTTGATTTGTGCATTGATGACCTCATCCACTCTATCCTACCATTGCTATAGCGATTTAATATTTCCCTGTGCATCAATTATGTTAGGTAAAGATATATCGATCCAATCATCAAAACTCTTTACCAACTCTCTAATTTTTCTACTCAAATCATCTAGTAGGGATTGAAAACCCTACAATGACTTTACAAAAATTTGAGTAGGCCTTAATGATTGGGGCCTATTAACTGCACCAAATATTGAGTTTTTATACATGATATCTAAATCATTGGCCCTAGGGATCCACTTCTCAACTAAGGGAAAAAATACCTCCTAATCCCTAGTAATTTTATTTATTGCATCCAAAAATAAAAAATACAAAGAATATATTGATGGAAATCTTCCATCAACCCTTTCATTTAAGTGCCTCAAAATTGTGTCAACAAATTCATTCTACTTTACAAGTGCTCCTTCCTCACTTGCCTTTAAAGCTACCTGCAACTTTGTAATCTTATTTAGCAACTACTTCTTAGTAGGATCCACAAAGTATTTAGTCTCTTCTTCAAATGGCTCTAATGTAGGATTGAGAGAAGGAGATTGGATGGGGGACCCCGAAGTAGAAACAATTGGAGAAGTAGGAGGCATTGATCCTAATGTGGAAAGTAGTGTCATGATACTAGGAGCACTTGAAGACTCCCCCACTTGTCTATAATTCAACCCATCCACCTCAATTTGCAGCTCAACATTCCTTTGTTGCATCCTGATTTACTCTCTGATTATACTATTATACTTCTCCATTAAGCTCTTCTTTTTAGATTCTTCCCTCTCAGCAGTCTTCTAGTCCAATTTGGCCACATTCACAGTTAGGTTTGTATCCTTTGTAGTTGAATTTTTAGAGGCTCTCTTGATTATTAACCCTCCCCTTAGGTTTGGGATAATGTGAGTAACATTAGGCTTTCTGCCCTGAGGTGCCAATGCCCAAATTGCCAAGGTCTCATACTCCTCACTAAAGGAAGAACCCTACAGTGTTTCCTTGACCTCTTCCTCAGTGTTCTACATGGGATGCTTGGATTTTAAAATAGCATTGAATTCTACTACATTTTCTATATCCCATTTAGGAAAAATTAGCACACCAGCCTGAGTTACTAATTTTCTTCCTCCTCACGAGTGATGCTCTTGAATTTCTCCATCAATCTAGCCTTTAATTCATCATCATTCTCCTGGTTAGACCTATCAGGCCTCAACTATCTTCTCTTCTTGCATTTTTCTTGATATTCTTCTAATCTCATTCTCCACACCAGTTGCAAGAAAACTAGAGTTTTAACAAATGCATCATCATCCAAAAATGTCTCACATGCCTCCATCTTGGCATCTTGCACACATTCTCCCTTCACATCCATATCAGACAAAACTTACTGAGTTGATATGGTAGGGGAAGGAATACCAACCTGCATGTCCTGATCTATGACAATGATCTCATCCATCAGAGTCTCTTGTGCCTCTTCAAATCTTTTCCCCTTAGGGCTTGGCTCTGATGGTGGTAGTGCAAGATTATCTTTTGGTGATGAGTCCAAATCAATGATATTTATTCCTCCAGGTGCTCTAATCTTCATACCCGGTTTTGCTAATGCCTTCATGATTTGTTTTCCTTTCTTATCTCCCTCCTCCTCATCACTACATTCATTCCTCTTTCTCTTATAAAGAGGCCAATTCAACATAGGTTGATATGTTGACCTCATTTTAGTAGGCCTCGCTTCTGGCCTTTGTATGCTAAGGTCCAACTCCAAGTTGACCTTATTTTTCATCAAAGAACTCATGATATCCTTGAATTTGTCCATCAAGTAATAAATTTTATTTGGAATGGAGAGAACTCCATCAATGGTTCATATTTGGGATCCATTTTATAGACAATTGGTAATAGCTTCTCATATGCTATCCAATTTTCCTTGTTCAATTCCTACTTGTTCAAATCAAATTCATTCCTAATTAGATACTTAGGAAAATTGAACTCATGTGCAAACATGCCACCCTTTATCAGTTGTCTAAAAAGGGAAAAAAAACCCTCAAGATCATGTTGTTTCCTAGGACCACACTTCAAATGAAAATCATCAAAAAAACTCCCAAACTGGACCCATCCTCCCTTTGAGAACACAAAATCAAATACAATGGTATAATCAGGGAAAATAGTCCCTTTTCCATTCCCTGTCAGGTTGTCTTCACGAATACAACCTATTTTCCACATTACCTCAACAAACCCCATTCTTGGTGGTACATTGAATGAGAGCATTTGTGGAGCTCCCTAGAAACCATACACCCTTAGAACAATGTTGACTGTGTACAAGATGATGTCACCCCACTTGTGACAAAATTTAAATCTAGCTTCCTCCCCTTAGGTTTGAGAAAGTCATGTAGATCCTCGAGGATCCTAGGTATGTTTACTATCAACCAATCCCTAATCCTAGAAGCAAAGAAATTTTTAATATGCACAAAATTGGCACTCGCCCTATTGTATGATAAATCTGCAATCCAAACCTGCACTGGTAATCTTTCTCCATTTACATCTTGCCTCAACTCCATCTTCTCTAAGAAGAAGTCAAAATTCTTGTACAAGAACATGTACATCAATAGGGAATACCAAAAGAATTGAGTGCTATTATCCCCTACCTGCAACTTTAGCAATCCTTCATGTATCTTCTCTACCACAAAAGATGAAAAATCATAAATCACAGAGAAATTGGGGTGTTGTATTTGGCCCCCCATAAACATATAGGAAATTGGAATTACTATGTTAGGGTTAAAAACCAAAATCTAGCATACTGAATAAAATGTGGCCAAGAAATTATTTACAAAGAAAATTAGCCTAAAAGGCTCTTGGTAACTTGGGCTGATATAAATCATTGAGTTTTCTGCCCTTTCTGGATGAGGAGGAAGTAACTTCAACCTAAAAAGCGGCTTTGATTTTTCATACTCCTGCTTCATCTCCTCAAGGTTAATCTAAACCAAGAATGAAACAGGTTCACTCAAGTCAAAAAAAAATTGAATTTCTTCCCTGTTCATATTTGGGATCCATTTTATAGACAATTGCTAATAGTTTCTCATATGCTATCAATTTTTCCTTGTTGAATTCTTGCTTGTTCAAATCAAATTCATTCCTAATTAGATCCTCAAGAAAATTGAACTCATGTCCAAACATGCCACCCATTATCAGTTGTCTAAAAAGGGAAAAGAAACCCTCAGGATCATGTTGTCACCTAGGACCACACCTCAAATGAAAATCATCAAAAAAACTCCCAAAGTGGACCCATCCTCCCTTTGAGAACACAAAATCAGATACAATGGTATAGTCAGGGAAAATAGTCCATTTTCCCTTCCTTTTTAGGTTGTCTTCATGAATACAACCTATTTTCCACATTACCTCAACAAACCCCATTCTTGGTGGCACATTGAACGAGAGGATATGTGGAGCTCCCTGGAAACCATACACCCTTAGAACAGTGTTGACTGGGTACAAGATGATGTCACCTCGATTGTGAAATTTTTTTTAATATAGCTTCCTCCCTTTAGGTTTGATAAATTCATGTAGATCCTCAGGGATCCTAGGTACATTTACTGTCAACCGAGCCCTAAGCCTGGAAGCAAAGCAATTTTCAATTTGCACAAAAATAGCACTTTACCTATTGTATGATAAATCTACAATCCAAACCTACACCGGTAATCTTTCTCCATTTACATCTCGCCTCAACTCCATATTCTCTGAGAAGAAGTCAGAATTCTTGTACAAGAACATGTACATCAATAGGGAATACCAAAAGAATGGAGTGTTATTACCCCCTACCTGCAACTTTAGCAGTCCTTCATGTATCTTCTCTGCCAGAAAATTTGCAAAATCATAAATCATAGAGAAATTGGGGTGTTGTATTTGGGCCCCCATAAACCTATAGGAAATTGGAATTACTATGTTAGGGTTAAAACTCAAAATCTGGCATACTGAATAAAATGTGGCCAAGAAATTATTTGCAAAGAAAATTAGCCTAAAAGACTCTTGGTCACTTGGGCTGATATAAATCATTGAACTATTTGCCCTTGCTAGATGAGGAGGAAGTAATTTCAACCTGAAAAGCGACTTTGATTTTGCATACTCCTGCTTCATCTCCTCAAGGTTAATCTGAACCAAGAATGAACTAGGTTCACTCAAGTCAAAAACTTGTTAGATTTCTTCCTTGTTCAAACTTAACAAGACTTCTCCATCATTATCTCTTATCACTCTTGTAACAAGGTCATAACGTGTTGCCACCACCCTGAGAAAATCCACATAGGGAAACACATTTGGCACTACCAACTCCCCCATGTCATATCTCCAACCATTTGAGAAAGGGTGAGGTAGATTTCACTATCCATACCACAACCTAAACATCTCCAGACCAATCATGGGAACCCTAGCATCTGCAATTTTGTAATTCTCGCATACTAATCCCTCACCTAGGGTTCTTCCATGCATCGAAACCAAACCCCTCTTCCTATCATTTGTTGACAATAGGATTTGATCTAGGAAATCATCATAAATTTTCTCTATAAATAATCAACATGGCTAGACTGCTACTTTGGCAGTTCATCTTAAATAAACTAGGGCTTCCATAAAATTTCAAACTTTCGAATAGACTAGGGCTATACAAAAAACAAAATTACAGAAAAACCTTCAATTTCCCACAATTCAAAAAAACCAATAGCCCTAAAACAACTACCAACAAGATTTCCTTTGAGCACACCACAATTCTTCCCAAAATGTCAATCAAATTAACACAGAAGCACAAAAAATAGCTCACATATTTTATACTTTGTAGAAGACCAAATCCCTACTATGAATGCTCGTAACTTCATCCTCAACTTTGAAACTGCTTCGTAAAGGTGCTTGAATAATTTGTGATAAAATAAGATGAAGTAAAATCACTTAATGTTGATCAAATCAAGCTAGTACATGTCTCATCCACCATTAAAGCTTACTTGCATGTTGCACCAACGGCTCCAATCGCATTTGATGTGAATTCAAATTCCAACCATTGATCCTTCACTTTTTTCAGATCATCAAATGACTGCCTTCAAAAGGGCTGACATAATCTCCAACTCAACACCAAGGGCCTACTACATTATGTAATTGCCAAAGAAATACACATGGCATGTGCCTATGATATCGCGATCAGTAAACACCTTGCATCTTCTGATCATGCGATGGCAGGAAACCATTAATCTCCACCATCGACAATCATGCTAGCTCAAGACAGTCACTAGCATTGAACGTAACCGTCGAGCATATTTTTCATCAAGATTATAACATCTTTGTTGATTTTGAGCACATGTATCTTGTAGCCACTTTAGTAACCTGCCATGTAACATATTGAAACCTGACATAAATATCAAATCAATTTGATTATCTTTTCGATAGCGACAGATGAGACATGTGGTGCTCACCCATGATATCACAATCAGTTGAGACTTAGTGGTGGGTTCATCAAGGGATTGCGGGGAATGGTTGAGATCAACTGATGGTTGATCGACGATCATTAAAATTGTTCCCTACAAAAATAAAACATTAATTAAATGGACAAGGGGACACCACCTAGGCCAATGAAAAATGATGGCTCAAATTTGTTTTAAATGTAGGGCACGAGCTGACTTAGACTTAGGGAAAAATAAAGTCAAACGAAAATATTTAAATCAATTTATCAAAAGGGGCCCAACCTAGATGAAGCAAGGGGACATAAGTCATTCTAAAACCCACTCCAAAAAATTCATGACCGAATATATCTCACCCAAGGCATAACATAGAACATTAGGATTTTCATGAAGGCATAAAATAAAAAATCCTAACCTTAGGTTCTTTCCTAAACAATATGACAGACCAAGACAAGGGCAAGACAAAAATGGAATTCAAAGAGAAAAATTTGAAACTCGATCAGTGGCTCTAGTTGGGGATGTTCATTCCACTAGAATGAAGTGATAATCTAGAATCTCAGGTAGAGCACACCAATTACAGAGATGACCAAAAAGGATTGTCCAGACTAAACAATCCACTAGGAAGGAAACCTAAAACTAACATATATACAAACCTAAGCTACTGTTCATGGAAAACAATACTTCAAGTGAAGTATAATTTCAAGAATTGTCCATGAGCTGGCAATTCTGGAATGTCACTTGTCAGATCTTGGAGAAAGTATGAAACCTCTCCCCACTTATTCCTTTATCTTCCTATCTAGCATTCCACATCAAAACCAGATATCCATCTTGGAAACTCCTTGCAGTTTCCATTTTTTCATACAAATTTTTTTCTTGCAACTGCAATTTGGCATTTTTCATTTGAGCTTCCTTCTTGGTGTCATCCAATTCTATGAGAGCTTCCACTCTCAACTTCATTTCATCATTTATTTCATTATCATACATCTAGACAAACTTATACATTTCCATCAGGTTATTTTGGGGAAACCTTGCATTTATCCCATAAACTAAGTCAAATGGGGCACAACCTATTGCATTCTTCACAGTCACCCTATCTGCCTAGACTGCTAATCTTAATTTAGAATCCCATGCCTTCTTATTTTGATATAGGATTCTCTTAGTAATCTTCATCAATATTTTATTGCTTGATTATGCTTGTCCATTTCCTTGTGGGTGGTAAGGTGATAGTAAGAGACTTGGATGCCTTTCTTTTCATAGAACTCCATGTATTCTTCAGACTTGAAACACATTGCATTATCTGACACAATCCTCTTTGGACATCTAAATCTAGTCACTATATTACTCATTAGGAAATCAATTATCTCCTTACTAGTTATTTTATTTGTTGGAATTTATTCCACCCACTTAGTAAATTAATCAATGGCCACCAATATCCATGAATGGCCCCCACTAGATTTGCATTATATCTCTCCTACAAAATCAATACCCCATTGTTGGAATGGAGATTGCACTGCAACTGGTTTTAGGGGTAAGTTACCAAAAAATTTCAACTTACCAGAGAAACGTTGACAAGATCACATGTCTTCACTAACTGGTGTGCATCCTTAAAAATAGTATGCCACCAAAATCCAACCCTCGTTACCTTGTGTGCACTTATTTTGGCAATATAATTCCCTCTACAAAATCCACTATGCATTTCATTTAAGAGTTCTTGTGCTTGATTTTGGTCAACACACTTCAACATGATACCTTCTCTGTTTCTCCACTAGATCTTTCCTACTATGATAACATATTTGATACAATGTAACTTCAATGTCCTTTCATTTTCATTCAAATTGTTAGGAAATATCATCTTTTGTAAATAATAGACCACACCTTTATACCAATCAGAATGTTCCATGTCACTTATGTGTGATTTGTTCTTCAAGAAAATTTATCTCATTTTCTACCAAATTACTTTAGGCCATAAGCTTGGCCAATCCTTGTCCTCTCACCAGCTTAGTAATATGGATTTCAATGTTGAACTCCTGGATCATATTGATCCATCTAGACCTTCTTCCTGACACTTCCTGCTATGTGAAAATTTCCTTCATAGCACCACTGGGTATGTAGGAAATTATAGTAGCTCCCATCAAATAAGTCCTAAAAGCCTTTACTGCTTTTACTAATGCACATGCCTACTTCTCATTTATGTCATATTTGAGTTTTGCAGCCTGCAAGGTTTTTCTGAAAAAGGCTATAGGCTATTCAAAACCCTTAGCATTCTTTTATAGCAACACAACTGCAATTGTGTGGAAAGAAGCAAACGAAAAAAATTGTAGGGGTTTGGAAAAATCAAGGGTTCTTAACACAGGAGCCTCCTTTATAGCTTGCTTAATGGCCTGGAAAGCCTGTACTGACTCCTCTTCATATTCAACCTTGGCTCCCTTCTTGAGCATTTTATAAATAGGGCGAACTATTTCAATAATTTTTTTATGAACCTCCTTAGGAAATCGATCTGTCCAAAGAAATATTGTATTCCCTTGAAATTCCAAGGTTGTGGGACCTTGTCTATTGGAATTAGCCTTTTTGGACCAATTTTGACCCCATCCTTAGAAACAATATGTCCCAAAAAATTTCCTTCTCTTACCCCAAAAGCACACTTCTTTGGATTCAAGGTAATACCATATTCCAATGCCCTACTGAATACCTTCTCTAGATGTTCACAATGATTATCTTCTTTTTTGGAATATGTTGTTAAATCATCCTGATAAATCAAAAAAACCAAATTAATGAAATCTGAGAATGCCACATCCATGGCTCTCTAGAATGTAGCCCCTACATTTGTTAGACCAAAAGGCATCCTCACATAGACATAGGTTCCCCAGGGTGTAGTGAAATTTGTCTTAACCTGCTTAGACTCCTTGACCATGAGTTGGTTGTAGCCAAAGAACCCATCCATCATAGACATTAACTCACAACCTATCACTCTCTGCAACATGGCTTCCATATTTGGTAATGGATAGTTATCCTTTAATGAAGACACATTCAAGTTTCTTAAATCCACACATAACCTAATGTCTCCATTTTTATTTCTCACAAGCACCAAATTTGACACCCAAGATGAATGTTTGACTAGTTTGATTATCCTCGCATCTCTTCATTTCATTAATTCTTCCTGCATTTTTTGGGCCAACGTAGGATTAATAGGTGTTTTCTTTTACCTAAAAGGCTTGGCACCTTCACTCAAAGGGATTTCATATTGAAATAAATCCTCCCTACATGCCTTAAGATCATCATAAGACCAAGAAAACACATGTATGAATTTCCTTAATAGGTCAATTAACATCTTTCTAGTTTTCACTTCAACCCTTGAAATTCTAGTATATGTCATGTCATTTGGTTTTAATGCAATATTTTCTAGCAAATCTGCCACCTTATTGTGGCCTCTCTCCATCCAATTTATACAAAAAGTATCAAAATTTTCTCATTCATCCCAAACAACATTCTTATATTGTTTCAGCCTTTTATTCTTTGACACATATCTAGATCTAACTTGGGAAACCACAAGCTTAGAATCTCCAATTACCTTGAACTTCTTGATCCCATCTTTTTCAGCTAACCTTAGCTTTAATAACATGAAATCATATTCAACCACATTGTTGGTGCACTCAAATAATAGAGTGAAAGAGAACCTAAATGTCTTTCCACTCAAAGACCTTAACAACACACCTATACCAGATCCTTCCTTTGAACTTGCACCATCAAAGTATATAGTCCACAAGTCATTAGACTCTAACAATTTTTTTAATTCTATATCAATTGGTGCAATAGGTTTATCATAATTACTAGGGGATTCCTCAGCCCTGAATTCATTTATGCCACTATCAGTAAAACATGTCATATTCTCAGTTAGATCATGTTCAGTCATATGAGATACTTTTCAATCTCAATCTTGACATCTTTTCCATCAATGTAAAAATTAGCAAATGATAAATCACACTGCATGTTACCTCCCATCGATGAACTCCACTTTCTTGACAACAACATCCCAAAATGAGGTTGAATGTCTATAATCGATACAGTCATAGCTAAGTCCTTCTTAGGATATTGAGTCAATTTATAGGGAAATTCTTTATAGTCCCAATAACTAGCACTTCTCTTGAATCTAAATCATAGCACTTACCTTGAGTAGTGTCTACTATCAAGCCCATTTTTTCCATAATTTTGACTGGCATAACATTATTGGATGCCCCTAAATCTATCATAAAATTTCTCAAATTTTTCCCATTTATATCAACACAAGAAAAAGGGGTTTATATTCTCAAGTTACCTATTGATAGAATTCCCTAAATACATAGGAAAAATTTGTGACACAATTCCCTCCATTTCCTTCTCTTTTATTTCATCTTCATCCTTTGCTTCTTTACAATTAGCTTGTTCAACTTTATTACTAGCCACACCTATAATCAAGGCTATTTTTTTTCCTTATGATCAGTTATTCTCATCATTTCTAGCAAATGTACATAAAATTTGACCTGAGAAAACACTTCACATGTATCTAAGGGTGTATATTTGGGTGGATTAGAAATCATACCTTCATGATTCTCTTTCTTCTCTGGTTGCTTACTTCCCTCAGGTTTCTTTTGCTTCTTATCTTCTAAAGTAGGTTTAGCAAATTTTGTAATCACTTTGGTCTTTACTAATGATAAATTAACATCTTCTTGAGGCTTTGGATCTTCACTCTTTTTTGTCCAAACCTTATCATTCTTAACCTCTTTGATTTTGATAGTATCCTTCTTGCTATCCACCTTAAACCTTTATTTGTATCCCTTTATTCTTTGATAAAGAGGCTAGTAGGTTTACCTTATTCACCACTCACAATTCTATTTCTTAACTGAAGTGAACTCCTCATTTGATCGGCCATTTCCTCAGTCAACCAGGAAATCTCATCTTCTGATGATATTCTTAAGAAAACTAAATTTTCAGCTTGCTCCACATTGCAAGCATGGTGATCAAAATCATTTTCTTCATCAAATAATAACTATTGATGGTATGTTTCATTTCTCTGTCTCCGATTATCCACATCAGCTCCCTATAATTCATCATATGAAGAACACTTTTCTTCATCAATGTATGATTGGTCCATGCAAACATCTACATCACCTTGCTCATAGCCAGGAACCTGCTCATGAGCATCTTCCTCTATTCCTTCAACAACAAGTAATTAGGCAATACCATAATAATTTTGATCAGGTGGATGTTCACACACTTCACACCATGGTTTATCTTGTACCAAATTTATTGAATGCTTTTGTAAAGGATCTAGTGTATCTTGATCATTTTTAGGCTTCTGACTAGGCAGAACTGGTTTTCCATCTTTCCAGTTTGTGTTATAAGGATAATTTTGAAGCCTAGGTGGTCTCTCAATTTTAATATATTTCTTCTTCTCATTTCCAATACCTTTCTCTTGCTTGGAAATAGTATAGTTTATATCTTTCAAATTACTAGAAAACTTATCCTAGTTCTCATTATCTTTAGGTTTGGCAGCAGAGGCCTTCTCGGTCTTATCCTTAGGATTTATCGAAAGTGTGGGTTCTTCCCTCCTACCATATTTTCCAGAATATTTCCTATTACTTTCAATATTTATAGCCACTCTGAAAACATCTCTCATAGTTCGAGGGTCCTTATCTTTGAGGAGATAAGCCATTTCAACATCAAAAGCATTGAAATAAGTAGTCAAACAAACATTTTCCTCAAGTCTCAACACCTAAAACAATTTATACATCGCCTTTTGGAATCTAAGAGTAAACTCTGTCACAGGCTCACTCAATGACTTCTTGATGTTATTGAATTCATTTAGCATGAAACTAGCATTAGTTTTATCACCATATTGTTCCTTGAAGCATTTTTCAAATTCTTCCCATGAACCAATCCTAGCATTCGGTAAGCCTCTGTACCAATCCTTTCCATCTTATATCAGAAAATATACAAAAAAATTCATTACTACATCTTCATGCTCTACCTCATAGTCATTTAGCATATCCATGAAGGCTTTCAAATATTATTTTGTTGAAAAATATTTTTTTCCAACAAACTTATTAATCTTTTCTCTCAACTCATCAGGGATGGGTTTTGGATAACCCAGAATACCGTAAAAAAAAATTGCCTATACCTTTCCAACTGTATAGGTCTCCTCTGAAATATTCCATCAGTCTTTTGAGAATCAACACTTGGACCAAAATTTCGAGCCTTAGGACCATCTCAATGTAGATTTACAAACCTAGTTGCATTAACCTTCAGGCTAGAATTATTTGTGGTATTGTTCTGATTGGTCTTAGAACCATTTTTCAAGGAATCTTGGTGACTTGATGAGGTTGCAGCTAGTGTGAGCTCATCCACACTTGAAATTATTAGGAAACTTATTTTCCTCTTCATTTCTGCATTTGTAGCTTCAATCTCAGTCCTCTCTAACTTCAACTAAAGCCTCCCCTTCTCTCCTAGCATTTTCCAAGGCGGTCTCAGTATGTGATGATACATGTGGAAGGGGATCTTGTTTAGAATGGTGGGAAGCTACCCTATCATTTATCTTAACCCCTTCAAAATTTTTTTTCCTTTGTCCAAAACAGGCTTAGTGTCTAGATTACTTGGTTGGGGCTTAACAAGGTTCAAGGGTTTGGGGTCTACAGGCTTTGGTTGGGCATCATCTTGACCTACAGGACTCACTTTAGACAGTGGATTTACCCCCTTATCAAAAATTTCTCGTACAACAAGACCTTCCTCTTTTGGCTCAAGTCTTTCTTGGTTCAGGAGCTTCATTGTTGCAAATTGTCTAATTAACCTATCCCTCTCAATTACAACATGCATCAGTTTTGTTTCCCTCTCTTTGTCCCTTTTCATCCTAAGCTCATCTTGTTTTTGGATCTCTTGTCTTAAAGAATCAATATCTCCAAAAATATCATCAAGGTCAAGCAAATTCATATCAGAACTAGATGTATCACTTAGGTCTATCAGGTTTACTTCTTCAAGTACATGCCTAGATAATAGAGGAGTCCCATCATCTTCAGCAGGAGGAGGAGGCACATCACCAGTGCTTTCTCTATGATGGCTTTGACTTCTACTCCTAATTCTTCTTTTTTCAGCATATTGGACACTAACAGGTCCTTTATTATGACATGCTACATCCTCTTAAACAGGTGTATTAAATAATGCATCAAAAAACCCACAACTATCTTATTCAAAATATCTAGACACTTGTTCAAAAGTCTTAGGGATAGGATGTAGAGGCTTACTTGTAGCTTGGTGCATAGGATTTTGTGACGTAGGAGAAGCATTGCTAGATTTTGGTTTCTTCTTTATCCAGTCCTTCTTCTTCATTCTAGGAAGTTCACCGTCCAATTTTTGTTTCGGGTGATTCTTTACAAACGACCTACTATTCTTCATTCTCCATGCTTGTCCAAAGATCTTTCAATTAATATTGAATCTTCAAATAAGATGCACACTGGTGCAAAGACTTCAAATTTGCCACCCAATTATCTTGGGAATACTAGCTGTTTAGAGACACTTGGTGGAATTTTAAAAGATCTTTAGAACTCTTGTACTGACAGTGTATAAAACTACTTCAGGAGATAACTTGAAAATTTTAAATGATAGAAGAAAAGGACAAAAAAAACACAAAACCATGGGCTCGACCCTCAAATCACATAAATAATTTTTAAAACTCTATGCAAAATGTACAACCGATCACTAACAAGAAATATCTAGACTAACTCCCTAGCAGAGTCACCATTTTGTTGGTTGTTTTTTATGTAACCAGGTTGATCTTCTAATCTACCTATGGAATTGCCAATCCCAATCAGGGGCAACTCGAAGGACCTGGACCAACTGATGAGGGTTTTAATAAACCTCATACACTTTGGGCTTTACAAAACCTAGGAGGGTGATCCCCTTAATGTTTTTATAACCTCTACACCAAATTTATAAACAACATTAACAATAATAGATAATCTCATTTAATAGCTCAACATAACAGGATAATACTGAAAAGAATTGGTTGTTCATCAATAATATCAACTATTTGGAGCATGATATGACTACAACAATAATTCATACATTAAGATAGTTACCAATGCTGAACATAACCGTCGAGTAGATTTTTCATCAAGATTATAACATCTCCGTTGATTTTGAGCACATGTATCTCGTAGCCGCTTTAGAAACCTGTTGTATAACATATTAAAACCCAACAAAAATATTAAAGCAATTTTATTATCTTTTCGACATTGCCAATAGGGACACATGGTGCTCACTCATGATATCACAATCAGTTCAGACTCAGTGGTGGGGTCATCACAGGATTGCAGGGAACGACTGAGATCAACCGATGGTTGATCGACGGTCATTAAAATTGTTCCCTGCAAAAATAAAACATTAACTAAATGGAAAAGGGGACACCACCTAGGCCAATGAAAAATGATAGCTCAAATTTGTTTTTAAACGTGGGCCACTATGTTGGAATCATCAAATTTTGGAAAAATTTGAAGGTGCCATAATAAAAAATTGATTTCAGCACTCAAATGTTCAACTGAAAAAGTAGCCCAAAGAGCACATTTTGAAAAATAATAATTTTGAATCTGGTCATTCGAATGCAATTCCATCTTATAGGTATGTTCATCTAACATATTTGAGTGTGCACATCATCTTTCAGCTCCATACAATCAAATTTGACAAGGTTTAAAAGCGACAAGTTGAAGGCTTTTTAAGAAGTTTGTTGTCAGTATATTGATTTTTTTGTTAAAATAGTAAACTTTGAGGGTAAATATAAAGTAAATGGATGATGATCATAAAAAAATAGTTGGTGCATTCGATTCTCTACACAAAAATCTACTTCCGTGCCAATTTTGAGGGTGTTTGGACGTCATTTGGTATTTTTTCAAAATCAGAATGAAATAGGTTTTACACAGTTTGACAGGCACAATCTTGCATAAAATCACTGAGTAAGCTACTTTGACTATTGAAAGTTCTCAATTTTGACAAGTTCATGCCAAACCATTTTACAAGTATACTCCCCTACCTTCAAATAACACTCAGGTGTATTTTCATGGATTTTTGGTATCATTTGATTAGTTTTCAAAAATCATTTTGGAGGCAACTTAGCTTATTTTTACCACAGTGCCAAATGTCAAAATAGAATTTTGATGATTATTTACTTCAATCTAAGATGCATTATAGAGATATAAAGTCCAAACAATGAATATATTATCAGGATTATTTCAAAATTAGAAAAGACAGAGATGGTTTCCCAATTCACAATCATGGCATAAGACTTGTGACAATCAAAAGCAAAAGGTAATACACAATGTTCCAATGACATTCATGAAATGGAGTGTGGAAAAAATCCTAAACGAACTCACAATCTCTATGATACAAAGCACATTTTGGTGTCTATTTTAAATATCAAGATTAAGCTACAAATACGATACTTGTATCAGTGCCACATAAAATAAGGTCAAAGAAATGGTCTCTGATAAAAGTTTTAAACAAAAAGTAGATGTAAAATTATATGCTTTGAAAAGGTGTGACATGATTCATAGAAGGCTCATCTGTGGACCATAATTCCTTGGCCTGTGAGATACAAATTTATTAAAAATATAAAGAGAAATAGACACAAATTTACAAATAGAATACAGCATAAAGGAGTATGCAATACAATTTAGGGATTGACTTCCATGTGTAATATTGAAATTTTATGAGACTAAAAGAATACAAGGAATGCTTATTCCAGTATTTCCTTACAGACTATCATGGAAAACATGTGGAGGCACAACCAACTATGGAATGAAGCATGCCAAATTAATCTTGTAAATTGTGGCACAACCACCAAATCTATTACTAAGTTTTAAGTTTCTTATAGGTCTGGGGAGGAGGAATTGAGGATCAATTTCTAAAATAATTTTAGAATATCACATTAAGTTTCATGACATGAAGATTGACAGGAATGGCACTCAAACTATGCATATAAATGCCTTAATACAAAGAGTGTAAATCTTGTAAATGTCATGCAAGAGTTATGCATAAGGAACATGTTTCCATTTGTTGCAACTTGTATGAAGATTGAATCAAACGGTAAAGGAAATGAAGGTGCCCTCCAATTCTCAAGTTCTCAAAATGATGGATCACAATCTATTCACTCCAATCTAGCACCCATATTTCCAATGTTCTAGGGTTTATGCCTTTTGTGATAAGAATATAGATGGATGCACAATTGTAGATTAATACAGAATAAAAATGATTCCCAATCAAACAAGAGTGGGCAAGTGTGAATCCAAATTCAATGGTTATTGCTAATATCTTCTACACCATGGTATGAGCTTTGATCAAGGTATGGACCGTTCCCAAAGTAGGGGGGCATTTATCAGAATTTATCTATTTCAGCAAGGGAGCTCCATTTCCTATTTTTTTCATCGACCATGGAACTAGAACATATTGAATTGATAGGAGATGTTAAGGACCCCGATGACATTATTGCATTGTTTAAAATGTATCTAGCTTAAAGAAACCCTAGCATTCTTCATGCCACTACTAGATTTAGGAAAAAACCCTAAAATGTATCGGTGAGATATGCATGATCGACACAAGTTCTTTAAATCACACCAAATATGTTTCTCACACCGATAGAAACATGTCGGCAAGATAGTTGATATCAATAAAAGAATTTTTTTGAGGCCCCCCATGGAGTAAAGTCCCACCAATCACAACATAAAAATTCATCTCAAGAAATGATAGGTAATCATCGGTGGAGAAAATTTGAGGTTTTAAATATATCAGGGTAAGAGAGCTACAAATTTTTATTTAATAATTAAACTGGAAATATGATAAAATAGGCAAAATTATAAATATTTCCATTTAGAGGTAAATTTTTTTACTAAGAGAGTTAATTGGGAAGAATAGTCAAGGGGTAATTATTTTTCCAAAGATTACTTTTTACAAAGTGAAATACTTTCATAAATGGAGTTACAAGCGAGTAATTATTTTTTCCAAAATAATCGTTTCCAACTGGCGAAAATACATGCCCGTAAAAGTGAAGTGAAAAGGTCCTAGCAAAGGAAGATTATTATTTGAATTAGATTTCACAGAGATGATGAAGATTAAAATACTTAATTTTCCAGGGATAGTTAATTAAATATTTTCCAAAGAAGAAGAATATCGAAGAGATACAACAAACATGCGAAGGGTCATAACCCTAAAATTATGATGTATATATGTAAGATGAAGTTAAATCATCAAAGGAAGATACATAGAAGAGATAGATTTAGGAGTAGGGTAGGAAATATATCAACATTATTTTCAAAATGTTTATCATTTTAATTTTACAGTGGAGACCATGAAGCATGCATAAAATTTTGGAGAAATGAATGGAAGATATTAATTTTTGTGACTCAATATTGGTGTCTGTTGTTTTTTAAAATTAAGTAACTACTTGGTTGTCTCCATAGTGTTATTTTTCTGTTATTTGAATTTGTGTATCTAAGTTGATACCTCAGTTTCATCTAGACACATTTTCTGCTCTTGTGTGATTAGTTAATATGTTTTTGTTAAATAATTAAACTCCTTTAAATCGATTACAATAATCTAGAAGTAACATTGGGATTAATAAGAAGAGCTTTGTAGTTGATATAGCCGTCATACTATCTCCATAATGGTCTTTTCCTGTTGTTCAAATTAATATATCAAGAATATATTTAATTTGTCAAAAGACATTTGTTGTTCTTGTGTGGTTTATTTGACTAGCTCCTTCAAGGAAGGATTAAATTCTTTCAAGTAATCACAGTAACCTGGAAAGATATCATTGAGATTCATAAGAAGAGTTTTCTAGTTACCTATTTTCACATTTATGCAAGTCATTAATTTAATGAATTTGTATGCCAGTCATAGAATCTCATTCTCAAAGTGCCAAACAACCAGAATTGTAGCCGATATTATTTTTCCATCATAATACTCCATTGACTCCATTTACCGAACAAGGCAGTGGTCTTCCCCATTTCACCATTTAGTTTTCATCCATTTTATTTACATCTCTTAACTAAACATATTAATTTTCACCTTGATATTGCATATACAATCTATACCAAATTAGGATCACATCTTTCCACTATCAAATTGCCATTTGTGGATAGTTTGGTCAAGTAGGAAGCACAATACAAGATCTGTGCCATTCATATAGGTGCACCCACCTAGGTTTAGCAGAGCCTTAAGAGTAGAAGGTTCAACTATACTGGTTGGCCTTGTTAGTTGGCCAATAACATTGTGGGATCTTGGTAACCTCTCGTGGTTCATTCGGACTAGCATTTTTGAGACCTAACAAATTGGTGACTCCGCTGGGGATTAATCAAAAAAATTTCCAGCCTTTCCATTTATTGATTCAACAAAGTTTCACATTTTTTTAGAGATTCTGCTAGGGAAAACCAAAATAAATCCATTTCATTTTCCTACTTTTGGAAAATTAGGTGGTGACTCTATTTAACATTGATAAATAATGCATAGATATTGTGGAGCAGTAACATTTTGTCAAGATGTCAGGAGTAGAAAGAAGACACCAGTCAATGAAAGATTTTGAAAGAATTGGAACAACAAAGGTTATACTAGAAACAAAAGACGCGACAAGTGGAACAATGACTATTGCAGTTGAGAGTCGAATGTGTTCCAAGTAAAGCACCAAATAAGCCATCATATATTGAGAATGAAGACACAAATACCAAGAGAGCTTGGACACCACAGGCACCACATGATACAACTAAGAACTTCGAAAATGGAGGCAATAGGCTCTATTCACAGTAGAAAACTTATGCACCACAACCATTACATCAAATGAATATTCATCTTCCATTTCCAGAAAAAAGATCAATGATCTACCAAAACCCATATGGCCCTCCAAATTTTGTCTCAATTATTGATAAACCATTTAACTTTAGTAATGTCCAAGGCTACCCAAATCCTTACCCCTGCGATGAGATAGAACTACTAATGCATATCCCTAAATTTTGAGGAGAATGGGATGAATCAACTTATGAGCATGTGGATTGATTCTAGAATTTTATTGTCAAATTTAAAATTTATGCAGAAGATGTCATTATGAAATTATTTTCAAGATCTATGAGGGATAGTGCAAGGGAATGGTTTAAAAGTTTTCCTGTGGAGAGTATATCTTTATGGGAGGATCTGAAAGAAATATTCTTGAGCCAGTATGAGGACAAAGATGATGATTATTTATATAATCAAGAAGACGATGATGATTTACATACTCAAAGCCAAGCCTCCATTACAAAATCAGAATGTGGAATTTCCCCCTTAGATACATTTTTTGACATAAGGAAATATGAAGCAGAGGATGAAAACTCTCTATAGAGTAGAATGGTGGACATCTGTATGCAATTACCTGCTCAGCATTTGCCTACAAGACCCACATTTGTTACACAGTTTGCAAGATCATGGGAGCCAAAATCATTTTATTAGTCAGAGTCATCAAAACAACATGCATTTGATGTAGTAAATAAATTTCTTGATTCCATTCTTGATACAAAACACATGGATACTAGAAATAAGAAATCTAGTAGTGATATCATGGATGCTCAAATAATGCAACAAATAAAGGAAAAATGTGAAATTGACACAAGCTATACAATGAACTTTGATGAGATAGACTACCAAAAACCACCAAACCTAAAAGAAATGGAAAAAAATTATGGAGGAGGTTATGAGCTTATAAAACATCTTGGTTATAATGGAAAAGGATCTGGAAGGAAAGAACAAGGCATCGTGTTCCTATAGAGCCTAACACACAAGAAACAAAAAGTGGTTTGGGGTATTTTCCTTCTAAGATAACACAAGAAATGAAAATACCCTCACTCAACATCAACATCATCATGATATGTAACTCCACTAAGACAACTCTCACTTTAAAGTATCTTGAATTGATTGATACAACTTATCTAGAATCATTGAAATAATTTGAAAATGATAAATTTTTAAGAGAAATGTTAGGAGTCTATGTATAAGTCATTTAATCCTAAAAATAAATGGGTTATGTGTGCTATTGTTAGTACTAAATAAGAAAATGAAGAGAAGGAAAGGAATGAGAATGATAAGGATAAAGAGGAATACAATCCTAAAATTCCAAAAGAAAATGCACTTCCTTTGGGAGATACAATCAACATACCGATGGATACAACTAACGAGAAAAGAGTGATTCAAATAGGAAAGTGCCTTGATGAAGATGAACAAGAAGATCATGCAACTTTACTTCATTAATTTCATGAACCTTTTTCTTGGACTTATTCAGATATGTTGAGAATTGATGTTAAGAGAGTGACATACAATGTAGCCCTTGAGGAAGATGCTAAACTGGTGAGATAGAAGATACGAAAGATTAATCCTAAGATAGTTGTTGATGCCAAAAATTGAAAAGGTAATAGTCTAATGGGAAACTTAGTTAAAGGGAGGACCTATTGCACTAAACTAAGTGACCTCTAGATTTTTAAAGAAGTTGACTTCTTCTATAATTGGGGGGTTGAAAAGGGTAGATGGAAACGAATGTAAAATGAAATCTAATCTAAGGCAATGCACCAAGATATAGATATGGGAACAATAAACCTATCTACTAGATATGATTTAAGGGTTGTTCAATAATATACTACGTCCCAAAATAATAGAAATTAAAATGGAAGCATAAATAATTTACTCAATGACATAAAATAACTTCCATACATTTATTGGAAAGAAGAGTCAAATACATGGTCTAAAACAACTTTATATTGAAATTATAGAAGTTTGCGAAAAAATTACTCAATACAATAATGACATAGTATAAAGCTTTATCAAATAGTGAAGAAATAGAAAGGCCAAACAATGACATAGTTTGTGAATCTTATACAATAAGATAAAACAATACAAGAGGCCTAGCGACTTTCCATAAATTTTTCTATAAGTTTTGAACCTCTTCTTCAAAAGAAGTAGTATTTATAGATAAAAATTCCCATCGCCTAATGGGCCAATAATGGAAAAGATTATAAATCATGAGTGAAGATATCAGAGCAATGATTTCCTTTGGTTTTTTCAATATAAAAGATTCCAAGCATGGAATTTGGTCATTTAGAAACCGGATGCATTCACTGTGAATAATTGCAGTGGTCCCAATAGAACATAGTGTCGACATGTGTTGCTAATCCATGAAGGCAGTTTGAACATGTGAAAATCTTGTTGAGGCTCATTGCTTGCTCCTTACTTCTTCTTGATGAAGTCCTAGAAGAGACATGTGGCAATAGGTCAGAGCTCATGGTTCATTCCTTCCCCCTTGAGATGAAAACCTACACAGTGAAGACACGTGGATGTATCCTCCACTAACGGTGCTATCTATGGGGTTTGCCAAAAAATGTACATGGATCGATGCTATGTGGCAAGTAGTGAGGGCTTGATAGAAAATAAAAGGGAAGCATCCTTCAAATATGTGAATTGTTGACACATGGAAGAATGGCATGAGCCATTAGAAGAGTGAAGGGATAAATCCTTGTGAAGAGCACCTAGTGGACACGTGGCAATAGTTGAACAAAGCTCTTTATAAAGGGAGCCGAAGAATGCAAAGTATAGGGCACAAGAGTTAGCCAAGAAAAACAAAAATAACTTGAAGGATAGCTTAGAGGATTTCATATCCATATATTATGGTGACTACTAGGGGCATTTTGCCTATAGAACAGAGAACCCAAATTTTTTTGGTTCTGTACACTAGAGTCATGTCCATTGGACCATGGAATTTAGAGCTTAGATAAATAATTCTATCGAGGCAACCAGTCATCTTCAAATGATGTTGATATTTCACATATATTCTCTTATGCCTTGTACAAATTGATCACATCTTTGAAAGGAAACTCCATTTATATTCCAGACCAAGATTCGAGCTGAAAGAGCAACTGTGCAATTGGATGAGTAATACCCTCAATATCCTTAGCTATAAGTGGCTGACTGAATCCATAGAAGATGGATGTATTCTACTACCTCTCCCCAATTTTTTAAGCAATATGCTCCACAAAGGCCACCATTTCATCTATAAGAAATGAGGAACGAAATCCCATTTGAGTGAGTTGTGAAAACTTTACCTGCATGCTACTCATATTTTGGACCAATGTAGGAGAGCAATTGTCAACATGGAGAATGGTTGCATGGCACCATATGAACTCTTTTGTTGTTATGGAAACTAACATGCGGTCTTTGATCTTTACACCTACCAGATTTTCATTTGACACCATGTATATTTTATCGAGCAAATTCTTCGCCTCTAGAAATCTATCTGAAATGAACTATGGGAACTACTCGACCATTCCATGAATCTCCCTACTCAAATTTGATGCTTTTTCCATCAATTGGAGTTTGGGCTAAAAGTTAGGAAAAATGCATTGAACTTATCCCAATATGAGATATACAATTGTTGGGCCACTAGAAGGAGGTCCAATTGAGCAGTAGGAGGTTGGGCAGAGCTCTTCAAAATGCCACTTTTTGCATCCCTCAATCTAATATTATGTGTTAGATCCAAAATCCTTTGGTCCATCGTGGAGAGTTTCTTGGAAAGGTTTCTTGATTCTATGAGCTAGTTTTATTTGGCTCATTCTTTGTTCGTTGCTTCCCTCTCAATGAAAGACTTCATTTCCTAGACCTCTTTCTCTAGTTGAGTCTGTTGCGCCTCAAATTCCACATCCTTCTACTGCATCTATTGTTCTAATTGAGCATGCTAATGGTTAAACTCCTAATTTCTTCATTACATTTCCTACTTTTTCCCTCACCGGTGGGACCTCGAATCTCTCCTTGATAATTCTTAGCTCTTCTTCTCTCTTCTTTAGTTGGTAATCAGACTTGAGAAAGTTAGTGGTCACCACCCACCGTGTCTCCTCCATGATCTCAACTTTATCCTATGGTCAGACTATGCTCATATCGAGTCCCATGGAGTACACATTATAATCATTGGGTTGCATCTGTCCTTGTAGTTTGATGATGATCAGGTACATGGTTGAAAAATGCAAAGATTAATAAGCCTCATTGAAAATAGGTTGCACCTTTAGCTCTGCTAGCTTTATAGCATCCTTGAGATTTTTATTTTGGAACCTAATAGCCCGTGCCTACTTTTTTTATCACCCTCCAAAAAAAATTGTGTCGGAGACCAGATTAGTCGACTTGCAAAAGGTGCACCGATAGGAAGAGTGAAAGAGAATGAGAGGGCAATGGATCTAGGTGATTTATTTCTTGAAAGATTGACTATTTGTGGGGATAAAAGAGAAATATGACAAAGCTTGGTTTTTGAACTAGTAGGGGGATTCAAGGGAAGTAGTGGCTAAAGCGGATTCATGGCGGATTCCATATGCTAGGTAGAATGGGTTAGGGTCGACACAATTGTAGCAAAAGGGGTATCAATGGTAGCTACGAAGGAAAAATATTAAGTGATAGTAGACATGGACTGGGCTGAGGTGAAAGGTGGAAAGGTCCATGGAGGGACAAATGAAAATGGTCTTGTTTGGGATAATTGTGAGAAGCCTCATGTGACAATTGTAGAAGAAGCAAGAAAGGAAGGGATGACACCTGAAGTGAGGGAATCATGGATACAATAGGAGAAAGTAAAGATTGTGTTACTTGTGCTAGATTAATCTAATATGTGTTAGTTTCAAAATAATTATCTTTAAAGGACATGAGATAAAAGTATGTCACATTAAATTTGTGTTAGGTTAGATCATATTAGCTAATATGAAATTTTAGGAATGCTTTAATTTAAATTTAATGCCTATGATTTTAGGGATCATTCCTAGGCTCCATAGGATTAACCTAGATAAATCCTAAGTCACTCAGATTATTTATAAGATATTGATCCCTAGATAGAGATCAAATGCATGGAAATAAATTCAAATGAGGTGGAATAAAATTGAGTAAACAACAATTATATGGACATTAATGTAAACATGATGAAATGAAAGATAAAAATTGAGCCACAATACAAACCTAGCACAAGTGTATGTTATTACATTAAGATATTTTCATGAAATTACATGTACAAAAATAAATGAGAAATGACATTGATATGCCAATTTCATCATTACACCATTAAATAAGCTTGCTTCTATATTTAGAAGAAATAATAATATTATATTGTGAGAAATATAAAATTTGATTCTAATTGTATGCCCTAAACTCTTTATTTTGATCATTTCTATTGAAGTTGTTACTTTGTTAGATTCAAGATTGGATTAAATATGGAATAAATAAATTTAGGAGGAGAGAAAAACAAGGAAGAAGGTGTGGATTCATAAACTTTAAAGCATACATTTGATGTAGAAAAATTAGAGAACAATGTTTTAAAGGTTAAGGAGAGAAAACAAAATGGGGAGTCAGCTATAAATATTACATTGCACCTGTTGGTTCTAAAAAATGTAGGTTTTAACCATAAGATTTTTCGAGGCCCTTACAACATTCTTGGACAACATACAAGGCCAATTATACCATGAAACCTTCTAATCTTTAGGTTCTACTAGACCTAGGTGGGTGAACCTATGTGAAACATGTAGATTAAAAATAACTTCCTGCTAAACAGTCTACCCACAATGGCAATTGGGAATGGATAGAAAAAATGAATACAACTACACCTATTACACAAATGAAAGGTTTTGAATATTTTGTTTATAATAAATTCTACACCCTAGGATATGGAAGATCAACGCCTTCTTTGTATTGGGAAATGGATTCAAAATATTTTACCAATTACATATACACATTCCTCTCTAACACAATTCAAGTTGTTAGACACTCTAAGGGATGAAGTTCTAATGACTGGCATGTTTCTTCATCATTTTATGACTAGCATAAATAGTGTTGAAATATTTTCTTACTTAGCTCTCCTTCAAAAATCCAAAAGAAACCTTACAAACATTGTGACTCACTTAAAGGAATTTAACTCTGACTTGCAGACACCAGTAAACAAAATCACACAAAGTGAACAAATGCACCTTGAAGAATTAAAATATACTTGACATTTAAACTGAAATGATCGAGAGATTCAAAATTGGAGAGAACTAAACATAAATTAACAGTTATAACATCACAAAAATGAAAATCAGAAGGGAGTTTGGTCAAGAAATCATCTTCATTGCACTATTTCCAGAAGGTTTTTAATATTATTTTATTCCTAGTTTCACTTCTGAGAAAGAACTCTCTCGATTCTGCTACCAAACCCCTTACAAACTAATTTCTAGAAATATTTATATAGTAAATTTCAAGAGTCGCAACTCTTCATTCTACCCATCACAACCGCTCCCTATTCTAATAAAAATGAAATATTTTAAGTTGCCTTATCGACAATTTAAACATTTCATACATAAGCTTTACTTAAAAAAAAATGATAACCTAACCATTGCATTTACTATGGCTTTTATTACCTTTACTGCCTTACCACAGCCAACCTATTAAGCATTGGTGGTATGATGGTATCTGGCCTTCACTACCTTCTCAACTTCCAACACTACATTATTGTATGTGTTCCAACCGCCAACAATACCATGGTATTAACCATCATGGCCTTCTCCACCTCCACTGCTCTACCATGGTCTTTGAATTGATCATTAGCGGTAACATGATGACTATTTACTACCCGTCCTTAACCATCACCAGTTGCTTCTCTATCCACCATAGTCACCATGGTCACCTCCTAACTATTGGCAGTACCGCGGTGTAACTAATCCTGACCTCTATATTCATCGTTTGTTGCTTACCAACCAACCATCATTTAACCGTTGTTAACTACCTGTCTTCATCGAACGCCAGTTGCTTACCATGGTACTACAGTCTATGGTCTGACCACGCATGGTTGCACGATAACCATTATCTGTCACACCTCACTGCTTATCAACTATCCACCGCACTACTATGTTCCCCATCCTAACTAGCCACAGTGTGACAGTAATCGTCTTCTTTCCACTTCATTACTAATTGTTCACACACTGGTGATGTACCATCCACCGCAACCCCATGGTCTATATTTATACCATGTGCAATGGCATGGTAAGTTCTTTATGCCTACCTACTAACCACTACCACCATACCACGGGCCCATTGTGGGAAGCCGTGGTAAAGCGGTAGGTGATGTAAAATTAAACATTAAGGCAACAACAAAGGGTATAAGCTATATATGAGTGGAAAAACTGATTTTTTAATTGAAAATATAGAAAATGAATGCGTTTAAATGGGAAAAAGGCCTTAAGATGTTCATATAAAATTCTAGTTCTAATAGTGGCTCATATTGGGGATGAGTGATTTTGCAAATCACTACAAGAATCTAGAATAATGGGGGAGCAGAACATACTAATGATATGAAAATAAAATAAATGGAAAATGAAGGGAATGAAAGAGGGGAAGATATGGAATATGAAAAGTGGAGCATGGAGAATGGAGGGTGAAAAAATGACCCTAAACTACTATACATGGAAAGAAAGAAACGCTTTCGAAAAGGGAATTCCTAGGAATGTCCATGGACTGGAAATCCCAAACCCTTCAAAATTTCCTAAACTACTATGAATGGAAAAATAATCAAAGAGGGTAAGTCAAGAATTGTCCATGCACTAGTAATCCTTAACCCTCTATTGATCTTCAAAAGAAGAAATGCTTCAGGAACTTCCCATGTACAGGAAATTCCCACTCCTCTCTAGACATATTCTACAAGAAATAGGAGTCTTCACCTCCTTTACCAATTATCACAAAAGGACCCAACCATAAGGCTTCAAACTTTCCATGTTTTCCCTTTTCTTGACACTGAGCATTCCACATCAGCACCAAGTCATCTTCTTCAAAATTTCTCTCCTTATCCTTTTTATCAAAAGGGTATTTCATCTATGACTATAATTTCACATTCTGCTTCTGAGCCACTCTCCCCACTTCATCAAGCTCTGCAAGCTGCTCCATTATTTCCTCCATTGGATCAGAAATATCCAAGTCTTCTTGAAAAATAAAATTATAGATTAGCAAAATATTTTGCAATCGCATCCTAGCTTGTATCCCATATAGCAACTCAAATGGAGATTTTCCAGTTTCCCTCTTCACTGTAATCTTGTCTTCCCATACACCCAATCTTAACTTTGAATCCCATGCCCTTTTGTTGGTATCCAACACCCTCCTTATTATCTTCAAAATATTTTTATTACTTGACTTTGCCTGGCCATTTTCTTGCGGATGGTATGGGGCAGTAAGAAATATTAATGCCATGCATTTTACAAAAACTCTAAACTCATCATATCTAAAACACATCCCATTATATTTGATCAATCTAACTGGGGTGCCAAATCTAGTCATAACATTATCCATCAAAAAATTCACTACCACCTTGCTTGTTGCTTATTTAGTTGGGATGACTTCCACCCATTTAGTAAAATAATTTGTGGCCACTAGTATCCATTTGTTTCCTCCACTTGATTTTTCTTGTATTTCTCCAATGAAATCAATTCCCCATTGGTGAAAAGGTGCTTCTACCTGCAAAGGTCTAAGTGGCAATGCTCCCTGATACTTCAACTTTCCTTGAAATTTCTGACAAGCCTCACACTTCCTCACATATGTAAAGGAATCATTGAATACCCTAAGCCAATAATAACCATCCCTAAGAATCTTGTGTGTAGTAGTCTTAGTAGAATAATGGCCTCCACATACCCCTTCATGCATTTCTCTCAAAAAATATTTTTCCTAGGATTCATCTAGACATAACAACAATATACCATCCCTATTCTTCGAGAATAGGTCCCCTTCTAAAAAACAATATTTAGAAGTCTGCAACTTCAAAGTTCTCCTTTGATTATCATTCATCCCTTTAGGGAAATTCATGTGTTTCAGATAATGCATCACATTTGTATACCATGGATTATGCTCAACACTTTCTATGACCTCTTCCTTAACTTCTACACTGCAAATTTGGTTTGCCTCAATATTTGTTTCAGCCATTAACCTAGCTAGATCTTGTCCTCTTACCAACTTGGTAATTTGAATCTCCATGTTGAAATCTTGGATTTTATTAATCCATATACATCTCTTCCTTATCACTTTTTTATTTACTAGGATATCCTTCACAGTTGCATGTAGGACATAAGCAATACCTTAGCTCCAACAAGGTAAGGTTTGAAAGCCTTTGCTACTTTGACCAATACATAAGCCTATTTTTCCATAATATCATACTTCAATTCTGACCCCTGCAAAGACTTATTGAAAAAGGAAACAGGCTGCTCATGACCTTCCTCATTTTTTTGTAACATAACAATAGCTATGGTGTGAAATGAAGCAAAATATATTTTTTGAAATGGCTTAGTAAAATCAGGGGACTTCAAGATAGGGGCTTTTTTGATAGCTCTTTTTATAGATATGAAGGCATCCATAGCTTCAGCAGTCCAGTCCAGCTTTTCTCCTTTTTTCAACATCTTAGATATAGGTTTAACAATCTTAGTAAATTGGACACAAACCTCCTAACAAAATTAATTTGACCAAAAAATGATTGATGGCTTTGATAGTTTTAGGAATGGGAATTTTATCTATGGCATCTACTCTTTCAAGATCTATTCTAATCCCATATTTTGACACAATATGCCCCAAAAGTTTACCTTCTATAACAGAAAAATGACACTTTTTAGGATTAAGACTAATACCATACTCCAAAGCTTTGATGAAGATCTTCTCAAAGTCCCCCACATGATTCTCTTCCCTTTGGAACAAGTAGTGAGATCATATTGATATACCACCATTATAGCATTGATTAGATCTGAAAATTCCACATCCATGGCCCTTTGAAAGGTAGCTCCTGCATTAGTGACACCAAATGGCATTCTCACATAGATATACATTCCCCATGGTGTAGTGAATGCTATCTTGTACTGCTCAGATTCTTTGAATTTGATCTGGGTATATCCAGAAAATCCATCCATCATTGACAATAGCTCATAGCCCATTACTTTGTGCAATATTGCCTCCATGTTTGGAAGAGGATAATTATCTTTTAAGGAAGAAACATTCAAATTTTTGAAATCTACACACAGTCTTATGTCCCCATTTTTCTTCCTGATTGGAACCAAATTTGAGACCCATGTTGAATGCCTAATGGGTTTTATGATACCTCCATCTTTGAGATTTGATAGCTCCTCTTGCATAGGTTCTAGAGTTGGGTTAATAGGCCTCTTCTTTTGTATGAATGGATTTGTGTTTGGATTAAGTGGAATCTCATGCTGAAAATATCTTCTCTATATGCCTTCAAATCCTCATAAGACCAAGCAAACACATGCTTGTATTTTCGCAGCAATGTAATCAACATTCTCCTGATAGTTGGGATTATTTTCTTCCCAATGTAAACCCTTTTGGGTGCTAATTCAGTTCCCAAATTTATTTCTTCAATATCTTCTCTCTTGATAGGTATCTGCTTCATGAGGGAATGATCATTCCCATCATACACTCTCTCCAACGCTACAAGCCCTTTGGGAATCTTGCTAGTTTTAAGCTGCAAAACTTCCTTCCCAAATACAATTTGCTTCCCATCCACTTCTTCCACAAGAGCATTAAAATCAATCTCTTGTGCCTCATACTAATCTATAGAATGAAGAAACTTCAAAAGGTCAATATCATCACTAAAAACCTGCCAACTATAAATATTGTTAGGGATAGCAGGTCTTGTTTTGAACTCAACATGAGAAACTCTAGCCAAAGTGATATCATATTTCTTTAAGGCTATACTAGTAAAAAAATCAGCCATCAATTTTTCAGATCTATCTATCTAATCGATTGAAAATGCATCAAATATTTATGTTGTATCCCAAAAAACATTTCTATATTGTTTTAGCCTCTTGTTCTTTGCTACATACTTGGATCTAACTTGTAAAAAAACTAGCTCAAAATATCCCAAGACAAATAACAACTTAATCTTATGTTTGACAACCAAGTTCAAACCAATCAACAAGGCTTCATACTCTACCACGTTATTTGTACATTAAATAGCCAAAAAAAAAGAATATTTAAATGTTGTACCTTCAGGTGATATGAAAACTATCCCAGCTCTATTACCTTCTTGGCTGCAAGCCCCATCAAAATAGAGTTTCCACACACCTTGCTGATTTCTAGAAACAAGTCTATCCATTAGGGCAGTATTCATTAATTCTAGTTGAGATAATTCTACTCTAAAACTCCCTAAATCCACATCACAAAAATAGTTAAGTTGTCCTTGAGGAACACACTCAACTATCTAATTCACCCCTGGTTCTCTATGCAATTTTACTTCTTCACCTTTAACTGGTATTGTTGCATACAAAACATCAAACTACACATTACCTCCAATTGTTGTAGTCCATTGTCTTAATAGAAGCATTCCAAAGTGAGGATGTGTATCAATCACAGCTATATCAATATTATAGGTGGCATGTGGGTAAGTTGCTAATTTCACTTCCACATTTTTCATAATACCCACAACTGGTACATGCCTACTATCCATGGCATAACATTTACCACCATCAATATCCATCCACATACCCAATTGTTTCATTACCGCTACTGGCATACTATTCATAGAAGCACCTAAATCATTCATGCAATTTCTTACCAATTTACCATTTATGAGTAGGGTACTAAAAAATGGATCAATCTGTGGTGTATTCATCAATACATCATTTAGGCCAACTTCTACAACTTTTATTTTTCCTTTCTTATCAACAATTCCAAGATTCTTCTTTTGTTCAAAGTCTATATTTTAATTCTTCCCACTAGAGATCAATTGAATAGAACTTTCTTTATATTCTTTAATTTTCATCATCTCAAGTAATGGGACAAACATTTTTACGTGGGATAAAGCTTGCACAAAATCGAAAGATGCACATTCAACTCTTATCACCTTCCTTTTTTCTATTGATTCACCTTTGTTTTCCCCTTTCTCCCTCTTTGATGTCTGATCCATGTTTTGTTTGCTCTTGGAGAATTATTTATTCTCTTCTTTGGGGACATACTTTTGTTCTTTTTTATCAGGATGCTCATCATTTGTCTTTTTTGAGATTTCATGGGATATCTTCTTATTCTTTAAAAATATTCCTCTTGGAACACTGTCATTTTCATTTACTATTTTATTCCTCAACCGATACTTTCTTTTAGCTTGCTCAAGTGCTGCTATAGTCAATCTTTTGATTTCTTCCTTAGTTGGTATCCTCATTTTCCCCCTATTAGGCTGATATGATGTAGTAGGAGGAATTTGTTCATCATCACTTTCTTCATAATTAAAATTCTTTTTTTTCTTTGCCATGTGAACAATATATTTTTGATGATCAAAATCATATTCATATCCCCCTTCTTCTCAAGATGAATACCCTTGCTCTGCAGGGTGAAGAATGTGAGAATTCAAATAGATATTATTGTCTTCTTAATCATTATTTTTTTCTATGTCTTTTCCTGACACTGACTGAGCTACAACACAATGCTCTGAAGAATGTGGCAAATCAGACACTTAACACCAAGGACTATTATCAACCATGTATGCCCCTCCCTTTTTCAAAGGGTCAGGTGTCTCTTTATTTCTTGGCCTATTATCCATCATTGGCTTTCCATCTCTCCAATTTGTATTATAAGGCATGTCATGTAGTCTAGGCCTTTCATTCCTATATGTGTTCTCCTATTTATTTGGAGGATCATATTGGGGAACCCTATGCTTATCCCTCTTGGAAATCATCCCTGTAGACTTCCTTTTATTTTCAATAGTAAGCGCTATCCTTTGAGCTTCAGCCAAATTTCTAGGACCTTTGTTCCTAAGCTCATATCCCATCTTAGGATCAAAAGATTTTAAATAAATGCTCAATGAAAAAGGATCAACCAATTTAGATGCAGGAGGTATCTTATTATGCAATTTAGAAAACCTCTAGTTGAAATAATAAGATGACTCATTTCGATGCTTCTAGATAGTCACCAATTCGTGCAATGTAAATTTAGGTGCATATTGATTCCCATATTGCTCAATAAATTGTTCATAAAACACATGAATATAATCAATAGAAGCTATTGGCAGACTATTAAACCAATCTCTGGCGTCTTCAATTAGTGACATCATAAACAACCTAATTTTCACATCTTCATACTGCATATCCAAATCTTGTAAAAAGGCATTAGAACTCCTTAGATTTTCTTCAGCTGCAATTGCACTACTTCGTATGAATTTTGGGACAATAATTCTCCAACTATTGTCCATAGGATAAGGAAATATTTGAAATCTAGCCAAGTCAAACTTCCTGATAATGGTTGTATATTATGGAGGATTATTTTTGTAATACTAATGTTGGTACAATGGATTATTATTTGCCACATATTGCTGACCTTGTGGGGGTACATGTTGCTGATAAGGAGGTGGTTGAACACCTTGATGTTGTGGTGGAGAATTTTGATGTCTATTTGGCTGATTTTGATGGACCAGTGGGACTTTTCATGGGCCTACATTATTGTTATCTTGCCTATGTGGTGGCACATATTTATGCAGATTAGCCATTTGAGTATTGAATTGAGCTTTCCTTAATTTCAACTCTTCAAGTTCTCTAATTGCTTGGAGCCTCTGCTCATATTCTATTTTTTCTTTCTCCACTTCCTATCTCTCATGTTCTAGCCTTGCATTTATTTCATCCCTAGCCATAATTTCATAATTCTCCTAAGCTGCTACTTCATAGCCAAGTCCATCCTAATTCTTTTCAATAAATGCCATTTTTTGATCATATTCATGTTGTCTTCTTTCTTTTTCAGCTTCACATTCATCCACAAACTCTTCAACTTTCTTAGGATCTGGTTGATAGAAGGGATTCCTCTGTTGCTCAAGAGTATGAGGTTCTCTGGAGGGGCTGTCTTCATTTGATAGTGTACCATATGAGTTGTGTGTCTCCAATGATGATTTTGATGTTTTATTTATTTTTTATGGCCCCATGTCATCAGTCACCTTCTTACCTTTATCATTCTTCCCTGTCCATTTAATTTTTCCAGTAGGACCATCACCATATTTGTATAAATACCTTCTTGCTTGTATTTTTGGAGCAATTGTGAAGGTCTGAACTCTAGGAAGATTCCTTTATGATATATACTTCACTTTATCAGTTTTAATGCACTTGTTCATTTAGATTTGCCACTCACTTTCCAAAAGTGAGAAAATCTACAATTCTTTATTCCCAGTGGAGTCTTCTACAAAATTCTGACTCTATGATGAAGGCTTATATTCAATTTATGGGTCCCTAGTAGAGTCGCCAAAATGTTGGTTCTCAAAAATGTAGGTTTTAACCATAAGAGTTTTCCATGCCCTTACAAAATTATTGGACAACATACAAGGCCAATTATACCATTAAACCTTCTACTCTTTAGGTTTTCCTAGACCTAGGTGGGTGAACCTATGTGAAACATGCAGATTTAAAATAACTTATTGCTAAACAATCTACCCACAATAGCAATTGGGAATGGATAGACAAAATGACTACAACTACACCTATTACACAAATGAAAGGTTTTGAATATTTTATTTATAATAAATTCTACACCCTGGGATATGGCATATCAGTGCCTTCTTTCTATTGGGCGAAAGAGTCAAAAAATGTTACCAATTACATTTACGCATTCCTCTCTGATACAACTCAAGTTTTTAGACACTCTAAGGGATGAATTTATAATGAATGAAATGTTTCTTCATCAGTTTATGACTAACATAAATAGTGTTGAAATATTTTCTTACTTAGCTCTCCTTCAAAAATCCTAAAGAAACCTTACAAACACTATGACTCACTTAAAGGAATTTAACTCTGACTTGCAGACACTAGTAAACGAAATCACACAAAGTGAGGAAATGCACCTTGAAGAATTAAAATATACTTGAAATTTAAACTCAAATGATTGAGAGATTCAAAATTGGAGAGAACTAAACAGAAATTAATAGTTATAACATCACAACAATGAAAATCATAAGGGAATTCAGTCAAGAAATCATCTCCATTGCACTATTTCCATAAGGTTTTTTAAATTATTTTATTCCTAGTTTCACTTTTGAGAAAAAACTCTCCCTGTTCTGCCACCAAACCCCTTACAAACTGATTTCTAGAAATATTTATATAGTAAATTTCAAGAGTCACGAGTCTTCATTCTATCCATCACAACCGCTCCCCAATCTGATAAAAATGAAATATTTAAATAATTTTCCTTATCGACAATTTAAATATTTCATACATAAGCTTTACTTTAAAAAAAAAATTATAACCTAACTGTTACGTTGACTGTGGCTTTTATTACCTTTACCACCTTATCGTGGTCAACCTATTGACCCCTAGTGGTATGATGGTATCTGGCCTTCACTTCCTTCTCAACTTCCACTGCTACACTATGGTCTATGTTCCAACAACTGGCGGTACCACAATATTAACCGTCATGGCCTTCTCCACCTCCAGCACTCTACCGTGGTCTTTGACTCGACCATCAACAGTAACACGGTGACCATTTATTGGCCATCCTTAACCGTCACATGTTGCTTCTCTATCCACCGCAGTCACCGCGGCCACCTCCTAACCATCGGCGGTACCACAATGTGACTAATCCCAACCGCTACGTTCATCATCCGCTGCTTACCAACTGGCCACCCTAGGTTTTGAACACTATGGGACCTCAACTTCCTTATGATAGAAATGATTGAAATGCAATTTTGGGAGAAAGAAAAAAATTAACTATCAAACCTATTAGATCTAACACTTGGAATATGGAGTATTATGATAACACTATTAGAAACAAAAATAAACTAGTATATCTAAGAAGGTTAGGATGGTTTTTACCTAGATCCAGAAGATCATTTCAAGCTTTGTTGAAGGACATATTTTCCTAGGGGCAAATGGATTTCTATACAGGGGTCTAAAAATTATTTTTATATTCTTCGAGTCCTAGATCTAAGTTTCTAATTCCACGAGGTTTGACTATTAGAAAGCTAGAAATAAAAATTATAGGTGAGTTTCCATGTTTTGACAAATTTGATGAAAACTTTACAAAATTTCACTTTTGATAAACTTTCAATCCTTCTTCACCTACAAATCTGCACATACAAAGAGAGGAGAAAAAATATTTTTTTTGGTGGATAAGGGTTTACCTTGGTCAAAACCTAATCTAGTAACTAGACCTTGATAATGAAATAATGATGAAATTAATGAATTGATGAATGAAACAATATTGTTATAGCCCACCAAACCCTTTAACAGATACCCTTAGAGGACTAAAGTCTAACACATCTCTCTAAGGATTGGATCTTGCATGAAAGGGTTTGATTGGAATCTTTGTTTGACACTTGATTTGATTTTTGAAAACTTCAAACCTACTTCATAATGTTATCTCCAAAAAAATGCATGAACACACATAAATATTGACATCATGATAAGATATTGAATTATATTGTAGATTACTATTAAATCTACTCTTCCATGCTCTTGACAATAATCTTTTCTCATGTGAAAACTTAATTATGTCACTTAGATTTGAATTGGTAAAAAGACCTTATATTTTTAGGTGTTTCCTTAATTACCCAATAAATAAACACCACAATATGAACTTTGCAATTCTAATTTATATCATTAAAATGACACCAAAAACATAGTAAAAAATAGGTCTTGAGTCTTAAGGGAGACCCATTTTCCCTTGGGTGAATGGGTCCTAGGACCTAAGCCTAGGACACTCAATCTTAAAGATGTTAAGATCAATGTAGGAATAATTAAATGTGGGTTTCCCTTTTGGAAAATCAAAACCTATTAGGCTTGTGAATGCATAATTGGGCCAATTAAAGGCTTAATTAAGTCCAATTAATTAAGGGGATGAAAAAATAGAATGAAAATGTAAAGGTGTGCATTTTTCTACATTACATTTAGCCCCCACTTTAGTGAGAGTATGAACTTGTACTCAAACTCATGCTAAAGTAGATAAATAATTCAAGAGAGGTCTAATTGTACACATGTTGGAAAGATAAGATGACAAAGGTCAAGGAGGGTGATCAATTCCCCAAGATCTAAGATCTCATGACAAACTAGAAAAGGCACAGAGAGGCATGTGCCTATAGCAACACAAGATGCACAATCATAAAATGTCAAAATTAATGCAAAAATAAAGAAAATGAAGAATGGACTAACCGTGGTTGTGTTTTTTTCTATTAAATGCATTAAAAAATGAATCCTTGTTTCCCACTATGCGAAATATATATACTCAAGAGGGCTAGTGAAATCTGCTATCCACTAGGTGAGCCCCAATAAAGTGAGAAAGACATACTAGGTCGATATGTACCTACAAAAAGGTTACTGATGGGAAATTCATGCCAAGTCTATAGGCTCCCAAACATCAACCATACCAAAATTTATACCTTTTGATAAATTTGGTAAGACACCAGAAAAATGGTCAAAGGTTCCACAAGGATATCAAGCTGAATTATGCTAGACACTCATGCAAAAAAAAGGCACCACTAGCAAGAAAGTTGTGTTATGATTGGGGATCATAAAAAAGTTGTAAATGCAATAGGATAGGATAGTCAAAGGGGTTTTTATTAATTCATGAAAGGTCTCACTTTAGGGAGCATCATGCTTGATAATACCATCAATTGAGGACTAGTCAAGAGATAAAATATGTCCACCTTAATTAGGGAATATAAGCCATATCATCACCACAAGGAGGAATAAAATATTCCAAGATAGGTCACATTTTTTAAGGACATCAAACAAAATTTCACCACCAAGAAGACACATCACATGAAATAAGAAGACCACACTTTGAAGGGAATATGAAAATAATGAGTGGGGATGCATATGCCCCACTTTAAGGAAATTACTAAACACCATGCTATGAGAAATTACTTTATTGTAGAAAAATGATAAAGAAGATAAAGCTATGTCATGAAAGAGTATTTCCCCCAAAATGGAAATAGATAAGGGATCCACAGATTTGGGGTGAACATTATGTCTTCGATAAAATGAAATAATATAACTTAGAACCATTGTTATTCCCCAAAATACTCGTAAAACAATTAACACAAAGTTGAACAATATGAAAAATGGTGGTGCTTTATGGCCTAGGCCATAAAACACCACTTTTCTCCTATTATCATTCAACAATTCCTAGGAACCCTAATTGAATTGACTATTAACCTAAAAGATGAGGGAATTATCAACAAGGAGGAGCTAGGAAGGGTTATTTTAGGCTTTTAGGGGTTCACCACCAACCAAAAGCTTGGAAAAGACAATTTAAAACTCAACTTACAAAACCTAGTAATGCAAGCTAAATAAAGGATGGAAATGATGAAATTATGCAAGAGAAAGTTAGGGTATGTGTAATAGTAAGTTTGGAGATGTGATGAGGGTTTTAGAAGTGCAAAATACTGCTAAAAATTGTTATGGAGGACTAAGACACCCTTACTGTTGTCTTAGTCCTACTATTGTTTTTTGGGGCAGATGCATAATCTTCAAGTGTTGGAACCAAATCTAAAATAATCTCTATCAAATACCCTTGGGAGGACTAAGACACCCTAGGTGGTGACTTAGTCTCGTTCTAAATTTTTGAAATCTCTAAATGTGGTCCTGAGGTCCAATATTTGCACTTCCTTCTTCATGAAGCCTTCAGATCTAAACCTACAAATAACCTACAAAACAAATGAAGTTTGATTGATTGTTATGGGGGTTTTCCTTGGTCAAACCCTTTGTTTGGTAATTAAACCTTGATGAAAAAGAATAGATCTGAAAATTGAAATGTGTGTGAGCCCTAATCTTAAGTGTGTTTAAGATTATGCAAACTAGAACATGGAAAAATCCTATTCAAATGTGTTAGAATAGAATTCCTAAAATGAAAATGAATGTGACCTAAAAAGGAGATCTCAAATCACCCTAATATGTCATAAACATGAAATGTACCTTCCTTAGGTAGAAAATAGAACAACAATGGAAGATGGAATCAATCAAGAAACAATTCCTTAGGCTTGGAAGAATGGCTAGTTGCATATCCTTTATCTAGAATCTCTCACGATCCTCCATAAGCATCCATCATTAGTCTTTGTAAATGCTATATCTTGACTTGAAAATAGACTTGAAAAAACTATAGATACACAATAGAAGGTTGCTCTAAGATTGCAATTCCTTGCTTCTTGAAACTCTCCTTCAAAATTGATTAAAAAATTATGTCAAATTTCTTAAAATCACTTTCTTAGGTGAAAATGGGGTGTGAATCTTACTTTTATAGGCACTCCTATCTAATAACCCAATTATTAAATCCCAAAGGCCGAAAAAATGTCAAATTAGTTCAAATATTTTCATTTCTTGCTCTTAATTCTTGAAAATAAAGCCCTCAGGACTAAGATGCCCTAGATGGAATCTTGGTCAGGGGGACTAAAACACCACCAAGGGTGTATTAGTCCCACAAGACTTATTTTGTAATTTTGAAATGAGGGTTACTAAGATTAAAGGTTTTTAATGCATTTTGGTCGGGTTTACAGATGAAATTTGACTTGGGATGCATAAAAAGGGGTCTTAGGGGCCCATAATAAATGACTTAAAGGGAATTTGACGAAAGGGATACTAAAATAGGTCCAAATTAATTCTATAATTGTATAGTTATGCATTTAATACACTAAATTTAGCCCCCACTTTAGCACCCATATGACACTACATGCATATCGAAGCGAAATTACTTCAAAAAGTAACTTTATAAAAGGATACTAATATGGATTTGTTAGAGAGAATGAAGAACCCACTTTAGTTACCTAAAAAAGCACAATGTTAGGAACTGCATCCCACATCAAAAATTCATTAGTAACTCAAAAATAATCCTCTTAGCTAACTCTCCTAGAAAATCAAATTTGAGGGTAGATGTATGCCCCCCCTTGATTTCACTTCCTTTACAAAGGTGGAATCAAGGTAGAAATCCAACCATATCGAACTACACAAGTCCATCATAGAGCATTTCCAAGCACCATGCCACCTGATGATAGATATTTGATGAGAATGGGAGTAGAACCATGATTCCAACACAACAAGTGACATAAAAAAAAGAGTTTGCTAGCTCCTAATATGTTATTTTTAATAAAAAGAACTTTTCTTTTTAACAAAAAGTGACCTAAAAATGCATGTATATACAGATAAAAGAGAAGGGAATTCATATTCATTTTATCTTTTACCTTTTTTCAAAGTGATCTTGGAGTAGAGTGAGCCATCATGCCAAGCAGACGCCCATCCACCCATCCAAAGATTCATCTTCTAGGGGAGGCGGTCACACAGGATGAGCTACAACCTATTGTGAGTGGATTTTTCATTCTCTGTACTTTGATTCAATCAATTTTTAAAAAATTTAATAAACTTTTTTGATGAATTTAGGGTTTAGGGAGGGTTTTTCTTTCATTTTTCTAGATTGTTGCAAAGTGTCGCACTTTGTCGCAAACTGTCCCACTTTGTTGCAAACTGTCCCACTTTGTTGTAAATTGTCCCACTTTGTTGCAAACTATTCCACTTTGTTGCAAACTATCCCACTTTGTTGCAAACTATCCCACTTTGTCACAAAGTATCCTAGTTAAGGAATAAAGTGTCTAAAACCCTTAATTAAGATATTCTAGAGAAACCTTAGCACACTTTTTAACCATTAAAGCACAAATTTAAGTTTTTAAGATATTTTAAATGATACTTTTCTTCTTTTCTATGGAAAATTTTACCCCAGTTGCGCCAACATCAGGGAAAAAATACATTCAGACATCTATGAGAGCTTGTTGATTAGCTACCCAAGGAGGATGTATAGATCCTCCGAGAGATGAGCCTCTACTGAGCCTACCTCTCCCTAGCTATGCAGTATCATGATGCCATGTTGAGGGTACTGGTGGAGAGATGGGATGTAGACGCATGTACATTCCATCTACCTACAAGAGAGATGACTATCACACTAAAGGACTGCACCATATACTATGAGTGCCCATACAAGGAGAGAGGTTTTTCCTCACACCAAGAAAGATCTTTGATGAGATGTGGTCTGACACTGAGTATTACCTAGGGAGACCGATTCACCATCGCATGATAGGACCATGCATTGAGCTTGCATGGATTTTACATGCATAGTCACCACTCATTTGATGCATCATGATTTTTACAATAGCACTAGTACTATTCCCCAATGCTTATGGAGAACATCAAGAGGGGGATGTGTGCACATGATTCAAGACATAGAGCACTATTGTGTCTTATTTTCATGGAGTCAGAGCATACTAGCACACTTGTACTATGAATTGGTTCAGTTTACGTATGGAGATGTGAATAACATGCTACACTACACATTACTATAGACCTAGATCCTAAAACACATTACCTATACTAGGCCCAAAGGAATTCCAATTTCCATAGTGGTGGGATACCCATGGGTCTTCATTTATCCTCTTAGATAGGCATGGTAGCACAATGATGTGCTATACTAGAGGGTCAAATTTGATAGGCTAAACGAGGAGGGCATTGTACGGAGACCCTATCAAATGGAGCTATTTTTGAAAAACACTATAGGATAGATGAGGTAGATGTAGAGGGACAAATTTTTTTGGGATGATGCAGTCACGTAGTGAGACCCTTCTACTATAATTACATCATGAGACAATTCAAGAAGATACAGAGATGACTAGTGGTATGTTCTTCATACAAATGGTAAGTATAGAGCACCCATAGACTTAAGGACCTTAAACGGCTAACAACATATGATATTGTCTAGAGTGATGCAGAGGAGGAGGAGACAGACGTGCCCCAAGTCTTTGATGTTGATTATGTTAGCATGACACATAAGTATGATAAGTGGTGGGAGGTGGTTCAATCAAGAGCTATCTTTCCTATGGGATATGCTATGGGTGGGTTTCCAATAACTTTACCAGATCTAGGGGAGGAGGACAAAGACTCAAGCAAGAGGGTAGATCTAGAAAACCTATTTCTAGAGGGAGATGAGGAGTCAAAGGATGAGTAGATCGATGTTATGAGTGAGGATAGTGATAGAGGTGAAGCTAGTCCTCATCGACCTAAGTGGAGAGATACAATTACCACATGGGTTATGAGGTCATAGACTACATGTTCTAATGTCCAAGAGAACAAAGAGAGCAGTAGGGCATTAAAGATTTTTATGAATCATGCTACAGACCCAGGTGATGATATTTATTGTTGATGTAGTCAAGGTAGGAGAATCCAATTAAGGAAAATCCAATCTTGTAGCCTAACAACAAACTCCAGGATCACAAAAAATATGCAACAAAAATTAAAAGTTAATCTATAGAAAGATCAAATAAATTCATGAACACCGAATACGAGATATATCTTGGGAAAACCATAATAGGGAAAAACCCAGTCCTTCAAAGATCATTACTCATTATATCAAGTCTCAAAACACATTACAGATGCCACTCAAGCTTTATAGATACTAGGTCATAGCCCAAGAATTACAATTAACTCAAATAATGACAATCTTCACAATGATCTACCATCGAGTCCATTTCCTACTCCACACTTCCTCTGCTCAGGGAATCTACTAGATCAAAATACCTCTTCACCATGCTTCATACTTCACACTATCAAGCACTTTGTTGATCCATCACCCTCTTTCTATCATAACAAATCCTCTCTCTTCTATTTATATCATTCACACATCATTTAATCCTTAAGAAGTCGGCCCAATTACAACAACTAAAAGTATAATGTGCAAACCCAAATAGGTCAGCCACAAATAATAAAAAAATTGTAATGTATACCAACCAATGTTGACCACAACAAAGAAAGGACCCAAATCAACATCCTCAAACACACAACATATTTTGAATTTAATCCACGAAGATCCACAACACGTTACAACACCCTCTCGGCCAAGAACATGGAAACTATGAAATCTCAAATAAAATTCACCAATCGCAAGTACCATAATCAATGTGGACCAATAACACACATTATGGAAACGTCCAAGATCATCATGAATCACCTTAGAAATTTCTAAAACATATCTAGCCATCAAAATCTCATCATCTTCCTTCAAGAACATTAACTTGAACAACTAAATAACTATCCAAACACAAAAATCCATAGCTAGATTGAATATTAATGTGCACCACTAAAAATTCCAGTGGATAAACTAGACATACTCAACAAAAATCACTTTAATCTATGATTTCTCATTCTCAACATATGGATCTAGGCAACATATAGAGCTTCATTGCATCGTTGGAAAACCTACCACTTTACAACCAACTGCCTCAATTTATGAATACTTTTGGATGGTCCTGCATTAAACTCTCAGGGTTATTTGAAAAGTGAGCCTCTTTAATTTGGTTTATATTGTATCAAATCCAATATTATCCCATGCATTGGTTTGGTGATCTATTTTCAAGTACTTGCAATTACCTCATGGTCGACGGTCTATTCAAGTCCACCCTACAAAATTGCCTCAAGATCTACTAAGAAATGTTGTCTCTTCATTGGGTTCGACGATCAGTCCATAGGTACTTGAAACTACCTCAAGGTCAATGTTTTGTTCAAGTCCACCCTACAAACTGCCTAAAGCTCTTCTCCTTGAATTGGTTCAACACTCTACTTGTAGGCCTTGCACTGTCTCACTAGTTGGCGGTCTGAGCAAGCCTACCCTAAAAGTTGCCTCAAGTTCTTCATCATGTCAAAGTCTATGTTTTGCGATCTACTTATAGACCTACCCTACAATTTGCCTCAAGATCTTTCTCTATTCCTTCATTCACATTTACCATAAAATTTCTCCTTAACATAAATGATTCACCTTCTTCCAGTTTCACTATCCGATTTGATTCATCCAAGGGTCCTCCTTCCTCTACATACACTAATTTAGGCTCTTCTTCATCTACACAAACTATCTCTACATCCTTTACTACTCATATCTCATCAACTTCTCTGACATTAGGTTCTTGATGACCTTTAGTGCTTGATTATTTCTTCTTCCAAACCTAAAAACAAGTTCCTTCCCTAACAAATCTTATTTCATTCCTCTGGTACCCTTCATTGTGGTAATTATTAGGACTCTTGTCACTTCTCCCCCTGTAGTTTGAATCACTATGCTTGTTCTCATTTGCATAAGGTCTTCTTTCTTTGCATATTGATTCCTATTTTCCTCCAACATATGATTTATTCCATCTATATAATCATCTAATCATATAGGTAACATGTTTCCACTTTTCTCCATCAATCCATCCATAATTCATTTGCTTACAATCTACCATAAGCTTTCTCCTTCTCATTTCATTCCAACATATCTCCTTAGAATGATTCCTCAATCCACATAACTTACAAGTATATAGATCCCAACACAATTCCTTTTCATGTCCATGCATTTTCTTCCCTGATTCAAACTTGTAATAAAATTCTTACCTCTGTCATATCCTAGGCCTTCACTCTTTTCTCTCATTACTGGTTCAATAGGTTTTGTCATTCCTTGTTTCTTCTTTCCCAATACTTTTCCTCTATATCCCATTCTCTACATTATCTTGAAACTAATACTATCTCCAAATATTATAGGCTTACTCTCACTTTCATCTTCTACAACATCACACAAGTCATCAGTATCATAGGAAACTTCACACACTTTAGGCTTAGATTTCAATCTTTCATTCTCCTTCTCCAACTAATTAACATGTTATTTTAGATCAGATATCTCCTTCTTCTACAAACAGTTCTCCTTATTTAGCTCTTTCAAAATTTCCCCTAGATCTCTACTCCTCTTGTCCAACTTCAACATGAATCCTTCTTCTAACTTATCCAACTCTGCTTCCAATTATTTATTTCTCTTTATTTGAAATTCCAGTTCTTCTTCAAGAGAATCATACTTGTCTTTTCCTAGTCCTTTCATCCTCTCCATCAATTTTGCATTACACTTATTCATTTCACACAATTCTTCTTCCAAGGTATCCCTTAGACATATCAGGTTCTCTTTTTCCTTTTTTTTCCTTTTCCCAATCTTCACCATTCTACAACAGATTCAGAACCAGATCTGATAATCTCTGCAACCAACTCTTCAAAATTCTCTTCAACCCGCTCTGATAAAGATTCACAACCATCCAACATATTTCCAGCTAGATCTTCAACCAACTTTGATAAACCAGCAACCAATCAACTCTGATATCGATTGATGTAGTCAAGGTAGGAGAATCTAATTAAGGACAGTCCAACCTTACAACCCAACAAAAAAATCCATGATCACAATAGATATGCAACATAAATTAACAGTTAATCTACAGAAAGATCAAATAAATTCACAAACATCGAACACAAGATATATCCTGGGAAAAAAATAACAGGGAAAAACCCAACCTTCAAAGATCATTACTCATTATATCAAATCTCAAAACACATTACATATGCCACTTGGGCTTTACAAATGGTAGGCCAAAACCTAGGAATTACAATTAACTTAGATAATCACAATATTCACAATGATCTGCCATCAAGTCAATTTCCTGATCCACACTTCCTCTTCTTAGGGAATCTACTAGATCAAAATACCTATTCACTATTCTTCATAATTCACACTATCAAACACTTTGTTGATCCATCCCCCTTTGCCAATCATAAAAAATCTTCTCTCTTCTATTTATATCATTCACACATCATTTAATACTTAACAAGTCAACCCAATTACAACAGCTAATTATATAATATGCAGACCTAAATAAGTTAGCCGCAAACGATAAAAAAATTGCAATGTGCACCAACCAATGTCGAACACAACAAATAGAGGACCCAAATCAACATCCTCGAACATGCAACACATTACAACACCCTGTTGGCCAAGAACATGGAAACTATGAACTCTCAAAATAAATTCACCAATCATGAGCGCCACGATCAATGTGGACCACCAAGACATGTATTGGAAACATCCATGATCATCATGAATCACCTCAAAAATTTCTGAAACATCTCTAGCCATCAGAATCTCATCATCTTCCTTCAACTTGAACAACCGAATAACTGTCTGAACATAGACATCCATAGCTCAATCGAATCTTCATGCACACCTTTGAAACTTTCGGTGAATAAACTAGACATACTATAAAAAAAACCCTTTAATCCATGACTTTTCAGCCTCAATGTATGACTCTATCCAACATATGGAGCTTCATTGCATCACTGCAAAAATTTCCACTTCACAACCAACTGCCTAAATTTATGAATACTTCCAGATGCTCCTACATCAATTGTTATGCTTTATGCTTTAAGTATATCATGCTCATGTATATGTGTATATTATGAAGATGTATACTGATTATTCTAATGTTTCTATCTTGTAGGGCCCATGATAGATCCTGAGGACCTCTTCTGATGTGTGGTTGTAGAGATAGTTCCACCCCTTCCTATAGATGAGGCTAGTACCATAGAGTACATTTTCACATAGTTTGTGGTGCAGTGCATGGACCTATTTGAGCCTTATGTGAGACTTAAGGGAGAATTAAATAGTGTACCTAGGTGTGCTAATCAAGCTAAGGGATAGGTATCAACACTGGAAGAAGAGTTAGAGGAAGATTGAGTAGCTTAGAGATCTGAGAGAGAGGCTATCTTACAATTAGAGGTTGACTGACTATAGAGAGAATACTAGAATGCAAGTTGGTAGAGACCACATAGAGAGATATCATGTGGAGGAACTGATATGTGAGGGTGAATTACACAAGGAATTATGAGCTATTCCAGAGATGTCTACCATGAGTAGATACTATGTGTGAGAATATGTGGACTAATTAATAAGATAAACCAGCACACCAATGAAATATTAGATCAAAGAAACTAATTAAAAGATAAACAAACTCTCAAACAACAGTTTCTTCAAAAGTTACTGGCTCTTAGTTGGTGTAAGAAATAGATTGTTGGAATGAAAACTTAGGAGAACGAGTTTATGCAACATGCATGTCCATTTCTAAATGATTGAAATTATGATATGAAAACTAAGATTCTATGCTTAAGAAAACAAGATTGGTAAATGCTGGATAAAATGTAACTATAATGCTCATGCTAAATTCACAAAATCTAGGATCCTTTTCAACTCACAAGAGGGTTGTATTTATAGATTGTTGGAGGCAAGAATCTAGTTGGCAAAGATCAACGGTTGAATTCAAACCTGTCAAGATGAATGGTGAGAGACTGAAAAGTTGAGATAAAGATGGGAAATGTTTCCTCCTACACAACCTTCTCCATTCAAAAATGAAGGAAAGTTGTCATTTATGCACTTCATTTATGAGGAATTAGTTGGTAGTTGAGGATAAATCCTTAATTAAATAAATAAATTTATTTAATTACTGTGACAATGAATTTAAAAGTTTTCATAATTAAATAGATTAATATTTAATTATGTGTGAGAGATGAAAATGGAAGGTAATTAAATATTTAAAATATTTAATTAAATGTGAGGTGAGGAAAGCTTCTAATTATATATTTAGAATATTTAATTATATGTGGAAAATGAATATAGAGGAATATCATTTAAATTTAAAATTCAAACTTATGATAATTAATATAAATAAATTATGAAATCTATTTAATTAATTAAGAGGTAGATGAAAGATGGTAATAATTAAATAAACTTATTTATTTAATTAAATCAGAAGAATTAGAAAGTGAACGATATAAATAAATGATTAAATTTATTTATATGTAGATGAGTTTAGAAAAATATTAATTAAATAATTCATATTTAATTAATTAACAGGTTTGATTAAATGTGACCATTTTTAGATGTGTACATTTTCCC